>CM055956.1:10659776-11259776 GCA_029490685.1 Schizonepeta tenuifolia
TCCAACACGTCGTTGAAGTCGTTCCCCGGGAGATCGTTCAACGACACCCTCAGCTCCGGTACCGGGACGCCCATCTCGCGACACGTGTCGTGAACATTGTGAATTATCTCCGTAACCACCATCAGAGTGTTGGGACCTGATGAGCAGCCGAGGTCGGCTATTCCCATGCTGTCGGGGTGAGTGTTTTGTAGTGATTCCGACACTGCTTCTTCCAAAATTGTCTTGCCCGATGATATTATCTGCCTCTGCAAAGTTTAGTATAGTTGAATTTAATTAATTCACAATATGTAGAATAAAAGATATTTAAGAGGAGAAAGAGAGAGGATGGAAGATTTGAGTTTTGATTCATACTTGAATGGTGCAGTTTTTGGCGTAGCTAGCTTCTGCTTCTGCTTTGTTCATGTGAAGAATTTGAATTCCTCCTTCCATTTCTTTCTATTTTGAATTCTATATATGTTTTTTTTAAACAAGGTTTTTTTTTTTTTTTTTTTGAGAGAGTATTATAACAAGGGATTTTGGTTAAGATGAATTGGGAAAGAAATAGGTCTGTATTTATAGGCAAGTTGACTGCGGCGTACGTTAAAATATTTGGATCCTCTACAATCTACTCCACTTTTTGGTGCCCTTCCTTTTTTCATTCTTCAATTTTAATTTCTTGTATTTTAGTTGATATATCTAATTGTTAATTAGGATTTATTATAACCGTTAATGGTATAATTCATTGTATATAATTTCGTGTACATCACGCGCCATTTTCTTTTCTGACTGATTTTTTCATAAAGCATGGTGTATTTCATTACAATGTGTGGTGCATTTTGTTATACATTGTGGTGCATCTCGATATACAGTGTGGTGCATGTAGAACATTTTTTCAGTTTTTTTTTTTTTTTGTGTTTAAGGTTTCACTACAAAAAACAGGTAATTACCGAGGGTAAATACTGTCGGTAATTTACTAAATCCCGTCGGTAACCGACGACAATAGACCGTCGTTGATCTCCCGGTCGGTGAGCACATTACCGACGGCAATTTGACCGTCGGTAACTACCGACGGCGGTACCGTCGGTAAATTCGATTGGTAAAACAATGACACACAGTAGGTTTTTTTCCGGCGGATCACCGACGGAAACGCCCTCGGTAATCACCAGGGGAAGTGCTGCCGTCGGTGATTTCACTATTTGCTGGAAAGAGATCACCGACGGTAAACGCCCTCGTAATTACCGAGGATTATTTGTCGTCGGTAAATTTATTTTTTTTTATATTTTTTATTTATTTTTTGTAACCCCTGCTTCACGATTCAATTACACGGCACACTTAATAACAAAGCAAATATCAAAACGGGGTATCACAATATCCCAAATCATATAAACAAATATAATATACGAGGATAAATGTAAAATACGAGTGTAATAATGTACGAAGGTATAAGTAACTGCAGGATAAAACGAACGACCTAATCAACTAGGGGAGGACGAGGAGGTAGCTGGCCCAACTGCATCAATAATTGCTCGAACTGAGCAAAGCGCGCCTCCAACGCTATACGTGTTGTCGCTCCTCCTCGATGGCTGCACGTTCTGCTGCTCGTTGCGCCTCCAGGGCTGCACGTTCTGCAGCACGTTCCACCTCAGACTGCTGCAGTCGCTCCTCCAACGTGGAGATCCGAGTCTCGTACATCTCCTGTGTCATGGCTGAATGTCAGTGCTACTAGTAGACCCTCTACTGATTGGCTGGCACCAGCACTTCCAGTGCCGTAACACCGTGACCTGTCGGGATGTACGAGCTCCAAGTAGATCTCGTTCAGGTCCGTTCGTTGTGACTCCCGAGCAATGCGATGAATTTCAACCTAATTGATACATAACATTGCATATTTGTTAGAAATTAAATACATTACAATATATTTAACTAATACTTAAATAAATTTAAATACTTACATCAACATCCCTCTGTGTCGCATAGGTGCCGTCTTCTTTTGTGGATGCTCAGGAAAGTCTCATAGTTTAAGGCAGTCACCGGCAGTCCACTCTGCAAGCTCTGTTAATACGTGTATATAAGATAAATAAATTATTAACAAAGATATAATATATATATATATATATATATATATATATATATATATATAAGAAATGAATTGATAATTACTAACCAAACTCTGCTGTAGGATACGAGTGGACTGAGACCCTCCAACGTGCTTTGCTATCCCTGTACCTGGTCCCTCGGGCTTAGACAACGGTTTTGCCTGTGTCGCTGGGAAACCGCCTCAACATCTTCCTGCTGCCAGTACGCCTGGATCCCTGTCCAGTACTCGTCAGTGAAGCCGTCGGGTCTGGCCATCGTCTGGCCCGCAACAGTCTTCTTCTTCCACTTCTGCTTCACGATGCTCAAGTTGTCACTGAACCTGGTACGTGCCTTGGCCTCCCACATCTTCTTCACATCGGCCTCATCGTCAGGCTCCAAAATATTCTTTCTGTTGAATAAAAATGATTAAATCAGTAGATAACAGAATAACAATAATAATTATAAATTTTATTTGTAATAAAAATTCAATTACCCCAAATTCGGCCAGTATGCGGCCTTCACCTCGTCGGAAGTCGACTTCCAATTGTACCCAGGGTTAGAATCCTCTTAAAAGCTTGAAAGGCATTGCTTGCGATGCCCGGTGTCTCCATCAACTCTCTATAAACAATAATAATAACATTAATAATAATAGTAACAATAATAATAATAATTGATAATAAAAATAACAATAATAATAATAATAATAATAATAACATTGATAATAATAATAATAACAATAATAATAATAATAATAATAATAACATTGATAATAAAAATAACAATAACAATAATAATAATAATAATAATAATAATAATAACAATAACAAACAACAACAACAACAACAACAATAATAATAATAATAATAATAATAATAATAATAATAACAACAAATGACATACCCATTAGGCATTCTCCGAAAGAGAAGCTTCCTATTGGGCCCTTAGGCCATTGCCGCTTCAGCTCGGCAACTGGTACGACTCTGGACCTTTTCGGCCGTGTAGAAGAAGACTCTGGAGGAGTCTCAGAAACGTGCGGTGAAGAAGGAGGAGTCGTACCTAGCCGAGTCGACTCCTGCTGTGACGAGGGAGGAGTCTGCTGTGAAGATCCAGGAGGAGTGTGCTGTGCAGACCCAGAAGAAGTCTGTTGTGCAGTGGAAAGACGAAAACCTCTACGAGTGCTCGACATTGTACCTGTTTCAAATAAAAAATCAGATAATTAAGCTTAGACGATATAATAACATATAAAAAAAAGACGTAAAAACATATAAAAAAACCAAAAACACATATAAAAAAACAAAAAAAAACATATTAAAAAACATGTTCAAAATAGATTAACACCTACATTACCAAGTCTCACAAATCTGTGTCGTAACCATCACTACTTTCATCATTAGAGGATGTATTTATGTCTTCATCGTTGCTTGATTCATCCTCATTTTCTTCAATTTCAACCATTCCACCACAGGGATGAACAACACGTGGCGGTTCATCATCTACGATTGTGTTGGTAGACATAATAGTAACAACTTCTTCTTGAAATGGTTGATCTAATGTTGAGTTAGATATGACAGTAGGGGCTTCTACATTTGATCTTGCGTTCACTTTGCATGCAGCCCACCAATTTGTTTTTGCTTGATTCGTATTGGGATAGGGACAGTAAAACACTTGAATTGCCTGATTTGCTAAGACAAATGGATCATACTTCTTATATCTTCTAGTATGGTTCACTGAAACCATCTTGAAGTCTGTATCAATAGACATTCCTTGACTAGACAAATCAAACCATTCACATTTGAACAAAACTGTCTTCTTAATTGGCCAACCCTGATATTCCAGCACACACACCTCTTCTAGACGCTTATAAAAATCTAGCACATCTCTGCCATATACCGAACCTTTAATACAAACGCCACTTTTGACGGTCGCACTATATCTGTCATGATCAATCGTGAGAAATCTATACCCATTAACCAAATACCCCGAGTACGTTTCAATCTCAGTCAAGGGTCCAGCTGCAAGCGATTTAATATAATGGTTCAAATCGCTGTTGGAAGGGCGTCTTACATATAATTTAAACCACGCAGCAAACTCGTTGTCATACAAAGCATCTAACTCCGCTCCGGTGATTGAAGGATTTGCACATCGCATTTCCTCTTCGAAAACCCTTTTATACAAAGAAACAAAAAATTATGTTACTACTTATATAAGATGAATATGCATAGACATCAATTGAACGAGTTTACTTACTTGACATATGTGTCTGTAACCTCCACGCAATTGCTCAAAACATACATATGCGCAACAATGTATTCTTTTGTCTCCATGTATCTCGTACCCTTTTGGCCAATTGGATGTTCGAGAAGTTTGAATATTGAGAGTTCGTTAGGATCATCATCTATAGAAGTCGCATGCCAACGCATGTCTTCGGCTGTTGCTGGAGATGCAAACAACCTCTGCAGTCATGGCGTCAAAGGAAAGTAATGCATCTGCTTAGCCGCCACACGTTTTTTTCGGCGGCTTCTAGATGCACGAAAGTTCTCCTTATATCGTGATTCACCACAGAATTTACAACTCTCCAACTCACTATCATCTCCCCAATACAACATGCAATTATAAACACAACAATCGATCTTCTTTACTAGCAAACCCAAACCGCGCAGATGTCTCTTCGTACTATAGAAGTCGTCGGGACACTTGTTATCCTTGGGTAATGCCGATTTAAAAAACGAAGACAACTGATTGAAGCCTTTCTCTGATATGTGGTTTTCAACCTTTATGCTCATGAATTGTGTCATAAAGGACAATTGTGAGTAAGCATCACACCCAGGGTACAATGGATTGTCGGCTGAGTTCAACATGTCATAAATTTGTTGAGCAGCAGGATTGGACGGTTCTTCTATATTTGGAGGACATTCAAAATTACTAGAACCAACATGATCATACACCATCCTTTGATAGTTATTGTATGACGCATCATCCTCATCCATCCTAGTATGTTCTAGCCGACTAGCCACTAGTGTTTCTCCATGATAAACCCATGTTGTGTAATTGTGGATAAACCCATGCCTAGTAACATGTTCTCTAACTGTAGGCACACATAAAAATTTCAAGTGTTTGCACTTCTTACACGGACACCTAATGTTACCTACTCCATCTGTGTAAGTTGTTTGATTTATTGCATACTCAAGGAAACCCTCAAGTCCAATTTCAAATGCAGAACGATCATTATATCTCGCATACATCCACTGACGATTATCATTCATTGCTGTAATTTCTAATTAAAAACAGAAAGAACATCAGTCATAAATAAGACAAAATTTCGACAGCATAACCTCACTATCCTAACTACCAAGTGCTCGACTCTACCAGCTATGTTAACCATAATGGTTCTAATTTACTAAGTCTACCCGACCCGGGCCCCAATTTTTCAACCAATACAATATAAAATAAGCAATAAAAAATACAATAATTAATAAAATTACAAATAGTCATTCAATTGTTGGGAGAATATCCTTAAGAAATAACCAAAATCTATCACAAGGGAGAAGATCCTTAAGAAATTGATTAAATCTATCCCACAATGTAATAACATATATGTAATCATATTTCTTATCACATAAATTAACATGTAATATGCATGTATTAAGTGAAACGATGCATCAAATACGAACATATTTATCAAACACGTATGCAACATACTTATCAAACCTTGCAAACAAATTCTACATTGATTCGTAATTTCTACACTAGCAAACAAATATGCATGCATACATACATATATAATATATATCACAAAAAATCGAACGCCAACTAATGTAATTACCGGCAGCGGCAGCGGGGGCGGCGTCGGTAGCGGAGGCGGCGGGCAGCGGGGACGGCGGCAAGGCTGACATAGAGAGAGAGAGAGAGATGAGAGAGAGAGAGAAAGACATAGAGACAGAGAGAGAGAGACAGAGAGAGAGAGCGAGACAGAGAGAGAGAGATACCGGCGATGCGGCGATGGCGACTCGGTGGCAGGGACGGTGGCAACGGCGGTGGCGTGCGGCTGAGAGAGAGAGAGACAGAGAGGAGTTAGAGCAAGAGAGAGAGAGAGACAGAGAGAGAGAGAGAGACAGAGGGAGAGCGAGACACAGAGAGAGAGGGACAGAGAGAGCGAGACAGAGAGAGAGACTTACCGGCGACGCGGCGATGGCGACTCGGCCTCGGGGACGGCGGCAACGGCGGCGGCGTGCGCGGCTGAGAGAGAGAGACAGAGAGGAGTTAGAGAGAGAGAGAGAGAGAGAGAACTTACCAACTCACGGCGATGGCGCTCGGAGGACGACGGGGAGGGCGGGAGAGGAGTTGCAGAAATGGGCAATTAGGGCTGGAAGCCCCAATTTGATTTGAATGATTACCGACGGCAAATGCCCTCGGTAATCCGCCGACCCGTATAAATCACCGACGGCGGCACGAGCTCTCGGTAATCACCGACGGCGGCTTACGCCCTCGGTAATCACCGACGGCAATCACACCCTCGGTAATTACCGAGGGACATTGCCGTCGGTAATTACATTTAAATTTACCTAATTTTTTATTTAATTTATTACCGAGGGCAATTTCCCTCGGTAATTTAACGAGGGCAGTTTCCCCGGTAATACCGTCGGTGATTTCGGCGGGAACCATCCCGCCAAGTTGCCGTCGGTAAATGGTCGGTAAATTCGCCAAAACCGACCCGTGTTTTTTGCCGTCGGTAATTACCGAGGGCAAGCTTGCCCTCGGTAATTTTCTCGGTAATTAGCTGTTTTTTTGTAGTGTTTGATTTTTTCGTAAAGCATAGTGCATTTCATTACATTGTGTGGTGCATCTTTTTTCACGTTGTGGTGCATCTCGTTATACAGTGCGATGCATCTCATATTTTCATTTTTATATTTAAGCTAAAAAAAGGTAATATAGGCTTTGGAAATTAAATGAACTATACCCTAATTGGGGAATCTAAACCCTAATTAGGGAATCTAAACCCAAGGTGCGTATCAATACACTTAGTGATGCATCTCATTACATTGTACTGTGCATATCAGTACACGTAATGGTTCATCTCATGAACCATAATGTGGTATATACACCACATTGTACAATGAGATGCACCACAACGTGAAACTAGATGCATCATACGTTGAAATGAGATGCACCCTGCTTTATAAAAAAATCAGACCTTAAAAAAACTGAAAAAATGTTTTACATGCACCACACTGCATAGCGAGATGCACAAGATAAGTGGTGGAAATTTATTCTCATTTCTTAAGATCATAAGGATCATTCTTATATTATCTCTCTTCTACCGTCATAAGTACTAACTTTCTTCCACTGGGGTTTTACTAGTTGATTTTGCCATAAAAATAAATTGAGTTGCTCTGCTTCGAAAAATACCAAGCTTGATAAAAAAAAAGTTAACTATATTATAGCCAAAACGCTTATGGTTATGTAAAAAATTACCATTTATCACAGAGATATAGACATACAAGAAATGTTCAGATACAATTAACTAAACAAGTTTTAGTATAGAATTTATGAACTAATTTGAACCCTATATATATTATCTCCAAAAGACCATAAGACTCGATTATGTTCAGATACAATTAACTAAACATTTTAAATTTCATCACGATATCTAGAGGTGGCCACACGATTCGGTTCCATTTCGAACCAGAATCGGATCCGAACTGCCGACCTCTTCAGTTTTGGTTTCAAATCGGAACCGTCGCTTCCGGTCGGTTTCTCTGTTCCAGTGGTTCCAAAAGGAATCGGCTTCCGTATTTTTTTTTTTTTGCTACTTTGTTTTTTTCTTTAATTGTAATTGTATGCATTCTAATGTAATATTTAATTGAAAAATAAATATGAATTATGACAATATTAATAAATATGGTTAGTATTTTGGTTCAAAAAAAAAAAAAGAATAAGTGGACAAAGAAGTAGTGAAGTATTCGAAATTCAAGAAGGATTTAAACGTTTGAATTTTTGCAACGAATCTTGACTTACTATACATATTATGGTACAATTGTTTTACACGTTTTAAAAAAGTATTTGAAGTAACCAAACACTTGCATTTATGACAACTACATGATTAATTGGTCCTTAGCAGTAGAGGCGGAGCTAGCACCCGGGCACCCCCGGCGGTCGTCCGAGCAATTAATTTTTTTTTATAACTATATTTTTATCGATTTTTTTATTTTTTTCTCCACTTTTATATGTATAATTGTAGGTTCGCCCGCCCAAATTTACGACTAAATATATAAACGTAATCTCGTGGTCACATTTCAAATCCTAGCTCCGCTACTGCTTAGGAGCCTCTAATGTACTAATATTATCATCATTTTCTTACTTTGGTGTTTCATTTATATTATTATCATCTAAATAAAAGTTTTAACCCTTTAAAATCTTTTAAAAATAATAAGATCTATCCAATTTCTATCTTTTTATGCTTAATTATTCTTAATCCATGTAACAATTTTAGTGGGCGGAGCAGTAGCTATTTGAAAAAAAAAAAAAAAACGAGGAACACATGAAATATTACATATATTCCTAGTCATTGGCCCACGGTAGCATGTTAATGAATGCATGCAGTTAGGTTTCTTTGATGTCATAAGCTGAAGTCAGGGTAAGTGGGTCGGTAAACTGGGTGTTATGGTTGTCACAAAATAGAGAGAGAGAGAGAGAGAGAGAGAGACGGAGGAAGGGGGCGACTATTGAGTTACAAGAATATGATTTTTAGAAATTTAAATTGATGGCTTGGGCTGAAATTGTATATTTTATCTGGCACCAATGTAAATTTAAAGTTCAATAAGGCAAACAATTTAAAGAATTAACATTTTCTTTTTGAAATGACGAATTAACATTTTCTGTGAAACATCAAATTAAAGATTTCATTCATGAAAATTGGACAATTTTTATGATACAGTACCCTCTTATTTATGTTAGATATCATCCTAAGCGTAGGCACGATTATTAATAAAAAAAAAATGTCTCCCCTAATTAGTCTTAATCATTGACAGCAAAGTTGGTGGAAAATAAAAAATAAATCGATTTTTCATCATCACCCATCCACCACGTACATAATTAATTTGGGAGTGCCAGAGAGAGTAAGTAAGAATTTAAGGTCGAATAAATCTATGTAGCCATATTATGGCTACTCATAATTTTGTTCAAATAAGAGAAACAATTGATTTATTTATAATTTTAAGTTTTAAATGACTTTTAATAATTTAAATATTCAGTTTATATAAATTTATGTTGATAGTATTTGAATTTTGAGGCAATAAAAATGTCGATATAGATAATAAAGTGAATACAAAACTTTTTATTGAAAGAATGAAAGAATTATATATTTACACCACTTATGACAAAATTTAAGTGAATAATATGATAATAACATAAAATATATGTTTATACTTCTTAAAATAAATCCAAAAAAATTATCTAAATCGATTTATTTTCACATAGTTAACTGAATTATGGCTAGACATATTATGGCTAAATAGCATCACTCTTTAAGGTCAAGGATGTGAGTACAAATTGAAAAGGACATTAATTAAAGGATTAGTGCTATTTGGACATATTATGTCCAGACATATGATGGTAAAAATAGAGATTCGACGTAATTTTTTAACTAATAATTTAATTTCATAGTTTCGACAGTCTGGTTATTAATAAACATACTCTTTTTAAATTTAATTATAAAGTTTCATCTCAATTTAAATTCACAAGTTTAGGAGTTGGGTGTGGATGAGAGTAAAATTTGAGAGCGGGTGTGCATTAGATCGATATCTCGGAAGGAGGTCTGAGTAGTTTAGAAATTTTGAAGGCAATCGGATATATTTTTTTTTTTCATATTTCAAGCACGTATGTCCAAACATAATATGTTCGAATAGAATTATTGTAATTAAAGAGTGATGTTATTAGGTCAGAGTGTGACCATCCATAATTTAGCTGCTTAATTTCGCCAACGTTGTTAGGTATTTGATTCATTGGAAAAGTATGTTTATATATTGAATAAATCTATGTAGTCATATTATGGCTAGCCATAATTTAGTTCAAATAAGAGAAAAAATTGATTTATTTATAATTTTAAGTTCTAAATGACTTTTAATAGTTTAAATATTCAGTTTATACAAATTTATGTTGATAGTATTTGAATTTTGAGGCAACGAAAATCTCGATATAGATAATAGAGTGAATACAAAGCTTTTTGTTGAAAGAATGAAAGAATTATATCTTTACACCACTTATGATAAAATTTAAGTCAAGAATATGATAATAACATAAAATATATATTTATACTTCTTATAATAAATCAAAAAATTATCTAAATTGGTTTATTTTCATATAGTTGATTGAATTATGGTTAGCCATATTATGGCTAAATAGCATCACTCTTATATATTTTATGTTGGTGTTTATTTATATGACTAAAATTCTATCATGATTAATTTAAATATATTTATTTCTCATTGTTATGTTAGTGTTTATATATATAACTCAAATCATGATTAATGTAAATATATTTATTTCTTTTTCCAACAAAAAATTGTTGTATTCTCTTTATTATATTTTTTGAGATTTATGTTACATCCAAATTCAAATATATCAAGATAAATTTGTATAAATAAATATTTTAAACATTAAAATTCATTTAGAACAAAAAAATTAAATAAATTTCATGTTTTTTGTTATTGAATTAAATTATAACTAGTCATAATGTGGCTGCATAAATTTATTTTTTATTAAAATACCAAACTGTTGAAAAGCTTTAAAACAATATTTAATTAATATAGAAGATCTAGAATATATTTGTTTTTTTTTTCTAATATAAGCTTGTTTTATATTTGATTTTTGTATTTGGTTTAATATTCCCTTATTCCACATTGGCGAGTAGGCTCTATCTCTCTCTTTTTATTATCAATAAACTTTTTACATGTCTCTAATTATTATGTCTCAATAAAGTTGAGGACACCTTTTAAATGCCCTTTAATATGTTTCAAAAAATGTTATAAATTTGTACAGATATTTATTTGTGTCTTCAAATGAAATATCAAGTCACTTATTTATGTTGTGTCATTTGTTTAAGTATTTAAACACAAAAGATGTAGGTGTTGGAAAAATTATAAATGAAGTTTTGACTTGATCCCAAAATGAGCGTCCCAATAAGAGTTATTAGATTAGCTAGTTTATTTTTATACATGCCAAATGTTAGAGAATTGTTTTCACAAGCTGAGTATTTTTAAATTAGTCTCAATCTCACTTCTTAGCTCTCAACCTTTGTGTTGATATGAACTGACTTAGTAATGTCGAACCAGCTGAAGATATAGCTGAGAAAGTCAGTCTCTTGGCCATTATACACATATCTAAAGCCTAGATCCTGACAAGCTCGATCAACAACCTAATGTTTATCATTGTAAGAGCTTGTTCACTTAGTTGGAATTAATCCCTCTTTCAAACTACTCTACCTAGAAAAGTTTGTTAAGTTTCTTTGTTCTCAAGCGAGTACATCGAGAAAAGGAGTTTGTTGTTCTCGAGCAAGTAAGTCGAGAAAAGTGTATCGCAGTTACAGCGAGTAATTTGTAACGAAGGCTCGAGGAGCTGAGAAGTTGTCTTCCTACTCGTGAAAGCAAGAGGGTGCAAACAAAGTGGATTCGCCAAAAGTTCTAGTCCGTGGATGTAGGAGCATTATCTCATAAAACAAAAAAAGAATGTCAAATCTATATTGAACGTAATTTTACTTCATATCTATAATATCATCAACGTTTCAATAAATAAACAATCCAAATGACAACTTGATATAAATAAAAAGTCTGATCATTCATGTTCAACATAGACAAGAAAAACTAAATAGTCATAAAGTTTCTTCCATCGAATACAAAATGAAAAAATAACACCATATACATCATATAGACAAGAGATTGATGCATCAATTTTTCATCTTCATCCAAACCAATACGTATATTGAAAAGAGAACATAAGATTTCAACGATAAATTGTTCGATAATAAGGTACTACGCAATAACATATTACAATACACCACAAATTCATTTGCACACTACTACTACATAGACTAAACCATAAATCAAAAACAATGATTTCAACACATAATAGCTACCATCAACAATTCTTTCTTTTCAAACAATCACATGCATTTATCTCATATTAATTGAACCATAGACATGACTTCTTAGAGATGCATATAACCAATAAATTATATTCACAACTATCTAACATTTATAAAACAAACACAAACAACATAATTTAGCTTGCAATATATTGATCATAGTATTTTGCAGCTCTTTTGAGATCTATAATTAATGTTTTGTGTAACAATCAACTATAACGTCACATGCTTTTGTATTCCCATATTTAGCCAGATAAATTATAAGTTACATGCAGACATTACTCGTTGAAACAAAAATATAGCAGTTATAGTATTAGAATAAAGTGCAACTAAATATACTAGACAAATTGGAAATGACCATGTAGTGAAGTTTTCATGTTATCTTGGCCTATCTAAGAAAAAGCTCATCACTCACACAATGGATAAGATTTTTATGTGCCACAAATATTACATGATTGCTCGTCAAATTTCACATTAGAAACACCAATAAAACTTTAATTTCAAACAATTTTCATAATTTAGAGAAAAGAATGAACCGATGATAAAGGCCAAGTGGTGATGCTCCAATAGAATCTCCAATTGTTTCATGAATGTCTGTTAGATAAATCATTTCTGCAGTCTTCAAAATTGTTTGAACCAGTACCTCACAAATTCTTCAAAATTAGTTAAAATTTTTAAGTTGGAAAATATTTTTTACTTGGTTCAAGACATAACTTGAACAGTTCTAATATAAATTGTCATTTCTTACTTAATTTTAAAATCACTAATTGATAAAATATCACATATCACTCACTAGTATGAATGTTATAAACAACTTCACAGTGCAAATTACTAATTATGGAAGAAAAGTATTTTTAACAGAAAAGTGTCAAAATTTATTCATTTCACATTTTCTTACAATCTACTGCTGTCGAAATGGAATTACTGGCCGCTGCATCCATGGGGAGAGGAAGAGGAAAAGGGGGGTCGTGGTCGTTCCACCCGTCTTTCGGTATCTTTCCAAGACAATCCCGAAGGCCAGCCCCTACGCCAAATGTGGCAGCAATCATGTTAATAATTTTGCAATTAATCTTTTCACGGATCGAAGGAAAAATTAGTGTGGTGGTGGATGTATTAAATTTGATGGTGTCACTCACTCCGGCCGACACCAGTTTCTTCTTCTTTAATTTCATTCTTCTTCTTATTTTCTTTTTGTTCATTTTTCTTAGCAATTGACGTTAACCTTGAAGTAGATGACTAGCGAGTGGTGGAGGAAGAAGACGGCGATGGTCTGGAGAAGAAGGTGACGATAGCTTTGGCTTTGACATTGATAAATCTAAACATGCAATTGACAAGTGGGGGTGAAGTTGGAAGAGACTAGTGGTGTGGCGACGCAGTATGAGGAGACGAAGAGAGAAAAGGTGGTGGCGGGAAGTGGAATGAAAGCGGGCTGATGTTGCAGGGGTAAGGTGGAGAAAGCATAAAAGTATGATACTTTTCTAGTCGTTATCTTGCTTAGTTGTTTTATGTGACTAATATCACATAAAAACAAATATTAAGTTTAAAAATAGAACAGAAGATAATTGCAAAATCATAGTACCACATAAAAATAAAAATTAAGTTTAATAATAGAACATAAGATAATTTCAAAATTATACTAGTATACTATTAGACTGTGTTCACTTGGGAATATAAATTTACGAGTGAAAGAGTGATATAGCAAAATTCCCCCTTAGATTATAATAGTTGTCAAGGAACATAATATGGTAAAATTAGAGCAAAAAATGTGCTTTTTGGACAATTATTACCTTACTATAGGGTAGAAGTTATTTTCAGTTTTTCACTACAAAAAAAAAAAACGTGTCATCCATTTCATCCCCCTCCATTTCATTTCCCATCTCCATTTTTCTCTCTCCAATAAACTCTCCCACCAAAAAACCCTAGTTTTCTACATCCAAATCGCGCCACCCTCCATTCTTCCACAATTTTCTCCACCCGTCGCGCCACCCCAACTTCCGATGTCGCGCCACCGCCTTCATCAATGGCTTGTGACAGCGGAACACCCACCAAATCCGGTGAAGAAGAAGAAACCATCCACCTTGAAGAAGAAGAAACCACCAACCTTGAAGAAGAAATCGCCCACGAAATCGCCGAAACCGTTGAAGAGAAACCGCCGACGATTCTGAACCAGTTTCCGGCGACCACGAAATCGCCAAAGACCACGAAGTTTCAGTCAGATTCCAGCCGAGAAAGAAAGACGAGAGAGGAAGAAAAAAAGAAAGGAAGATAAATCCGGCGAAGCCTAATCGTCGAAGAAGAGAAAGAGAGAAAAGCAAGGAGAAGAAGAAGAGGAAGAAAGTCGGGGCGACAACGAAGCAAGCGACGACGGCGAGGAATCCGGCAACCTCTACGAGAATGAAAAGGTAAAATTTGAATTTCTCATATCCCGGGCTTGATGCGAATTGATAAATTCTTACGATTTGTATTTAGAACTTGTTTGAATGTCTAGATTTGATTTTTGGTTTCTCATATTTGTTTAGATACCTAATTCGTAACACGTTTTTGGAATTTCGGTCATAAAATGTTGCGAATTTCACAATTCATAACACAATTCGTATATAATGTTACGAATTGTGAAATTCGTAACTAACTGTGCATTTTGGTTCGTTAATTTAAAGTTATGAAATTACAATTTTGCAACATGTTTGAGGCTTTTTGAAGGGTTCGAATCTGAAATTTTTAAGTATATAATGTTGCGAATTTCACAATTCGTAACACAATTCGTATATAGTGTACGAAATGTGAAATTCGTAACTAAATGTGCATTTTGGTTCGTTAATTTGAAGTTACAAAATTACAATTTCGCAAATATAATAGATTTATAATACATATATATATATATATAATATTAAATTAAAAATCGAGTTCACTTCGATACCCGAAATTTTTAAAAATTCTCATCCCGTATCCCGACTCTTTTACTGAACAGCGGATAACGAGTGTCCAATACCCATCGCGAATTTCGGATCGGTACAATACCACCCAATTACCCGCTTCCCATTTAGACAGCCCTAACTTTCAAACTCGTTTCATTATAATTTGGAATTGAATGGACTAGCTGTTAAAATTTAACTCATTGGCATCCCTTCAATTAATTGCAAAAGATAAGGCCGGATCAGACAACCTTTTCTTTTAGGAAGGTTTAGCATGAACATGAATTACAAGAATACTTATCAATTTAATTAAATAAATTATCTTCATTCCGCAATTTATTAAATAATAAATGTAATGCTTAATTAGTCATTTATCCTTCAAATTCAATCAACACTAATTTATATAAGGGTAATTTTACATTTAAATAGCTAAACTATTTAACTTTTAACAATTATATTCCAAACTATTTGAAATGTCATTTTAATGGCCAAACTATCAAATGTTTCACAATTATGTTCTAGCTTCAATTTTCCGGCTAAAAAAAATGATTTGGCATGCCGGAAAAGCTTGTGTACTTGTAAAAAATATACTGAGGTGACGTGGATTTTCCACATTTAAATCCTAATTTTTAAATAGATTAAACAAATACATGGTACTAAGAAAAATGAAATCATTATCTCTCTCTATGCAACAATTCTCTCTCTCTCGCCGTCGTTCTGTCTACCACCAAAGTCATCGCCGTTTCTATCCAACGTTTTGCCACCCCCCCCCCCCCAAAAAAAAAACTCTCTCTTCTATCTCTCTCTCTCTAACTCGCCAAACCCAGATTCGGGTCTCTGGACTTCCGCCTTCGACAGCAACATTTCCACCCACATTCAAGTATTAAATTTCTAAGTTTCCCAATCAATTCTTTACCGGACACAGCAAACACAATCTATTAACATATAAAATGTGTAACGCAATTCACTCTATAATACGGAAACATTCACCAAACAACACCAATTAAATTTAAGCATTTGTAAATTGCAACCAACGAATTGTCTCCACTATTCAACATTGAAAAAGAGAAAATGAATCAAAAAATCAAAAATAATTTGTTGAGTAAAAAATGCACTAAACGGCCGATATCATCTTGAGCTCTAAAGGCGTCGAGACTGGCATCGCGGAATGTGCCGATTGAGCGGTGGCAGCTATAATAGCGGCGAAGGAGATAGTGAATGGTTGAGGGATATTCATATTTTGATTTTTCCAGTTTTCATTAAATTTTTTTTAAGTTTTGGCATCAAAACTACCATCTCATTTTGAAAAAAAAAATCGACCTAAGCCGGCGTGCCACGTCAATTTTCTTAGCCGGAAAATTGAGGTTAGATTATAATTGTGAAAAATCTAATAGTTTTGCCATTTAAATTAACATTTCAAATAGTTTGAAATATAATTGTGAAATGTTAAATAGTTTGGCTATTTAATTGAAAATTGCCCTTTATATAAGCTATATCATATTAGATCAGGATAATTTATCTTACGTTTTCTCGCCAAAATGAATGCAATTATATTATTTTGGGTTACTTTTTTGGGAACTTCATATAGCAGTGCATAAGTTCTTATGCAACTATCTTGAAATATGTTTTTGTGACTTTTTCATATTTCTATTGATTATAGATGATTTGAATTGCAAAATTCAATATATTAACATACCATTATAACATGACAACACTAATTAAGACATCGTGCAACGCAACACGCTCAGGTAAATTTAGTTACCATTTATATCAAATTGGAATTGTTGCTAATGTGACGCTCAGGGCCTGAAGTACGAAGTGATCGCCGGTGCAAAGGCACGGAACAAAGAGCGACTCCGATGAGTACGGAGTGATTGCCGGTGCATATGGACAACGAGCGGCTCCGATAAGACTTCCAAACGGAGGGGCAAAGATGAACCGGAACACACCCGAACGAGAGGAATTTCGAGAATATGTTGGAATGGGACGACATAATTCAAGGAGAGCTTAAAGGAATTGATCATAAAGATGCATCTTCTTTTCTGGTGCTTATCCTGGAAGAACTCCAAAGTTAAGCGTGCTTGACTTGGAGTAGTGCTAGGATGGTGACCTCGTGGGAAGTTTTCCTCGGAAGTGTGTAAGTGAGGACAAAACACGCTAGAAAGGACTTGGACAATGCACGCTAGAAAGGACTTGGACAATGCACGCTAGAAAGGACTTGTGATGGTTTGTGGGCCGGTGCACATGACACACACAACGAGCGGCTCGATAAGACTTTCAAGCGGAGGGGGCAGAGATGAACCGGAACCACATCCGAACGAGAGGGATTCCGAAAATATGTTGGAATGAGACAACATATTCAAGGAGAGTTTAAAGGAATTGATAAGTCTATACCATCAAGATGCATCTTCTTTTCTAGTGCACATCCTGGAAGAACTCCAAAGTTAAGCGTGTTTGACTTGGAGTAGTACTAGAATGGATGACCTCGTGGGAAGTTTTCCTGGGAAGTGTGTAAGTGAAGATAAAACACGCTAAAAAGAACTTGTGATGGTTTATGAGGTCAGCCGTCAATCCGGAAGCCGGGCCGTTTATACCCGAGTAGTATAAATCTCTTATATGTACTTTGTCAGTCTCATTCAATATGAAATATTTTTTATTTGGGTCCATCCCACTCAATATGACATATTTTTTTTTATAAAATGAATTAGGGCTTATTTTCGACTAAAATGCACTTTTTTTACTAAAAAAATTACTTTATTGACTAAAATTACTTTATTAACATTTATTGTACCTAATTCCCTTCTTCTTACCATACCGAAAAGAAACATATCACATTGCAAATTGGATATTCTATTGCATTTCTATTTGACATCTCTAATTGATTTAATAAGAAGATGACATATGATATGATATGATTAAGAGTTTAAAATTTAAGGTTATAGTATATTATTCTTATATGTTTTCTAAATCTTACACTGTTAATTACGTCACGTATTATCTCCTTATTAGAGTAACAAAAAAAATCACATGAAATAATAATAAAAGATTCAACCAGATCATATTAAGTGAGACAACCGAATATAAGTTAAACTAGTAGATTCGTAAATCTATAAAAGATTCAATCAGAACATATTGGATGGGACAATCAAATGTAAGTTAATTTTACTTTTTAATTAATCCAGTTGGGTCGACCCACTTAAACTAGTAGATTCGTAAATCTAATGACCATCACCAACAAGTGTAAAGTGGGTACGCTTTGCATGCACGACTAGTGTTCGATAACATATACAGCAAGATACTGGGACCCACCAAATAAAAACCACAGATGTTGACAGCTCGAATATTCACGAGTCAAAAATATAGCCAGCTCACAGTTTCGTCTCTCTCTCCTCTTTCCCTCTCTAAGCCCTAATAAATTCCCATAGTTGACCGCTATACTACGGCAATGCACTGCTAAAGCATTAGTTTTACTCGATTCACTGACTGCAGTAGGTCGCCGACGGTGACGGCGGCCGCGGCGGACGACGGGACTATCACGGTAGGTTGGTACAAATCGCCAGAGCTGACCGCTATACTCCGGCAATACACGTGCTAAACTCGATTTCACTGACTGGAGTAGGTCGCCGACGGGTGACGGCGGCCGCGACGGACGAAGAGGCTCCCACGGTAGGTCTATTGTGAAATCGCTATTGAGTTACTTTTCATGTTTTCTGTATTCATCTTTAATTATTGTATTGGTTCTCACTGTTAAAGTTAGTGATCGAATACTAATTCATCATCAGCTGAATGGATTCCTGTACGAAATTGTAAATTAAAAATTCTCTGAATTTGATAGTAGACCTTGGGAGCGGCTAGCTCCAGAAATGTTACTTTTTCTGAAGTATCACAGCTGAATGCGTATCTGCTTTGATCTTCGGTGGATTGCGCCTTTGTCAGAGCCTTCCGGCTTGTATTCTCGCATTTTGAACTCTTTATATAAATTTGATTAATGTCTTGGTTGTGATGAATGATCAAACCGTACATCTGGTGAATTTTATGTGGGGCGTTCTAGTCTAAGATTTGTTGAAACTTGATATGTTAGTCTAGTGATCGAATGTAGAGTTGTTAGAGTTCTCTAGAATTGCCAATTACGAGTGGTGTGATATTAATTTCTTAAAATTGCTGATGAACAAATGTTTCCAGCGTTGGTGGAATGCTCGTGCCAAGGTGTGGAATGACGTTTGATGATTGTCCAACTAAAAAATTGCTCATAAGTTCTTAGTTCCTTTTCATAGATTCAATCAATCCATTATCTAGTTAATGCAAAATCAGAATTCAGTGAGCAGTTCTTTCATACACATGAGCATGTAAGATACGTTAACTGTCGTATGAAAGGAAACTTGAGTTGGAGCTTTTGCATGTTGTTGATTTTCTTTTGGCAACTAGGTTTTCTAGGTTTTCTCTGGCATTGCTAAAGTACTATCACTAGTGCTTTACACCTTCTAATCTAATGGTTGAATTTCTGGCTAATACTGTACTCGAAAGTCATGCTTACTGATTGAAACATAATGCATGGTATAGCTGTTCATTTAGGCAAATTCTCCTAGTGAGCTTATAAAGTATTCATGAGTTACGTTTTATGTGGATTTGACTGGTTGAAATATTTGTTATATATCCTAACTCTGCAGTGATCCCTTTTTCTGTCAAAAATGGAACAGGAAAGAAGTGCTTTTTAGTTGTCTAAACGTGGATGGCAGCAATTTTGCAAGCCAAAGACGCAGAGGAATGGACTTACAGAGGAGAAGGAGCTGTGAACCTAGTTCTTGCTTACTGGGAAGCTCTCCTCATTTTGTACAACTCTATTCTGTTTCCCTTGTTTTCTATTTTTTAACTGTTCAAATTGTTATATTTATAAAGTTGATTGGTTGAGTTGACAATATGATTTTTATTATCATTATTGCAACCAGAAAAATGCTAGTAAACAACATGAGCACAATATTCTTACGTTTTTTCCTGTTGTCTTTCTATCACCTGAAGCCTAGAGGCTTGTTCTGCTGTGATTCAACTTCTTGATATCGAAGTTCATACATGGGTATAGATTTTGGTCATTTTTTCTATATCGTTTTAAATCTAGCTGCGAATATATGAATGTAATCATTATCTTGCCCCCTTGTAAATTGATTTCAGCTGTGCAAAGAAAAAAGATCTATTTTTACTAGTTTATCTGTAAAAACTCGTGTTTGGAGTGATTGAATGTATTGATATTGAACTTTTGTGCATGAAAAAGGGAATATGATTTTTGAATAACAGGAAAATCTCTTGTTTGATAAAAGTACTCGCAAATTTAGTCTTGTCCAAGACGAGAAATCCTTAAGGAGAATGATCTTTGCAAGAAAATACTCAATCCTGTTGGATGTATAGAGAGACCTTGAATGCATTTATTGATGGTACAAGTAGATGCTATGATCTTTACAAAGGCCTTAATGCTTTACTTCTCTCCTCTTTCATTTAGGTTGGGAAGGTTTTAAGGATACAAAAAGTTCCAAATGATAGACCTAAATGTCAGAATGGTCATTCAGTAGTAGCCAATCATGAATGCCTCTTGTGGGGAAAATTTGAAGCATAGTTTCAGCACCCACAAAGGAACTTGCGGAGCAGCTGTATGTGCAGAAAGTAATGTGCCCCCTGTTGGGATCTGAGCATGTTGACGCAGGGGTAAGATATTATTCTAGAAAAGTTGTGAACAAGCATTGTCCTTCCCTTTTGTTGAAAATATTACGATCTCTAATCAACTTGATGAAGAATCTATATGATGCTCAACAATGTAGCTGTGCTTCTTATGCTTACTAGCGTTTTGGGTCCTACCCTTTTCTGTCAATATTCATAGATGAAATGTGTGTGCAATTCTAGTACTTTTCTTGTTCTCTTGAGTCACGAAACAAATTTTAATGAGTAGTGATGTGCTCTCACCTCTATTAAATTGGACATAGTATTTGGCTTCATGAAGAATCCTTGGATTCTGGCCCATAATGGATATACACCAGTAAATGCAATATGTACTTATTTCACTGGACAAAGCACACAATTGAATAATAATAAGTTGGTGAGTTGGCTTAACCTGGAAAAGTGGGCTTTTAATTTCATTTTAAAGACTCAGATCTTTGATTCTAGTGTATGCCTATCATTTGGCTAGTATTACTGAAACATTGGACTTTACATGCAACTTGCTACAGATCCATGTTCTCGTGTCGAGAGAATTTTTGGAGGCAGTTGACAACAAGGTTCTCTGTCAGCGTCCATCATGGCGTGTTTGATGCTGCCAGAGTCAATCCCCTATGTGACTCAGTTCTTCTAATTGCCGATCATTCAGTGTTTCCTCATGGTATGATGCATCCCGAGATCCTTGGATAGATAATGACCTTTCTTGTGTTTCTCTAGTCAATGATAATTTATCCTATCTTTATATTTGCTTGATTGAGCCTCTTCAGTGCATATCTACTTTTTTGGCAGATGCAAGGGTGTTTCCTCATGTTAAGTTGTTCTGTGGGTGTTGTTATCAATTCCTAATGGCAGCATGTATGTACAGGTCTATTTATGAAGATGTGGATATATTACTGGAATACAAAATTTCTAAGCATGAGATACCAGTTTCATTGATATAAATTGTGCCAATTGTATCTCAGTAGATGATTATCTATCAAAGACAATTATTTAATAAATGTGGTACAGTAACTGCAAACAACGGAGATTAGTTATGATGTACTTTCATGTGAGTATTGAATTCCTAATTGTTGGACTACAACATGCTAATCCTTGGCCCTTCTTTTTTCAGTTTCAGGTTCTGTCAAAGAGGATTTCACAGTGTCTGTTGAGATAAAGGTGCTTCCCTAGTGCCTTTTTTCTACATATGTTCTTTGTTTCTTTATGCTAATTTTTTCTCTACTAGGGATGCAAACGTCCTTAACAATGTTTGGAACTTATAACGTTTTCCACTTTTTCTCTTCTTCTGCCAAAGCAGCCCAAAGGCGGATTTCTTCCTACTTCAGATTTCATAGCTGAGGAAAATGCAGTAAAAAAGAGAATAACTCGCTTTAAGATGCATCAAGCTCTAAAATTGCGTGAAGGAAAGGTAATACCTAAACACCTGGGTCTCATTCATTTCTTAGAAGTTATCAGTGTCTTTTTACGTCATTTCAACTTTAGAAGTTAAGTGGCATTCTTTGGTATTTATTAAATTATAACCTAATTCGTTCTTAAAGAAGTGTCTTCTAACAGATTTAGAATCTTCAAATGCAGATATCTCAAATAAGCAAGTATGATCCTCTGGATTTGTTTTCTGGATCCAAAGATAGAATACAAAGAGCAATTAAAGCCCTCTTTCTTACTCCTCAGAATAACTTTCGGGTTTTCTTGAATGGTTCGCTTATTTTTGGAGGTATGGGTGGCGCTGCGGACAGCACTAGTTCTGCAGTTGCTGAATCATTCCATGACGGACTTAAACATGTTATTTCAGCAAAGATGGGATGCACATCAAGGCTTTGTGGATCTGCTCACAGAAAACTATTTTTAAGTCTAACTTGTTGAATCGGCTTCTTGAAGTACAAAAGCTTGATGCTATTGATATAGAAGGTGCAATTCATGCCTACTATGATATTTTTTCTCAGCCTTGTGAGGTCTGTCAACAAATAGGTGGAAACAAATCTTCAACAAGATATTCATCTATTCATTCAATGCAAAAGGATGAAAAAAGTTAAAATTGTGAGGGATTACTTGATATCAGCCACTGCAAAGGACCTGAGTTTGATGATTAGTTTTAGGTCCAAAGGAAATATGGATCAGGAGTCTCCACATCGTGCTGTCTTTCTGGAATCAAGCAAGCAAACTTTTTATTACAAGGTAAGATACCAAATCAATCCTTCTATATATCTACGATTTAGCATTTTCAAGAATAAATTAGCCTGTTTTCCGTATGGAGTATTGATCAGGAAGGCCTCATTTATGGTCTAGAAGTATGAACTGTTTATCCTTAGAAATATGTCAATGACAAATTCTGGCAACACATTTATTTTTTTTGTCTTCATGCTATGTGATTTAAAAGCATGGACTTGCCTTTCAGTTCTAGCTTTATGTCAAATGAATTTGTTACTTCTTTCTCTCTTGCATTTTGCGAAGTTAGAGATGCTGATGTTTGTAGTATAATAATGTGACATTAAAATCCCTATATCCATTGCTGTGTTTACTTATTAATTAGTTTTATTTTCTGCCATCTTGTTTTGAAATTCCATTTATTGTGTTAAAACTTTAGAAGAAATGTTATCATCATCAGGATAATTCTTATAAACAATATATTGTTTATAAGAATTAATCCTGATGATGATAACATTTTCTTCTAAAAGTTTTAACACAATAAATGGAATTTCAAAACAAGATGGCAGAAAATAAAACTAATTAATAAGTAAACACAGCAATGGATATAGGGATTTTAATGTCACATTATTATACTACAAAACATCAGCATCTCTAACTTCGCAAAATGCAAGAGAGAAAGAAGTAACAAATTCATTTGACATAAAGCTAGAACTGAAAGGCAAGTCCATGCTTTTAAATCACATAGCATGAAGACAAAAATAAAATGTGTTGCCAGAATTTGTCATTGACATATTTCTAAGGATATAAACAAGTTCATACTTCTAGACCATAAATGAGGCCTTCCTGATCAATACTCCCATACGGAAAACAGGCTAATTTATTCTTGAAAATGCTAAATCGTAGATATATAGAAGGATTGATTTGGTATCTACCTTGTAATAAAAAGTTTTGCTTGCTTGATTCCAGAAAGACAGCACGATGTGGAGACTCCTGATCCATATTTCCTTTGGACCTAAAACTAATCATCAAACTCAGGTCCTTTGCCAGTGGCTGATATCAAGTAATCCCTCACAATTTTAACTTTTTCATCCTTTTGCATTGAATGAATAGGATGAATATCTTGTTGAAGATTTGTTTCCACCTATTTGTTGACAGACCTCACAAGGCTGAGAAAAAATATCATAGTAGGCATGAATTGCACCTTCTATATCAATAGCATCAAGCTTTTGTACTTCAAGAAGCCGATTCAACAAGTTAGACTTAAAATAGTTTCTGTGAGCAGATCCACAAAGCCCTTGATGTGCATCCCATCTTTTGCTGAAATAACATGTTTAAGTCCGTCATGGAATGATTCAGCAACTGCAGAACTAGTGCTGTCCGCAGCGCCACCCATACCTCCAAAAATAAGCGAACCATTCAAGAAAACCCGAAAGTTATTCTGAGGAGTAAGAAGAGGGGCTTTAATGCTCTTTGTATTCTATCTTTGGATCCAGATAAACAAATTCCAGAGGATCATCCTTGCTTATTTGAGATATCTGCATTTGAAGATTCTAAATCTGTTAGAAGACACTTCTTTAAGAACGAATTAGGTTATATTATAATAAATACCAAAGAATGCCACTTAACTTCTAAAGTGAAAATGACGTAAAAAGACACTGATAACTTCTAAAAATGAATGAGACAGGTGTTTAGGTATTACCTTTCCTTCACGCAATTTTAGAGCTTGATGCATCTTAAAGCGAGTTATTCTCTTTTTTACTGCATTTTCCTCAGCTATGAAATCTGAAGTAGGAAGAAATCCGCCCTTTGGGCTGCTTGGCAGAAGAAGAGAAAAAGTGGAAAACGTTTTATAAGTTCCAAACATTGTTAAGGACGTTTGCATCCCAGTAGAGAAAAAATTAGCATAAAGAAACAAAGAACATATGTAGAAAAAAGGCACTAGGGAAGCACCTTTATCTCAACAGACACTGTGAAATCCTCTTTGACAGAACCTGAAACTGAAAAAGAAGGGCCAGGATTAGCATGTTGTAGTCCCACAATTAGGAATTCATACTCACATGAAAGTACATCATAACTAATCTCCGTGTTTGCAGTTACTGTACCACATTTATTAAATAATTGTCTTTGATAGATAATCATCTACTGAGATACAATTGGCACAAATTTTATATCAATGAAACTGGTATCTCATGCTTAGAAATTTTGTATTCCAGTAATATATCCACATCTTCATAAATAGACCTGTACATACATGCTGCCATTAGGAATTGATAACAACACCCACAGAACAACTTAACATGAGGAAACACCCTTGCATCTGCCAAAAAAGTAGATATGCACTGAAGAGGCTCAATCAAGCAAATATAAAGATAGGATAAATTATCATTGACTAGAGAAACACAAGAAAGGTCATTATCTATCCAAAGGATCTCGGGATGCATCATACCATGAGGAAACACTGAATGATCGGCAATTAGAAGAACTGAGTCACATAGGGGATTGACTCTGGCAGCATCAACACGCCATGATGGACGCTGACAGAGAACCTTGTTGTCAACTGCCTCCAAAAATTCTCTCCGACACGAGAACATGGATCTGTAGCAAGTTGCATGTAAAGTCCAATGTTTCAGTAATACTAGCCAAATGATAGGCATACACTAGAATCAAAGATCTGAGTCTTTAAAATGAAATTAAAAGCCCACTTTTCCAGGTTAAGCCAACCTCACCAACTTATTATTATTCAATTGTGTGCTTTGTCCAGTGAAATAAGTACATATTGCATTTACTGGTGTATATCCATTATGGGCCAGAATCCAAGGATTCTTCATGAAGCCAAATACTATGTCCAATTAATAGAGGTGAGAGCACATCACTACTCATTAAATTTGTTTCGTGACTCAAGAGAACAAGAAAAGTACTAGAATTGCACACACATTCATCTATTGAATATTGACAGAAAAGGGTAGGACCCAAACGCTAGTAAGCATAAGAAGCACAGCTACATTGTTGAGCATCATATAGATTCTTCATCAAGTTGATTTAGAGATCGTAATATTTTCAACAAAAGGGAAGGACAATGCTGTTCACAACTTTTCTAGAATAATATCTTACCCCTGCGTCAACATGCTCAGATCCCAACAGGGGGCACATTACTTTCTGCACATACAGCTGCTCCGCAAGTTCCTTTGTGGGTGCTGAAACTATGCCTTCAAATTTTCCCACAAGAGGCATTCATGATTGGCTACTACTGAATGACCATTCTGACATTTAGGTCTATCATTTGGAACTTTTTGTATCCTTAAAACCTTCCCAACCTAAATGAAAGAGAGAGAAGTTAAAGCATTAAGGCCTTTGTAAAGATCATAGCATCTACTTGTACCATCAATAAATGCATTCAAGGTCTCTCTATACATCCAACAGGATTGAGTATTTTCTTGCAAAGATCATTCTCCTTAAGGATTTCTCGTCTTGGACAGACTAAATTTGCGAGTACTTTTATCAAACAAGAGATTTTCCTGTTATTCAAAAATCATATTCCCTTTTTCATGCACAAAAGTTCAATATCAATACATTCAATCACTCCAAACACGAGTTTTTACAGATAAACTAGTAAAAATAGATCTTTTTTCTTTGCACAGCTGAAATCAATTTACAAGGGGGCAAGATAATGATTACATTCATATATTCGCAGCTAGATTTAAAACGATATAGAAAAAATGACCAAAATCTATACCCATGTATGAACTTCGATATCAAGAAGTTGATCACAGCAGAACAAGCCTCTAGGCTTCAGGTGATAGAAAGACAACAGGAAAAAACGTAAGAATATTGTGCTCATGTGGTTTACTAGCATTTTTCTGGTTGCAATAATGATAATAAAAATCATATTGTCAACTCAAACAATCAACTTTATAAATATAACAATTTGAACAGTTAAAAATAGAAAACAAGGGAAACAGAATAGAGTTGTACAAAATGAGGAGAGCTTCCACAGTAAGCAAGAACTAGGTTCACAGCTCCTTCTCCTCTGTAAGTCCATTCCTCTGCGTCTTTGGCTTGCAAATTGCTGCCATCCACGTTAGACAACTAAAAAGCACTTCTTTCCTGTTCCATTTTTGACAGAAAAAGGGATCACTGCAGAGTTAGGATATATAACAAATATTTCAACCAGTCAAATCCACATAAAACGTAACTCATGAATACTTTATAAGCTCACTAGGAGAATTTGCCTAAATGAACAGCTATACCATGCATTATGTTTCAATCAGTAAGCATGACTTTCGAGTACAGTATTAGCCAGAAATTCAACCATTAGATTAGAAGGTTTAAAGCACTAGTGATAGTACTTTAGCAATGCCAGAGAAAACCTAGAAAACCTAGTTGCCAAAAGAAAATCAACAACATGCAAAAGCTCCAACTCAAGTTTCCTTTCATACGACAGTTAACGTATCTTACATGCTCATGTGTATGAAAGAACTGCTCACTGAATTCTGATTTTGCATTAACTAGATAATGGATTGATTGAATCTATGAAAAGGAACTAAGAACTTTATGAGCAATTTTTTAGTTGGACAATCATCAAACGTCATTCCACACCTTGCACGAGCATTCCACCAACGCTGGAAACATTTGTCATCAGCAATTTTAAGAAATTAATATCACACCACTCGTAATTGGCAATTCTTAGAGAAACTCTAACAACTCTACATTCGATCACTAGACTAACATATCAAGTTTCAACAAATCTTAGACTAGAACGCCCCACATAAAATTCACCAGATGTACGGTTTGATCATTCATCACAACCAAAGACATTAATCAAATTTATATAAAAGAGTTCAAAATGCGAGAAATACAAGCCGGAAGGCTCTGACAAAGGCGCAATCCACCGAAGATCAAAGCAGATACGCATTCAGCTGTGATACTTCAGAAAAAGTAACATTTCTGGAGCTAGCCGCTCCCAAGTCTACTATCAAATTCAGAGAATTTTTAATTTACAATTCGTACAGGAATCCATTCAGCTGATGATGAATTAGTATTCGATCACTAAACTTTAACAGTGAGAACCAATACAATAATTAAAGATGAATACAGAAAACATGAAAAGTAACTCAATAGCGATTTCACAATAGACCTACCGTGGGAGCCTCTTCGTCCCGTCGCGGCCGCCGTCACCGTCGGCGACCTACTCCAGTCAGTGAAATCGAGTTTAGCACGTGTATTGCCGGAGTATAGCGGTCAGCTCTGGCGATTTGTACCAACCTACCGTGATAGTCCCGTCGTCCGCCGCGGCCGCCGTCACCGTCGGCGACCTACTGCAGTCAGTGAATCGAGTAAAAACTAATGCTTTAGCAGTGCATTGCCGTAGTATAGCGGTCAACTATGGTAATTTATTAGGGCTTAGAGAGGGAAAGAGGAGATGAGAGACGAAACTGTGAGCTGGCTATATTTTTTGACTCGTGAATATTCGAGCTGGTCAACATCTGTGGTTTTTATTTGGTGGGTCCCAGTATCTTGCTGTATATGTTATCGAACACTAGTCGTGCATGCAAAGCGTACCCACTTTACACTTGTTGGTGATGGTCATTAGATTTACGAATCTACTAGTTTAAGTGGGTCGACCCAACTGGATTAATTAAAAAGTAAAATTAACTTACATTTGATTGTCCCATCCAATATGTTCTGATTGAATCTTTTATAGATTTACGAATCTACTAGTTTAACTTATATTCGGTTGTCTCACTTAATATGATCTGGTTGAATCTTTTATTATTATTTCATGTGATTTTTTTTGTTACTCTAATAAGGAGATAATACGTGACGTAATTAACAGTGTAAGATTTAGAAAACATATAAGAATAATATACTATACCTTAAATTTTAAACTCTTAATCATATCATATCATATGTCATCTTCTTATTAAATCAATTAGAGATGTCAAATAGAAATGCAATAGAATATCCAATTTGCAATGTGATATGTTTCTTTTCGGTATGGTAAGAAAGAAGGGAATTAGGTACAATAAATGTTAATAAAGTAATTTTAGTCAATAAAGTAATTTTTTTAGTAAAAAAAGTGCATTTTAGTCGAAAATAAGCCCTAATTCATTTTATAAAAAAAAATATGTCATATTGAGTGGGATGGACCTCAAATAAAAAATATTTCATATTGAATGAGACTGACAAAGTACATATATAAGAGATTTATACTACTCGGGTATAACGGCCCGGCTTCCGGATTGACGGCTGACCTCATAAACCATCACAAGTTCTTTTTAGCGTGTTTTATCTTCACTTACACACTTCCCAGGAAAACTTCCCACGAGGTCATCCATTCTAGTACTACTCCAAGTCAAACACGCTTAACTTTGGAGTTCTTCCAGGATGTGCACTAGAAAAGAAGATGCATCTTGATGGTATAGACTTATCAATTCCTTTAAACTCTCCTTGAATATGTTGTCTCATTCCAACATATTTTCGGAATCCCTCTCGTTCGGATGTGTTCCGGTTCATCTCTGCCCCCTCCGCTTGAAAGTCTTATCGGAGCCGCTCGTTGTGTGTGTCATGTGCACCGGCCCACAAACCATCACAAGTCCTTTCTAGCGTGCATTGTCCAGTCCTTTCTAGCGTGCATTGTCCAAGTCCTTTCTAGCGTGTTTTGTCCTCACTTACACACTTCCGAGGAAAAACTTCCACGAGGTCACCATCCCTAGCACTACTCCAAGTCAAGCACGCTTAACTTTGGAGTTCTTCCAGGATAAGCACCAGAAAAGAAGATGCATCTTTATGATCAATTCCTTTAAGCTCTCCTTGAATATGTCGTCCCATTCCAACATATTCTCGAAATTCCTCTCGTTCGGGTGTGTTCCGGTTCATCTTTGCCCCCTCCGTTTGGAAGTCTTATCGGAGCCGCTCGTTGTCCATATGCACCGGCAATCACTCCGTACTCATCGGAGTCGCTCTTTGTCCGTGCCTTTGCACCGGCGATCACTTCGTACTTCAGCCCTGAGCGTCACATTAGCAAACAATTCCAATTTGATATAAATGGTAACTAAATTTACCTGAGCGTGTTGCGTTGCACGATGTCTTAATTAGTGTTGTCCATGTTATAATGGTATGTTAATATATTGAATTTTGCAATTCAAATCATCTATAATCAATAGAAATATGAAAAAGTCACAAAAACATATTTCAAGATAGTTGCATAAGAACTTATGCACTGCTATATGAAGTTCCCAAAAAGTAACCCAAAATAATATAATTGCAATTCATTTTGGCGAGAAAACGTAAGATAAATTATCCTGATCTAATATGATATAGCTTATATAAAGGGCAATTTTTCAATTAAATAGCCAAACTATTTAACATTTCACAATTATATTTCAAACTATTTGAAATGTTAATTAAATGGCAAAACTATTAGATTTTTCACAATTATAATCTAACCTCAATTTTCCGGCTAAGAAAAATTGACGTGGCACGCCGGCTTAGGTCGATTTTTTTTTCAAAATGAGATGGTAGTTTTGATGCCAAAACTTAAAAAAAATTTAATGAAAACTGAAAATCAAAATATGAATATCCCTCAACCATTCACTATCTCCTTCGCCGCTATTATAGCTGCCACCGCTCAATCGGCAAATTCCGCGATGCCAGTCTCGACGCCTTTAGAGCTCAAGATGATATCGGCCGTTTAGTGCCATTTTTTTACTCAACAAATTATTTTTGATTTTTTGATTCATTTTCTCTTTTTCAATGTTGAATAGTGGAGACAATTTCGTTGGTTGCAATTTACAAATGCTTAAATTTAATTGGTGTTGTTTGGTGAATGTTTCCGTATTATAGAGTGAATTGCGTTACACATTTTATATGTTAATAGATTGTGTTTGCTGTGTCCGGTAAAGAATTGATTGGGAAACTTAGAAATTTTAATACTTGAATGTGGGTGGAAATGTTGCTGTCGAAGGCGGAAGTCCAGAGACCCGAATCTGGGTTTGGCGAGTTAGAGAGAGAGAGATAGAAAGAGAGAGTTTTTTTTTTGGGGGGGGGGGGGGTGGCAAAACGTTGGATAGAAACGGCGATGACTTTGGTGGTAGACAGAACGACGGCGAGAGAGAGAGAATTGTTGCATAGAGAGAGATAATGATTTCATTTTTCTTAGTACCATGTATTTGTTTAATCTATTTAAAAATTAGGATTTAAATGTGGAAAATCCACGTCACCTCAGTATATTTTTTACAAGTACACAAGCTTTTCCGGCATGCCAAATCATTTTTTTTAGCCGGAAAATTGAAGCTAGAACATAATTGTGAAACATTTGATAGTTTGGCCATTAAAATGACATTTCAAATAGTTTGGAATATAATTGTTAAAAGTTAAATAGTTTAGCTATTTAAATGTAAATTACCCTTATATAAATTAGTGTTGATTGAATTTGAAGGATAAATGACTAATTAAGCATTACATTTATTATTTAATAAATTGCGGAATGAAGATAATTTATTTAATTTAAATTGATAAGTATTCTTGTAATTCATGTTCATGCTAAACCTTCCTAAAAGAAAAGGTTGTCTGATCCGGCCTTATCTTTTGCAATTAATTGAAGGGATGCCAATGAGTTAAATTTTAACAGCTAGTCCATTCAATTCCAAATTATAATGAAACGAGTTTGAAAGTTAGGGCTGTCTAAATGGGAAGCGGGTAATTGGGTGGTATTGTACCGATCCGAAATTCGATGGGTATTGGGACACTCGTTATCCGCTGTTCAGGTAAAAGAGTCGGGATACGGGATGAGAATTTTAAAAATTTCGGGTATCGAAGTGAACTCGATTTTTTAATTTAATATTATATATATATATATATGTATTATAAATCTATTATATTTGCGAAATTGTAATTTTGTAACTTCAAATTAACGAACCAAAATGCACATTTAGTTACGAATTTCACATTTCGTACACTATATACGAATTGTGTTACGAATTGTGAAATTCGCAACATTATATACTTAAAAATTTCAGATTCGAACCCTTCAAAAAGCCTCAAACATGTTGCAAAATTGTAATTTCATAACTTTAAATTAACGAACCAAAATGCACAGTTAGTTACGAATTTCACAATTCGTAACATTATATACGAATTGTGTTATGAATTGTGAAATTCGCAACATTTTATGACCGAAATTCCAAAAACGTGTTACGAATTAGGTATCTAAACAAATATGAGAAACCAAAAATCAAATCTAGACATTCAAACAAGTTCTAAATACAAATCGTAAGAATTTATCAATTCGCATCAAGCCCGGGATATGAGAAATTCAAATTTTACCTTTTCATTCTCGTAGAGGTTGCCGGATTCCTCGCCGTCGTCGCTTGCTTCGTTGTCGCCCCGACTTTCTTCCTCTTCTTCTTCTCCTTGCTTTTTCTCTCTTTCTCTTCTTCGACGATTAGGCTTCGCCGGATTTATCTTCCTTTCTTTTTTTCTTCCTCTCTCGTCTTTCTTTCTCGCTGGAATCTGACTGAACTTCGTGGTCTTTGGCGATTTCGTGGTCGCCGGAAACTGGTTCAGAATCGTCGGCGGTTTCTTCTTCAACGGTTTCGGCGATTTCGTGGGCGATTTCTTCTTCAAGGTTGGTGGTTTCTTCTTCTTCAAGGTGGATGGTTTCTTCTTCTTCACCGGATTTGGTGGGTGTTCCGCTGTCACAAGCCATTGATGGAAGGCGGTGGCGCGACATCGGAAGTTGGGGTGGCGCGACGGGTGGAGAAAATTGTGGAAGAATGGAGGTGGCGCGATTTGGATGTAGAAAACTAGGGTTTTTTTGGTGGGAGAGTTTTATTGGAGAGAGAAAAATGGAGATGGGAAATGAAATGGAGGGGGATGAAATGGATGACACGTTTTTTTTTTTTTGTAGTGAAAAACTGAAAATAACTTCTACCCTATAGTAAGGTAATAATTGTCCAAAAAGCACATTTTTTGCTCTAATTTTACCATATTATGTTCCTTGACAACTATTATAATCTAAGGGGGAATTTTGCTATATCACTCTTTCACTCGTAAATTTATATTCCCAAGTGAACACAGTCTAATAGTATACTAGTATAATTTTGAAATTATCTTATGTTCTATTATTAAACTTAATTTTTATTTTTATGTGGTACTATGATTTTGCAATTATCTTCTGTTCTATTTTTAAACTTAATATTTGTTTTTATGTGATATTAGTCACATAAAACAACTAAGCAAGATAACGACTAGAAAAGTATCATACTTTTATGCTTTCTCCACCTTACCCCCTGCAACATCAGCCCGCTTTCATTCCACTTCCCGCCACCACCTTTTCTCTCTTCGTCTCCTCATACTGCGTCGCCACACCACTAGTCTCTTCCAACTTCACCCCCACTTGTCAATTGCATGTTTAGATTTATCAATGTCAAAGCCAAAGCTATCGTCACCTTCTTCTCCAGACCATCGCCGTCTTCTTCCTCCACCACTCGCTAGTCATCTACTTCAAGGTTAACGTCAATTGCTAAGAAAAAATGAACAAAAAGAAAATAAGAAGAAGAATGAAATTAAAGAAGAAGAAACTGGTGTCGGCCGGAGTGAGTGACACCATCAAATTAATACATCCACCACCACCACACTAATTTTTCCTTCGATCCGTGAAAAGATTAATTGCAAAATTATTAACATGATTGCTGCCACATTTGGCGTAGGGGCTGGCCTTCGGGATTGTCTTGGAAAGATACCGAAAGACGGGTGGAACGACCACGACCCCCCTTTTCCTCTTCCTCTCCCCATGGATGCAGCGGCCAGTAATTCCATTTCGACAGCAGTAGATTGTAAGAAAATGTGAAATGAATAAATTTTGACACTTTTCTGTTAAAAATACTTTTCTTCCATAATTAGTAATTTGCACTGTGAAGTTGTTTATAACATTCATACTAGTGAGTGATATGTGATATTTTATCAATTAGTGATTTTAAAATTAAGTAAGAAATGACAATTTATATTAGAACTGTTCAAGTTATGTCTTGAACCAAGTAAAAAATATTTTCCAACTTAAAAATTTTAACTAATTTTGAAGAATTTGTGAGGTACTGGTTCAAACAATTTTGAAGACTGCAGAAATGATTTATCTAACAGACATTCATGAAACAATTGGAGATTCTATTGGAGCATCACCACTTGGCCTTTATCATCGGTTCATTCTTTTCTCTAAATTATGAAAATTGTTTGAAATTAAAGTTTTATTGGTGTTTCTAATGTGAAATTTGACGAGCAATCATGTAATATTTGTGGCACATAAAAATCTTATCCATTGTGTGAGTGATGAGCTTTTTCTTAGATAGGCCAAGATAACATGAAAACTTCACTACATGGTCATTTCCAATTTGTCTAGTATATTTAGTTGCACTTTATTCTAATACTATAACTGCTATATTTTTGTTTCAACGAGTAATGTCTGCATGTAACTTATAATTTATCTGGCTAAATATGGGAATACAAAAGCATGTGACGTTATAGTTGATTGTTACACAAAACATTAATTATAGATCTCAAAAGAGCTGCAAAATACTATGATCAATATATTGCAAGCTAAATTATGTTGTTTGTGTTTGTTTTATAAATGTTAGATAGTTGTGAATATAATTTATTGGTTATATGCATCTCTAAGAAGTCATGTCTATGGTTCAATTAATATGAGATAAATGCATGTGATTGTTTGAAAAGAAAGAATTGTTGATGGTAGCTATTATGTGTTGAAATCATTGTTTTTGATTATGGTTTAGTCTATGTAGTAGTAGTGTGCAAATGAATTTGTGGTGTATTGTAATATGTTATTGCGTAGTACCTTATTATCGAACAATTTATCGTTGAAATCTTATGTTCTCTTTTCAATATACGTATTGGTTTGGATGAAGATGAAAAATTGATGCATCAATCTCTTGTCTATATGATGTATATGGTGTTATTTTTTCATTTTGTATTCGATGGAAGAAACTTTATGACTATTTAGTTTTTCTTGTCTATGTTGAACATGAATGATCAGACTTTTTATTTATATCAAGTTGTCATTTGGATTGTTTATTTATTGAAACGTTGATGATATTATAGATATGAAGTAAAATTACGTTCAATATAGATTTGACATTCTTTTTTTGTTTTATGAGATAATGCTCCTACATCCACGGACTAGAACTTTTGGCGAATCCACTTTGTTTGCACCCTCTTGCTTTCACGAGTAGGAAGACAACTTCTCAGCTCCTCGAGCCTTCGTTACAAATTACTCGCTGTAACTGCGATACACTTTTCTCGACTTACTTGCTCGAGAACAACAAACTCCTTTTCTCGATGTACTCGCTTGAGAACAAAGAAACTTAACAAACTTTTCTAGGTAGAGTAGTTTGAAAGAGGGATTAATTCCAACTAAGTGAACAAGCTCTTACAATGATAAACATTAGGTTGTTGATCGAGCTTGTCAGGATCTAGGCTTTAGATATGTGTATAATGGCCAAGAGACTGACTTTCTCAGCTATATCTTCAGCTGGTTCGACATTACTAAGTCAGTTCATATCAACACAAAGGTTGAGAGCTAAGAAGTGAGATTGAGACTAATTTAAAAATACTCAGCTTGTGAAAACAATTCTCTAACATTTGGCATGTATAAAAATAAACTAGCTAATCTAATAACTCTTATTGGGACGCTCATTTTGGGATCAAGTCAAAACTTCATTTATAATTTTTCCAACACCTACATCTTTTGTGTTTAAATACTTAAACAAATGACACAACATAAATAAGTGACTTGATATTTCATTTGAAGACACAAATAAATATCTGTACAAATTTATAACATTTTTTGAAACATATTAAAGGGCATTTAAAAGGTGTCCTCAACTTTATTGAGACATAATAATTAGAGACATGTAAAAAGTTTATTGATAATAAAAAGAGAGAGATAGAGCCTACTCGCCAATGTGGAATAAGGGAATATTAAACCAAATACAAAAATCAAATATAAAACAAGCTTATATTAGAAAAAAAAAACAAATATATTCTAGATCTTCTATATTAATTAAATATTGTTTTAAAGCTTTTCAACAGTTTGGTATTTTAATAAAAAATAAATTTATGCAGCCACATTATGACTAGTTATAATTTAATTCAATAACAAAAAACATGAAATTTATTTAATTTTTTTGTTCTAAATGAATTTTAATGTTTAAAATATTTATTTATACAAATTTATCTTGATATATTTGAATTTGGATGTAACATAAATCTCAAAAAATATAATAAAGAGAATACAACAATTTTTTGTTGGAAAAAGAAATAAATATATTTACATTAATCATGATTTGAGTTATATATATAAACACTAACATAACAATGAGAAATAAATATATTTAAATTAATCATGATAGAATTTTAGTCATATAAATAAACACCAACATAAAATATATAAGAGTGATGCTATTTAGCCATAATATGGCTAACCATAATTCAATCAACTATATGAAAATAAACCAATTTAGATAATTTTTTGATTTATTATAAGAAGTATAAATATATATTTTATGTTATTATCATATTCTTGACTTAAATTTTATCATAAGTGGTGTAAAGATATAATTCTTTCATTCTTTCAACAAAAAGCTTTGTATTCACTCTATTATCTATATCGAGATTTTCGTTGCCTCAAAATTCAAATACTATCAACATAAATTTGTATAAACTGAATATTTAAACTATTAAAAGTCATTTAGAACTTAAAATTATAAATAAATCAATTTTTTCTCTTATTTGAACTAAATTATGGCTAGCCATAATATGACTACATAGATTTATTCAATATATAAACATACTTTTCCAATGAATCAAATACCTAACAACGTTGGCGAAATTAAGCAGCTAAATTATGGATGGTCACACTCTGACCTAATAACATCACTCTTTAATTACAATAATTCTATTCGAACATATTATGTTTGGACATACGTGCTTGAAATATGAAAAAAAAAAATATATCCGATTGCCTTCAAAATTTCTAAACTACTCAGACCTCCTTCCGAGATATCGATCTAATGCACACCCGCTCTCAAATTTTACTCTCATCCACACCCAACTCCTAAACTTGTGAATTTAAATTGAGATGAAACTTTATAATTAAATTTAAAAAGAGTATGTTTATTAATAACCAGACTGTCGAAACTATGAAATTAAATTATTAGTTAAAAAATTACGTCGAATCTCTATTTTTACCATCATATGTCTGGACATAATATGTCCAAATAGCACTAATCCTTTAATTAATGTCCTTTTCAATTTGTACTCACATCCTTGACCTTAAAGAGTGATGCTATTTAGCCATAATATGTCTAGCCATAATTCAGTTAACTATGTGAAAATAAATCGATTTAGATAATTTTTTTGGATTTATTTTAAGAAGTATAAACATATATTTTATGTTATTATCATATTATTCACTTAAATTTTGTCATAAGTGGTGTAAATATATAATTCTTTCATTCTTTCAATAAAAAGTTTTGTATTCACTTTATTATCTATATCGACATTTTTATTGCCTCAAAATTCAAATACTATCAACATAAATTTATATAAACTGAATATTTAAATTATTAAAAGTCATTTAAAACTTAAAATTATAAATAAATCAATTGTTTCTCTTATTTGAACAAAATTATGAGTAGCCATAATATGGCTACATAGATTTATTCGACCTTAAATTCTTACTTACTCTCTCTGGCACTCCCAAATTAATTATGTACGTGGTGGATGGGTGATGATGAAAAATCGATTTATTTTTTATTTTCCACCAACTTTGCTGTCAATGATTAAGACTAATTAGGGGAGACATTTTTTTTTTTATTAATAATCGTGCCTACGCTTAGGATGATATCTAACATAAATAAGAGGGTACTGTATCATAAAAATTGTCCAATTTTCATGAATGAAATCTTTAATTTGATGTTTCACAGAAAATGTTAATTCGTCATTTCAAAAAGAAAATGTTAATTCTTTAAATTGTTTGCCTTATTGAACTTTAAATTTACATTGGTGCCAGATAAAATATACAATTTCAGCCCAAGCCATCAATTTAAATTTCTAAAAATCATATTCTTGTAACTCAATAGTCGCCCCCTTCCTCCGTCTCTCTCTCTCTCTCTCTCTCTCTCTCTATTTTGTGACAACCATAACACCCAGTTTACCGACCCACTTACCCTGACTTCAGCTTATGACATCAAAGAAACCTAACTGCATGCATTCATTAACATGCTACCGTGGGCCAATGACTAGGAATATATGTAATATTTCATGTGTTCCTCGTTTTTTTTTTTTTTTTTTCAAATAGCTACTGCTCCGCCCACTAAAATTGTTACATGGATTAAGAATAATTAAGCATAAAAAGATAGAAATTGGATAGATCTTATTATTTTTAAAAGATTTTAAAGGGTTAAAACTTTTATTTAGATGATAATAATATAAATGAAACACCAAAGTAAGAAAATGATGATAATATTAGTACATTAGAGGCTCCTAAGCAGTAGCGGAGCTAGGATTTGAAATGTGACCACGAGATTACGTTTATATATTTAGTCGTAAATTTGGGCGGGCGAACCTACAATTATACATATAAAAGTGGAGAAAAAAATAAAAAAATCGATAAAAATATAGTTATAAAAAAAAATTAATTGCTCGGACGACCGCCGGGGGTGCCCGGGTGCTAGCTCCGCCTCTACTGCTAAGGACCAATTAATCATGTAGTTGTCATAAATGCAAGTGTTTGGTTACTTCAAATACTTTTTTAAAACGTGTAAAACAATTGTACCATAATATGTATAGTAAGTCAAGATTCGTTGCAAAAATTCAAACGTTTAAATCCTTCTTGAATTTCGAATACTTCACTACTTCTTTGTCCACTTATTCTTTTTTTTTTTTTTTGAACCAAAATACTAACCATATTTATTAATATTGTCATAATTCATATTTATTTTTCAATTAAATATTACATTAGAATGCATACAATTACAATTAAAGAAAAAAACAAAGTAGCAAAAAAAAAAAAAATACGGAAGCCGATTCCTTTTGGAACCACTGGAACAGAGAAACCGACCGGAAGCGACGGTTCCGATTTGAAACCAAAACTGAAGAGGTCGGCAGTTCGGATCCGATTCTGGTTCGAAATGGAACCGAATCGTGTGGCCACCTCTAGATATCGTGATGAAATTTAAAATGTTTAGTTAATTGTATCTGAACATAATCGAGTCTTATGGTCTTTTGGAGATAATATATATAGGGTTCAAATTAGTTCATAAATTCTATACTAAAACTTGTTTAGTTAATTGTATCTGAACATTTCTTGTATGTCTATATCTCTGTGATAAATGGTAATTTTTTACATAACCATAAGCGTTTTGGCTATAATATAGTTAACTTTTTTTTTTATCAAGCTTGGTATTTTTCGAAGCAGAGCAACTCAATTTATTTTTATGGCAAAATCAACTAGTAAAACCCCAGTGGAAGAAAGTTAGTACTTATGACGGTAGAAGAGAGATAATATAAGAATGATCCTTATGATCTTAAGAAATGAGAATAAATTTCCACCACTTATCTTGTGCATCTCGCTATGCAGTGTGGTGCATGTAAAACATTTTTTCAGTTTTTTTAAGGTCTGATTTTTTTATAAAGCAGGGTGCATCTCATTTCAACGTATGATGCATCTAGTTTCACGTTGTGGTGCATCTCATTGTACAATGTGGTGTATATACCACATTATGGTTCATGAGATGAACCATTACGTGTACTGATATGCACAGTACAATGTAATGAGATGCATCACTAAGTGTATTGATACGCACCTTGGGTTTAGATTCCCTAATTAGGGTTTAGATTCCCCAATTAGGGTATAGTTCATTTAATTTCCAAAGCCTATATTACCTTTTTTTAGCTTAAATATAAAAATGAAAATATGAGATGCATCGCACTGTATAACGAGATGCACCACAACGTGAAAAAAGATGCACCACACAATGTAATGAAATGCACTATGCTTTACGAAAAAATCAAACACTACAAAAAAACAGCTAATTACCGAGAAAATTACCGAGGGCAAGCTTGCCCTCGGTAATTACCGACGGCAAAAAACACGGGTCGGTTTTGGCGAATTTACCGACCATTTACCGACGGCAACTTGGCGGGATGGTTCCCGCCGAAATCACCGACGGTATTACCGGGGAAACTGCCCTCGTTAAATTACCGAGGGAAATTGCCCTCGGTAATAAATTAAATAAAAAATTAGGTAAATTTAAATGTAATTACCGACGGCAATGTCCCTCGGTAATTACCGAGGGTGTGATTGCCGTCGGTGATTACCGAGGGCGTAAGCCGCCGTCGGTGATTACCGAGAGCTCGTGCCGCCGTCGGTGATTTATACGGGTCGGCGGATTACCGAGGGCATTTGCCGTCGGTAATCATTCAAATCAAATTGGGGCTTCCAGCCCTAATTGCCCATTTCTGCAACTCCTCCCTCCCGCCCTCCCCGTCGTCCTCCGAGCGCCATCGCCGTGAGTTGGTAAGTTCTCTCTCTCTCTCTCTCTCTCTCTAACTCCTCTCTGTCTCTCTCTCTCAGCCGCGCACGCCGCCGCCGTTGCCGCCGTCCCCGAGGCCGAGTCGCCATCGCCGCGTCGCCGGTAAGTCTCTCTCTCTGTCTCGCTCTCTCTGTCCCTCTCTCTCTGTGTCTCGCTCTCCCTCTGTCTCTCTCTCTCTCTCTGTCTCTCTCTCTCTCTTGCTCTAACTCCTCTCTGTCTCTCTCTCTCTCAGCCGCACGCCACCGCCGTTGCCACCGTCCCTGCCACCGAGTCGCCATCGCCGCATCGCCGGTATCTCTCTCTCTCTGTCTCGCTCTCTCTCTCTGTCTCTCTCTCTCTCTGTCTCTATGTCTTTCTCTCTCTCTCTCATCTCTCTCTCTCTCTCTATGTCAGCCTTGCCGCCGTCCCCGCTGCCCGCCGCCTCCGCTACCGACGCCGCCCCCGCTGCCGCTGCCGGTAATTACATTAGTTGGCGTTCGATTTTTTGTGATATATATATATATATATGTATGTATGCATGCATATTTGTTTGCTAGTGTAGAAATTACGAATCAATGTAGAATTTGTTTGCAAGGTTTGATAAGTATGTTGCATACGTGTTTGATAAATATGTTCGTATTTGATGCATCGTTTCACTTAATACATGCATATTACATGTTAATTTATGTGATAAGAAATATGATTACATATATGTTATTACATTGTGGGATAGATTTAATCAATTTCTTAAGGATCTTCTCCCTTGTGATAGATTTTGGTTATTTCTTAAGGATATTCTCCCAACAATTGAATGACTATTTGTAATTTTATTAATTATTGTATTTTTTATTGCTTATTTTATATTGTATTGGTTGAAAAATTGGGGCCCGGGTCGGGTAGACTTAGTAAATTAGAACCATTATGGTTAACATAGCTGGTAGAGTCGAGCACTTGGTAGTTAGGATAGTGAGGTTATGCTGTCGAAATTTTGTCTTATTTATGACTGATGTTCTTTCTGTTTTTAATTAGAAATTACAGCAATGAATGATAATCGTCAGTGGATGTATGCGAGATATAATGATCGTTCTGCATTTGAAATTGGACTTGAGGGTTTCCTTGAGTATGCAATAAATCAAACAACTTACACAGATGGAGTAGGTAACATTAGGTGTCCGTGTAAGAAGTGCAAACACTTGAAATTTTTATGTGTGCCTACAGTTAGAGAACATGTTACTAGGCATGGGTTTATCCACAATTACACAACATGGGTTTATCATGGAGAAACACTAGTGGCTAGTCGGCTAGAACATACTAGGATGGATGAGGATGATGCGTCATACAATAACTATCAAAGGATGGTGTATGATCATGTTGGTTCTAGTAATTTTGAATGTCCTCCAAATATAGAAGAACCGTCCAATCCTGCTGCTCAACAAATTTATGACATGTTGAACTCAGCCGACAATCCATTGTACCCTGGGTGTGATGCTTACTCACAATTGTCCTTTATGACACAATTCATGAGCATAAAGGTTGAAAACCACATATCAGAGAAAGGCTTCAATCAGTTGTCTTCGTTTTTTAAATCGGCATTACCCAAGGATAACAAGTGTCCCGACGACTTCTATAGTACGAAGAGACATCTGCGCGGTTTGGGTTTGCTAGTAAAGAAGATCGATTGTTGTGTTTATAATTGCATGTTGTATTGGGGAGATGATAGTGAGTTGGAGAGTTGTAAATTCTGTGGTGAATCACGATATAAGGAGAACTTTCGTGCATCTAGAAGCCGCCGAAAAAAACGTGTGGCGGCTAAGCAGATGCATTACTTTCCTTTGACGCCATGACTGCAGAGGTTGTTTGCATCTCCAGCAACAGCCGAAGACATGCGTTGGCATGCGACTTCTATAGATGATGATCCTAACGAACTCTCAATATTCAAACTTCTCGAACATCCAATTGGCCAAAAGGGTACGAGATACATGGAGACAAAAGAATACATTGTTGCGCATATGTATGTTTTGAGCAATTGCGTGGAGGTTACAGACACATATGTCAAGTAAGTAAACTCGTTCAATTGATGTCTATGCATATTCATCTTATATAAGTAGTAACATAATTTTTTGTTTCTTTGTATAAAAGGGTTTTCGAAGAGGAAATGCGATGTGCAAATCCTTCAATCACCGGAGCGGAGTTAGATGCTTTGTATGACAACGAGTTTGCTGCGTGGTTTAAATTATATGTAAGACGCCCTTCCAACAGCGATTTGAACCATTATATTAAATCGCTTGCAGCTGGACCCTTGACTGAGATTGAAACGTACTCGGGGTATTTGGTTAATGGGTATAGATTTCTCACGATTGATCATGACAGATATAGTGCGACCGTCAAAAGTGGCGTTTGTATTAAAGGTTCGGTATATGGCAGAGATGTGCTAGATTTTTATAAGCGTCTAGAAGAGGTGTGTGTGCTGGAATATCAGGGTTGGCCAATTAAGAAGACAGTTTTGTTCAAATGTGAATGGTTTGATTTGTCTAGTCAAGGAATGTCTATTGATACAGACTTCAAGATGGTTTCAGTGAACCATACTAGAAGATATAAGAAGTATGATCCATTTGTCTTAGCAAATCAGGCAATTCAAGTGTTTTACTGTCCCTATCCCAATACGAATCAAGCAAAAACAAATTGGTGGGCTGCATGCAAAGTGAACGCAAGATCAAATGTAGAAGCCCCTACTGTCATATCTAACTCAACATTAGATCAACCATTTCAAGAAGAAGTTGTTACTATTATGTCTACCAACACAATCGTAGATGATGAACCGCCACGTGTTGTTCATCCCTGTGGTGGAATGGTTGAAATTGAAGAAAATGAGGATGAATCAAGCAACGATGAAGACATAAATACATCCTCTAATGATGAAAGTAGTGATGGTTACGACACAGATTTGTGAGACTTGGTAATGTAGGTGTTAATCTATTTTGAACATGTTTTTTAATATGTTTTTTTTTGTTTTTTTATATGTGTTTTTTGGTTTTTTTATATGTTTTTACGTCTTTTTTTTATATGTTATTATATCGTCTAAGCTTAATTATCTGATTTTTTATTTGAAACAGGTACAATGTCGAGCACTCGTAGAGGTTTTCGTCTTTCCACTGCACAACAGACTTCTTCTGGGTCTGCACAGCACACTCCTCCTGGATCTTCACAGCAGACTCCTCCCTCGTCACAGCAGGAGTCGACTCGGCTAGGTACGACTCCTCCTTCTTCACCGCACGTTTCTGAGACTCCTCCAGAGTCTTCTTCTACACGGCCGAAAAGGTCCAGAGTCGTACCAGTTGCCGAGCTGAAGCGGCAATGGCCTAAGGGGCCCAATAGGAAGCTTCTCTTTCGGAGAATGCCTAATGGGTATGTCATTTGTTGTTATTATTATTATTATTATTATTATTATTATTATTATTGTTGTTGTTGTTGTTGTTGTTTTTGTTATTGTTATTATTATTATTATTATTATTATTATTATTGTTATTGTTATTTTTATTATCAATGTTATTATTATTATTATTATTATTATTGTTATTATTATTATTATCAATGTTATTATTATTATTATTATTATTATTATTGTTATTTTTATTATCAATGTTATTATTATTATTGTTACTATTATTATTAATGTTATTATTATTGTTTATAGAGAGTTGATGGAGACACCGGGCATCGCAAGCAATGCCTTTCAAGCTTTTAAGAGGATTCTTAACCCTGGGTACAATTGAAAGTCGACTTCCGACGAGGTGAAGGCCGCATACTGAGCCGAATTTGGGGTAATTGAATTTTTATTACAAATAAAATTTATAATTATTATTGTTATTCTGTTATCTACTGATTTAATCATTTTTATTCAACAGAAAGAATACTGTTTGGAGCCTGACGATGAGGCCGATGTGAAGAAGATGTGGGAGGCCAAGGCACGTACCAGGTTCAGTGACAACTTGAGCATCGTGAAGCAGAAGTGGAAGAAGAAGACTGTTGCGGGCCAGACGATGGCCAGACCCGACGGCTTCACTGACGAGTACTGGACAGGGATCCAGGCGTACTGGCAGCAGGAAGATGTTGAGGCGGTTTCCCAGCGACACAGGCAAAACCGTTTGTCTAAGCCCGAGGGACCAGGTACAGGGATAGCAAAGCACGTTGGAGGGTCTCAGTCCACTCGTATCCTACAGCAGAGTTTGGTTAGTAATTATCAATTCATTTCTTATATATATATATATATATATATATATATATATATATATATATATATCTTATATCTTTGTTAATAATTTATTTATCTTATATACACGTATTAACAGAGCTTGCAGAGTGGACTGCCGGTGACTGCCTTAAACTATGAGACTTTCCTGAGCATCCACATAAAAGAAGACGGCACCTATGCGACACAGAGGGATGTTGATGTAAGTATTTAAATTTATTTAAGTATTAGTTAAATATATTGTAATGTATTTAATTTCTAACAAATATGCAATGTTATGTATCAATTAGGTTGAAATTCATCGCATTGCTCGGGAGTCACAACGAACGGACCTGAACGAGATCTACTTGGAGCTCGTACATCCCGACAGGTCACGGTGTTACGGCACTGGAAGTGCTGGTGCCAGCCAAATCAGTAGAGGGTCTACTAGTAGCACTGACAATTCAGCCATGACACAGGAGATGTACGAGACTCGGATCTCCACGTTGGAGGAGCGACTGCAGCAGTCTGAGGTGGAACGTGCTGCAGAACGTGCAGCCCTGGAGGCGCAACGAGCAGCAGAACGTGCAGCCATCGAGGAGGAGCGAACAACACGTATAGCGTTGGAGGCGCGCTTTGCTCAGTTCGAGCAATTATTGATGCAGTTGGGCCAGCTACCTCCTCGTCCTCCCCCTAGTTGATTAGGTCGTTCGTTTTATCCTGCAGTTACTTATACCCTTCGTACATTATTACACTCGTATTTTACATTTATCCTCGTATATTATATTTGTTTATATGATTTGGGATATTGTGATACCCCGTTTTGATATTTGCTTTGTTATTAAGTGTGCCGTGTAATTGAATCGTGAAGCAGGGGTTACAAAAAATAAATAAAAGAATATAAAAAATAAATAAATTTACCGACGACAAATAATCTCCTCGGTAATTACTGAGGGCGTTTACCGTCGGTGATCTCTTTCCAGCAAATAGTGAAATCACCGACGGCAGCACTTCCCCTTGGTGATTACCGAGGGCGTTTCCGTCGGTGATCCCGCCGGAAAAAAACCTACTGTGTGTCATTGTTTTACCAATCGAATTTACCGACGGTACCGCCGTCGGTAGTTACCGACGGTCAAATTGCCGTCGGTAATGTGCTCACCGACCGGGAGATCAACGACGGTCTATTGTCGTCGGTTACCGACGGGATTTAGTAAATTACCGACAGTATTTACCCTCGGTAATTACCTGTTTTTTTGTAGTGAAACCTTAAACACAAAAAAAAAAAAAAACTGAAAAAATGTTCTACATGCACCACACTGTATATCGAGATGCACCACAATGTATAACAAAATGCACCACACATTGTAATGAAATACACCATGCTTTATGAAAAAATCAGTCAGAAAAGAAAATGGCGCGTGATGTACACGAAATTATATACAATGAATTATACCATTAACGGTTATAATAAATCCTAATTAACAATTAGATATATCAACTAAAATACAAGAAATTAAAATTGAAGAATGAAAAAAAGGAAGGGCACCAAAAAGTGGAGTAGATTGTAGAGGATCCAAATATTTTAACGTACGCCGCAGTCAACTTGCCTATAAATACAGACCTATTTCTTTCCCAATTCATCTTAACCAAAATCCCTTGTTATAATACTCTCTCAAAAAAAAAAAAAAAAAAAACCTTGTTTAAAAAAAACATATATAGAATTCAAAATAGAAAGAAATGGAAGGAGGAATTCAAATTCTTCACATGAACAAAGCAGAAGCAGAAGCTAGCTACGCCAAAAACTGCACCATTCAAGTATGAATCAAAACTCAAATCTTCCATCCTCTCTCTTTCTCCTCTTAAATATCTTTTATTCTACATATTGTGAATTAATTAAATTCAACTATACTAAACTTTGCAGAGGCAGATAATATCATCGGGCAAGACAATTTTGGAAGAAGCAGTGTCGGAATCACTACAAAACACTCACCCCGACAGCATGGGAATAGCCGACCTCGGCTGCTCATCAGGTCCCAACACTCTGATGGTGGTTACGGAGATAATTCACAATGTTCACGACACGTGTCGCGAGATGGGCGTCCCGGTACCGGAGCTGAGGGTGTCGTTGAACGATCTCCCGGGGAACGACTTCAACGACGTGTTGGAGTCGTTGCCGGAGCTCTACGACAGCCTCAGCAAGGACAGAAGCATCGGGCCGGACCGATGCTTTGTATCCGCCGTCGCTGGCTCCTTCTACGGCAGGCTGTTTCCGAGAAAGAGTTTGCATTTTGTTCACTCTTCCTCCAGCCTTCATTGGCTCTCTCAGGTTACTTAATTCTGTGTTTATTAAATAATATCAAATAATAAATACTAAGAAAGAGTGACTAAATTAGACTCAGAATGAAATATGTTAGTACAATTTTTTTGTCGTTTCATTCATCGATCTCTCCAAAATATTCATATTTTTAATGGCCAGATTAATAAGTATTGTGCAAAACAATAAATAACCCAAAGTTCATTTATTTTGCAACAATGATATATATATATATATATATATATATATATATAGATCTCAATGTTTTTCGGTCGCGAGAGTTCATTATTTATAATTAGAGAATATATTTTTTGAAGAATCAAAATATAGTAAAATAAAAAAAGAAAAACCTTAATTAAGATATACAATCATGTAATAATTTTATTTTTATATAATAAATATTATTAAAATAGTGAATTTAATACTTGGACATCATTGAGACGTACATAAAATTATGGGATAGGGGGGACCTGGATCCCAGTCGTATCGTACATTCAGTTTAATTTTATTTTTTCTTCAATTTCGATTTCTCGTGTTTTACTTAATGTAATTAATTTTATATTTTACCAATAAATATGGTATTGACCTAAATAGTAATGTGTTAATTTGCTAATGAAGTGCAGGTACCATTAGCTCTGCAGAAGAAGTCAGGAAAATATGTGAACAAAGGGAAGATCTATTTATCCAAAACGAGCTCAGAATTTGTGGTGGAAGCATACCTCAAGCAGTTTGAGAATGATATGTCTGTGTTTCTGCGGTCACGGGCGGAGGAGATGGTGGCCGGCGGGAAGATGGTGCTGTCGTTTATGGGCCGCCGCTCGCCCGACGCCTCTGCCGAAGTCGGCAGCCACCAGTGGGAACTACTTGCTCAAGCACTCATGACCATGGCCAAAGAGGTACAATAAAATCTTCTTCATCAACCACTAGATTTCTTTTTCATTTTCATTTTAGAAAAGGATAGTATACTGTTTTATCCAATAATTAGTATGATATGATGTTAACTTTCTCCCAACAAATAGATAATGATAATTTCAATCCTAATAAATAAACATTTTAAATTTCATCACGATATCTAGAGGTGGCCACACGATTCAGTTCCATTTCGAACCGGAATCGGATTCGAACTGCCGACCTCTTCGGTTTTGGTTTCAAACCGGAACCGTCGTTTCTTATCGGTTTCTCTGTTCCAATGGTTCCAAATGGAATCGGCTTCCAATTTTTTTTTTTTTCATTTTTTGCTACTTTGTTTTTTTCTTTAATTATAGTTTTATGTCTAATGTAATATTTAATTTAAAAATAAATATGAATTATGACAATATTAATAAATACGTTAAAAAATAGAATTGGAGATTTGGAAGAATCAGCGGTTCGGAACTGAAAATCAAACCGAAACCGATTGTTCTTGGTTGCGAATTTTGGAATGGGAACTGAAATTGCCGGTTTTGGTTCGATTATCGATTACAATTATTTTGGTCACCTCTACAGTATCATTAATTGCGGTACAGAAAAACACAGTTGTTAGTAATTAAGATCCCACTATTAATTTTACTATTTTAATAATATTTATTTCAAATTAAATTTCACGACTTTATAATGAAAATTATAATAAAGCTATCCGGACATACTATGTACGGACATAACCGGTTCGATCAAGTAAGAAACTAATTTTACACAATTTTTTAATTAATATTTTTTTCATTAATTTCGGCCATTTATGAATGTACAATAATACCCTTTTCGAATTTTAATTAGAAGAGAAGAGAAGATGTTTATGTCGATGAAATATGATCTTAATTAATACAGTTTTAATTAGGAAAGGATTTCTTTAGGGGATGGGACGGAAAATTTTGAGGGGAAGTGAATGTGGGGAAATACAGTCGGTTTTTTTTTTTTTTTTGTCGAACCGGTTATGTTCGGACAAACTATGTCCAAATAGCATTGCCAACATGTGAAAATACCCCCTTTTCAAAAGTAAAAAATAAATTATACCCTATTATTTATAAAAGATAAATAATACCTTATACATGATTAACATACATGAAAAAATATACATGATGTTTTCGTGTATGTTGCTCATGTATATATGATGAACAATCATGTATATATCATGAACACATGTATGTTGCGATAGTCATCATGTATGCTAATCGTGTATGATCCGAGTGTAGGGATGGCAACGGGTCGGATATGGATCGGATCTTGTTGATTCCAGATCCAGATCCATTTTTTTTGTTGAGATCCAGATTCGTCCCAGATCCATCAGATCCAAAATTTTGTAATCCAAATCCAGATCCATCGGATTTACGGTTCTGCGGATCCGATCCACGGATCTATTCTTTTGTTTAAATTAAAGTTTAAAATAACACAAAATCAAAGCAACACAATAATAAGTACCAAAACAAGTCACCAAGTCGTCCATAACAACACAATAATAAGTACCAAAACATCACACAAACATATCTAAAGTCACATGTCATAGAAAAATAGGTATATGCGATCAATTAATCTTGAGAATATGGGAACAAGTCGTCCATGCTACAGCTGCTTTCAACATCATCGACGTCCTAAAAAAAATAAAGAAAGAAAGACCATGAGCAACACAAATTGTAATTATAATATAATTAAATATATATTATATATAATTATAATATATATATATATATATATATATATAATCCGCGGGTCGGATTTGGGATGGATCCGGATCTGAAAATATAAATACAGATCCGCGGCAAAAAAAATCAAATAAATCCAGATTCGTCCCATATCTATCGGATCCAAAATATTTAGCTCCAGATCCTAAAAAATGGATCTGGATCTGCGAATCTGGAGCGGATCTAAGATCCATTGCCATCCCTATCTAAGTGTATGTTATTTGTCATGTATATCAGTCATGTATGATATTTTTATATGGGGTATTATTTATCTTTTATATATTTAAGGGTATTATTTATTTTTATTTTTGAAGAAGCGATATTTTAACTTTTCACTCATAAACATATACTACAAAAAAGAGACCTTATCAAAAATTATAGTATAACCTAATTTTGAAAAAATCAACTCAAATAATCAATTATAAGTTCAAAATTTGCAAATTAAGCATAAACCCTAATCAAATAGTTGAACGTTTGATGAACCCTAATCAAATAGATGAAGAATAGTGGGAGTGGGGCATTAATTGCAGGATAGAAATCTCACGTTGAAGTTCGGGGTTAAATTCTTTGCAAACCGTGTTTCTCAATACAACTATACAAGAATGAGAGGTCTCTGAATAATATTATCATGATCATCATTAGAAATTTACTGGACATAAAAATGTAATTAATTATCATTTTTTCTTACAAAACAATTACATTATCCTTTTGAGATAAATACACATTATCTCTAAGGTAGGCCGCATGATGAGGTCAAATACATGCAGGGTCTTGTGGAGGAAGAGAAAATAGACAGTTTTAACGCTCCATACTATGCTCCATCGCCTCAAGAAGTGAGAAATGTGATAGAAGAAGAAGGCTCCTTCGTCGTGAATCATCTAGAAGCTTTCGAAATCGGCTGGGACGGAAGTTCTGTGGAGAAACATGAGTCGGAGTCGGAGTCGGAGCCTCACGAATCGTCGTCTAAAGCACAACAAGTGGCCAATACTATTAGGGCAGTGGTGGAACCAATGCTCGGGACACGATTTGGGACACCAAATATGGACGAGTTGTTTCGTAGATATGGCCAGCTTCTCGAACACTATTTCTCCGAAACCCTAGCCATACACATTAATCTTGTGATTTCTCTCACGAGGAAAATTTAATCAAATAAGATTAAAATTCATGTAGCTAAATCTGACGTTTGAACACTAAATCGATAAAGTTATGAATTGATGATATCCACTCACTAAGCAGACCAAAAAAGTATCCCTAGAGACACGAAACCCATAAAATTTCTATCTTCCGTGATGTTGTAATCGTCAAAATTGTACTCTAAATTTATGAAGTCTACGAGGTGATCTCCTGTGCGGTAGGTTTTATGGACCCTGCGACCGAATCCTGGTCGGATTGACCCGATCAATTTTTTTTTTTTAATTTCAATTTTTTTTCGGCTCCGATTTTATAGCTCCGCCATCGCTCAGATTAGTAATATAAGGATAATCGTCGGACAACAATTTGAATTTATTCGGCTCGCTCTGAGGCCTTCGGCTCCCCTCGCTCGAATCTTGACTAATGAAGAAGCGGCAAACAAAAAAATAAGAGGGAAAAAAATATGGAAATTTTCAAAAAAAGAAACTCTGAAAAAAAAAAATAGGGTGTGTGCATCCCACGCGCGATCGCATGGGGTGTGACCTGCTACATATAAGTTTTTGCAGAAGTCTGCCTATTAATTCCTAAAAAAAGTTGTCAAGTCAAAATTTTCCGCGTGAATTAATGTATGTTTAATTTCCCAACTCTTTTTTCTTGATGATTCTTCAATTTCTGCTAAAATGTCCGATTAGTTTAAAAACTTTTTAATTTGGAATTCTATTGTTACACTCTTTTGTTTACATTAAGCTAATTAGATATGATTTTGGCATTTTGCTCAACTTATGCCTTTCAGATTTAACTAATAGTATTAAATTATTATGCTTCTATAGAACAATTCCATTAAGTTTACATTGAATTCTTTTTCAATTAATTTAAAAAGGGTTTTTATGCATTTAAATTAAACTAATTAACAGGTAGTGTTAAATGAAAAAAAAAAATCTCATGATGTCATAATATAATTATTTTGGACTAATTGCAAATGTTAACATCATGTTATAATTTTCATATAATTATTCTATGAGAAGATTTTAATAGTAGCACTTCTAAGAAAGTTTTTTTAAAATCTAGCACCCCTTATAAATCTTTGAAAATATAGTCCTTTTTAACATTTTTGCCCTTCCATTACCTATCTAGTAACAAAAAAAAAAATTGTGACTGAACAAAAAAAAAAACATTCCACCACCACAACCCCGCCGCTGATACCACCGCCGCCGCCGTGGCACCACCACCACCGCCGCCGCCGCCACTATCGCCGGCGACCACAAATTTTTTGTGAAGTCACAAAATAAAATTGAAAAAATTGTGACTGAACAAAAAAAAAATTCCACCATCACTATTCCGCAGCCACTGTCGCCGGCGGTCACAAAAAAAATAGTGACCGAACAAAAAAAAAAAACTTCAACCACCACTTTTCCGCCGCCGCCACTGTCACCGGCGACCACAAATTATTTTACACGCTTTTTGTGAAATCACAAAATAAAATTGAAAATTTTGTGAAGTCACAAAAAAAAATAAAAATTTTTGTGAAATCACAAAAAAAAAAGAAAAAAATTGAGACGTCACACAAAAAAATTGGCAAAATTTGTGAATGCACACAAACCCACAATTAATTATGTAATATAAAAACATTGGACAATATTGAAGAGAAATAATTTCAGAGAAGATCACAGTTAATTAACACTACTAATTTATCCACTTTAATCAGACATCTCATTGAGTTGCCAACGATCAGCCATTAAAACTCTTTGCCCTCAAGGATATATTAATCAGACTATAACGAAGAAAAAAAGAAAAGGAAAAAGGGATTCTACTTCTAAACATCGTCATTTCATTCGAATCCCTAAAAAAGTAAGGGAGAGAAAAACTAATCCCACCATAGCTAGAAAAAAAAAAGAAAAAATCATGTTGAGAGCTTCAAACCCTAGTTTTGTGCAGCAGCTGAGCGAAGGCGTAAGAGGAAGATGATTCTTTACAGGAAAAGTGTTCCAGGCCCACGTCAGCAACAATGTTGAGGAAATCGTCGAGGCTCAGCCCGCGGAACCTCTCCTCGTCGTCTTCGAGGAAACTGAGAATTTCGTTGAAGAAACTGGGTTCGAAGGGAAGAACCAGACCGCTGGTGGTTTGGAAACCGAACTTATCCTCCACCTCATTTAGGAGGGCAACGAAGACTGGAAAGTTGAGGAACCGGGTCGGAATGACGAAGCAGCTTCGCTCCGGTCCGACGTAGACGGCGAGCGAGTCGGATGGGGTCCAGCACCTAGGGCTGCCCGAGGATTGGTCAGAATCTGATGAGGAGGAGAGAGAGCGACGCGATAAGCTTTTTGTTTTCCATCGCTGGACCAAGTGCCGCCCTCGTCGGCGGCAGGGGGAGGAGGCGGAGGGAGAGAAGTTGTGAGAGAGAGAGAGAGAGAGAGAGAGAGAGAGAGAGAAATGTGAGAATGACGTGAAAGAAAAAGAAGAAAAGGAGACATAATGGGGAATACAAAAATAAAGTAGGGGTAAAAAAGATATAAAGTACTAAATTTTAAAAGATTTATAAGGGGTGCTAGATTTTTAAAAAACTATGTAGGAAGTCCTAAAAAAGGGGGATTTTCTCTTATTCTATTGTTGCAAGTTAGATGTTGATTTTTTTTGTAATTATATCACACCTAATTTTATCCGACAAAAAACTATATATAAAGTCTTTATACTAAAAAATAATAATTTTTTTCCTGTGCAACCGACACAATACTAGTAATTAAAGTACTATAATCAAAGTGAACTATAATTGAAATGGCAAATTCGCTTGAGTTGTAACCTGCGCGCATATACGTGCAATATTTTGCAAACTATATAAATATTTTATTGATAATGAACTTTTATTTTTCTTATAAATTCCTATGTATGCTCTAGAGTATAATTTAGAGTCAAATATTTTAAAATAGAAAGATCTTTATATATAACTTTATAATTTATTTTTCTTTTTCGTTCCTTGTAATACTACTGATATATAGTGTAACATTGGTTTCGTAGATTAATTTATGAATAAAAAGAGATAAGTCAAAAGAAAAGAAAAGAAAAAAACTTTTCTTTGCATCATCATCAGGAATTCATTATGTCAAACCAGGATTTCATTTAGGAATTACGAATGTTATCCTATTTTTTAAAGAATCTACGAGAAAAAATAATTCCAATATTAATATATACTATTAACCATGAAATTTGGAATTAATGTGAAATTATAACTTCGTTGTCGTTTCATTCTACATACCAAACCACTACCTAAAAACTGGAGCGACGAGAGGGGCAAGGACGCAAAAATTGAGTCCGTCCAATTTAATTTATTTGCTTCAATTGTTTGACATTTTATGGACAAAATTGATCGGGGATAATTGTGAAGTTAGGCAAACGTGAAATCAGTTGACACATTATCATCATAATGGCATGATGTACAATCATTTAATGCTGCGGCTTCATCTTCAACAATTGTTCATAGACCAAGATATTAAATATATACTCACTTGATCGAGGGGCATTTTTTCCCAAACAGTTTAATTTTATGAATAATGGTAGAGTGAGGACAAAGGTCTCATATTCAAATTTTCACCTAGAAATGTCAATTTAGTCCGAAAGTGATGGGTCAATCCGAGTACACAAGAAAAAAAAGTGGGTTAGGACTGAATTTGTAGCCCGAAAAAAATTTAGTGTAATTGGACCGAACTAAAATAACCCTAAGAGCATCCACAGCAAGGGTCTTGTTAGACCCCGAGTCTATCGTCGGGAAGCGTGATTTCAATGATTGGTGGTGTTGAGTAAGACTCCAGGTCTATTTTCTACAGTGGTGGGGTTGAGTAAGACCTCGGGTCTATAATCATTGGCAATGATTGAATATATTTTATTTTGTTATTTTTTTTATTAGTAATAAATAACATAAAAAATACTTCATTAAATTCAAAAATTAAGAAATGACTATTTTATTGAATTAAAAAAATAAAACATACACTAATTAATAAAATAAAAATACAATAATTAAGAAAATAAAATTACAATAATTAAGAAAAAAATTTAGGACAACTACTCCCACCCAAATTCTTTTGCAAGTTTGGCGCGGACTTTTTGGTGCGCCTCCTTTTGAGCGGGAATAAAATTCGACGTGTCTGTAATATAGACACTATATGTCCATCTCTCCCTGGTGGCGTCCCTCTCCACTGTCAAGTTTTCGGCTACAGATGCCAACTGTGACCTCGTCGTCTCCTTGGCCGCCGCTGTGCCCTTCCTCCCCTTCTTGACAGCTTTCACTCCTTTGGGACGAACTTGCATCGTGTTTGCATCAATAGCGGATGTTGTGGATGCGTTGTCGCTAGCAGACGAAGTATACTCGCCGGCTTCATTTATCCGCGTCCGCTTTGGAGGAGTTGTTGTCGTCGCCGGGTTGGAAAAACTCGGGATATTCTTCAAGAGCTCCCACGCGCTCCTATATGAGAAGGCTTTTCCGTACTGGACAGTGTAACAATCTTCAGCTTGTGTGTACAGATCGAGGTCGTTCCGCCCGCTTCTGAGTTGGTTTTTGAGTTTGATGTAGACGGCGGCGAAGTTCACTATCTGTTTCTTGGAGCGGCCCCATGCGCTCTTCATCGCATCATTTTCTCTTGGGCGGCGGGAGCTATGTGCTCGTTGAAGAGCTTACATATTTTCTCCCAGAACTTGGCCGAGGTTTAGTAGTTGCTGGTCATCGCGTCCAGCTCGAAATCAATGTAGCACCGTGCGAGGAATTCAGTGGGTGTGTAGTTAGGACCTCGCAGTGGCTTCGATGAAGTGCTTGATGCGGCAGGTTGTTTGCCATTGCGGCGTGCCCTTCCCTTCCCCTAGGCCGGAGAAGTAGTCTTGCTTGATGTGGCAGGAGCTTTTCCCTTGCGGCGTGGTGGTGATGTTGGCTCGCGTTCCTCCGATTCCTCTTGTTGAGAATCTTCGTACGCCTCTTCCTCTTCCTCTTGGGTGTCCTCCACCTCAACATCGTCGGTGTCATCGTTGAGGTTAATATGTCTGAAGCGAGCAGTAGCCGATGGCGGCGCGGCGTGGAGAATTGGGAGAAGCCGAATGTCGGGGGGAATTGAGAGAACCCCTGGAGACTGCGAGAACCCAGTCGACGGGGGGAATTGGAAGAACCCCAGAGACTGCGAGAACCCCGTTGACGGGGAGGAATGGAAGAAACCCGGTGACTGCGAAAAAGGTGCAAACCCGGCAGCCGGGGAGTATTGGGTGAAACCGGGAGAAGGGGGGAATTGGGAGTTTGGATTCTCCGGAATGGGAGTTGGATTCGCTGGATTGGGAGTTTGATTATGTGGATTTGAAGCGTAATACTGGTGGAACCACGAATTGAACTCGTTTTCACTCATTTTTTTTTGCACGAAAAAATAAGATTTGAAAATTGAAATTTAGTGTGGAGAATGAATGGGATGAAGATTAGAATTTGGTGTGGAGAATGAAATAGGATGAAGGGGTATTTATAGTGAATTTGTGTGATGTAGCCGTTATGTATTGCTGCCATGTCGAAGTCGAAAGCGGTGTCGATTTTCATCGACACCTCCTTTGACCCACCCGAGGTCGAGCCATCCACAATGGTATCGACACCGCCTGGGTCGAGCGAGGCTGGGTCGAGCGGCGCTCGACACCAGCATCGACCCGGCGCTCGACATCCCGTTGTGGATGCTCTAACCTGATAGGGGTAGCCCAAAATCGAATGGGTTAACCAATTAGCATCCCTAATTTCACGTATATTTTTGTAGGTCGAACTTGTCGTGCTCGTAAAAAGGTCGACTCTGACATTTCGGGGACCCTATGAGACAAATAAAATGGAGCCCTTCATCGGTTTTATTTTTTCATGATTTACGTCTCTTCGTACTAACAATAAAAAAAACAGCAATAACGTCTTAGCTAATTAAAAATAATTATTGAAATAATTTAGATCTTCTAGTATTTGGAGAAGCAAAACATCAATTTTCAATGCATAAAATTGCAAATCCACTTCTTGAAACATAGTAACGCAAATATAATTTTATCAATTCTAATTTGAAAAACTTCTTTCTATTAAGGCTAACATAACCGATATAATCAACAATATTCTATATGCAATAGAAACTTTAGCAAAACAGCCAGAAATTTAAAAACTCAAGAACTTCAACAATCGAATTTATTTCTATTTTTACTTCCGGATGAATATTTTCTAGACAACATTTACACCCTCTAATTACTACAGATTCAATCAATGGTTCAATAAATTAATGAAAGTATCACAAATTCAATCAATGATTTAATAAATCCAAGAAATCATCACAAATTCAAGCAATAATTCGACAAAACTCAAGAATAATTAAAGTAATTATTAGAGAGACAAAGAGTAAGAAAGCAACACTTGTCAGAATTGACAGAGAGAATGAAACAAAAATGGTCTAATTTTATTTTTGTTATCATTGCAGATGTCCCTCTTATTTGGGAGCCCTAGGCTTTGCCCCTTAGGCCTAATCTTTGACTATGGACAGCGGCGCGCGCGCGAGCACGCCCACTGCCTTTACGAGCTCCCCCCTCCCCCCCCGATGCTCGCTGCCGCTATTGAGCGTCGCGCTATGATTCCAAATGCTCGGACCTGCGAGCTTCTCGAAGGCAAAAAGCTCGGACCTTCGACCTTCTTGAAGGCGAGATTGATAAGCACTCATTTTATGCAACTTTAGTAGTGTTATTCACTCGTTTTGCCTAACTTTATGCTTAATTAGTGACTTGGTTTTGAATGATTTCGCTATTTTTGGAATGGTATCACTTTTTTTCGTAGTTTTACATGTGCTTAGGTAAAACAAGGGGTTTTGGAGCTCAAAGTCAAGACCTAAGAAGAGAGAGCCAATGAAACATAATTAAAAAGTGAGGAATCGAAGCAAAAATGCAAGGAAAATGCTAATCGGTGGTTCGGATTGCTAATCGGTGATGGAGGCATGCTAAACGGTGACCCAACCGGCGCAATGGGATGGAGTGTCGGTGGTTACTGTATTGATTCCATGTTATTTGGGCTACCGACCCTCCAGAAATTCCAGAAATGCCCTTTTGTATGTTTTTAAGCTTGTAAACTCACTTTTTGTACCCTATATAAAGGGAATGAGACCTAAAAACGAGGCTACCTTCTCTCTTAGCTAATTTCCCTATTTCCAAAGTTTCTTTTTCAAGTTTAGTTTAGGTTTATTCTTTGTAATTAAAGTGAAGGTTGGAATTAATTACTATTGAAGAATTAGTCGAAGATTTCTTCATTTGGTTACTTAGTATTAATGTTTATGGTTTCATTTATCTTTTCTATTGCTATTTCTTCATTTATGTCTAGCTAAATCTCTTAGTTGATTCTAGGAAGTTGTGAGGTTCAATTGATGGTGAAATTTTCTTATTGATGTTATTTTACCGTCCAATTTATAGTTTGTGCATCTTGGTGCTTGTTTCTCATGTTAGTATAGGTGGCCTTTATATTAGCATGCCAAGTGTTCGTGAAAATGCTTAATCGGTTTTTATGTTCATTGAATTCAAGTTTGCATGAGGTGAATGGTTATGAGTCCTAGCGGAGATTAATGTATTCATAAAAGGTGTGAATCTTTGGTGCTTTTGGGAGTTAATTCCTCGTCTTGAGTCTTGATCGAGATAGATGAGTGATTGATCATCTTGTGCTTTCTTTTCAAGAGAGAGATTGTGCATATGTGTGTGATTCATTTGCTTGGATTGGATTAAAAATGATTAAGTAGATCAATAGCCTAATTCCCGATCGTTCTAAGTCGAGCAAAGTTCCTAGAATCAACCCCCCTTTTATATTTTTCTATTTGATCGTTAATTGCTTTATTTCGTTTTGTTTGCCCTTTAATTGTTGTTTTTTCTATTTCTATAAATTCGAAAAATCCTAAATCATGTTTCCCCTAGAGCTAGAATAATAGGAAAGTGTATGAATCATGTTTTTACTTTATCTTCGTCCTATAGTTTTTGAGAATACGATACTCGATTACTATTATTACAATTGCTCTGATTGAGTTGCAGAATATTGCTAGTAAATTATTAATGATCAGAGATCGCAAGCTATAGAGGATGATGTGGCAGCATTTAATTGGACGAAAAATCTTTTATTTTGAATTTATTGAATTTCTAAGAGTGATGAGGAAGAAGGGCGATGGAAGAAGATCGAATTTTTTGGTTTTTCCTTTGCGGCCGAAGGTTTCTAATTAATGGGGAGGGCTTTGTTGGGCTTTAAAAATATTATTGCAGTTTCATAAAAAAAAATATTGCAGTTTTTCTAATCCTAAATAATTTATTTATTCATTTATTAATTATTGTATATAACATTTACATTTGAAAAAATATTGTTATTCATATTCATAATAAAATAGAAATAAAAATGATATTAAAAAAAGGAAAGAGATCCATATTTGAAGCTTGCCATTACAGAAGAAAGTGAGAAAGCATGGAAGGTCCACAAATATGGGTTGCGAGCTCCAAATTGAAGCTCGTCATTGCTCACAGTACTCTTAACGCCGACTGTCGTACTTGAAAAGTACGGCTTATTTCTTTTGTACAATTTGCAGTATATTCTATATTGTGTACATAGACAATTTATGCTGCATACTAAAAATAGTAACGGCAGGTTGTTAAAAAAAAGAAAAAAAAAGTATATGCATGGCAAGCACAAGATCCAAGTGTACGAATGCATTTTCATTTTATATGAAATCCTCCGTTTCAGATATGACAAGTTTATGCATACGTGTCAGATGTCGTTCATATACTTAGTTTCACACTATGCAACTTATTCATATTAGAAATTTTCATTTACTTATAACTATAAGATAATATTATCCATTTAACAAATTCAATCTAACTCGCAACATCTACCATTCAACGTCTCATCATAAGTCTTAACATATAACTTTTCATTTATATAATTATATTCTTGTTGTTGATCTTCTTCTTTCTTACCGTTAATCCTTCTTTCCAATATCAATCTTTTCACATTTGCAATTTTAGGAGAAGCCCAAATATCCTCAGTACACCCTTATTTTGTCCACCAACAAATACGCTTGATTGTTTCAACCATAATAGGAAATTAAATGTGACGTCTCTCTCTCTCTCTCTCTCTCTCTCTCCCCTTGCCAGCACTTTAGTAAATTTGATATTATAAGATTATAAGATTATAGTAAATATTTATTTTCACATTTACATATTTGTCGTACTTCATTAAATTAATGAAATGAAAAAGTTTCATGATACGATCTCGCATCGAATGGCTGAAACTACGTCACACACAAATCAGATTAGACAAAACTATTATATATTTGTCGGAAAATTTTAATTAATATGGACTGTATAGTAGTAGTATAACGGAAAAGCATATTTTAATCCTAGATTTTCCTTCAAAAACAAAATTTATTTTAACCCTACATCCGATAAATTAAAGGATTTGGCAGCAGGTGAAGATGAGTCTTTGTTAATTTAAAGTTGTAGGGAATTATTATATATGAGAGATCGCAAGAACTTGCATACATACGATTGCACCTGTTAGACGGGTCGAATCCGACCCGCAAGACCTGCGCTTTTTTTTTAAGCTGTATATATATATATGTTATCGTCTTATTTAAATCATGGGCTGCTAGCCCAGTTGGTACAAACACCACCGCCTACTAGATTGGCCTTTGTTCGAATCCAGAAAGCTGCATACCTTTCTCGTCTTTTTAGTTTTATTATGCCCTTTTTTTTTTCCCACGTACGTTTTCTTTCCCTTTTTTTTTCTTTCTTTCCATTTCTTTTGTTTTTCTTTCCTCCTTTTTATTGTTTTCACAATACGTTTTTTTTTTTTTTGTGTTTTCAATTTTTATTAACGACCTTATTTTTTTAATCTTTTCTTTTATTTTTGTTTTATATTAATAATTACTTTACGAAATAACACGTTCTTGTGAATTCTTTTACTTTTATTTTATATTAACAATTACTTGACGAAATAACACGTTCTCGTGAATAAAAATAACAATTATCATGAAAAAATAAGAATTTTGAAACATTATTTTTCTTCATATCAATGCTTATTTTTCTTACGACAATAATTACTTGACCAAATAACTAAAAACACAAGTTGTCGTTAACAAAAATAAACATTTTCGTGAAGAAATATTTTTGAAACATTACATTTCTTCATATCAATGATTACTTTTAATTAAATTACTTGACCAAATAACTAAAAGTACGCGTTGTCGTGAACAAAAGTAAACATTATCGTGAAGAAAAGTAATATTTTTGAAATATTAACTTTATTCATATCAATGATTACTTTTCATTACGATAATAATTACTTTACAAAATTACAAAAAATACAAGTTGTCGCGGGCAAAAATAAACATTTTCGTGAAGAAAAATTATATTTTTGAAACATTATCTTTCTTCATGTCAATGATTATTTTTCATTACGACAATAATTACTTTACCAAATAATTAAAAGTACACGTTGTCGTGAAGAAAAGTAATGATGTTGAAACATTACTTTTCTTCATATCAATAATTATTTTTCTTAACAACAATAATTATTTTACCAAATAACTAAAAGTACACGTTTTCATGAACAAAAGTAAACATTTCCGTGAAGAAAAGTAATATTTTTAAAACAATACGTTTCTTCATATCAATGATTACTTTTCATTACAACAATAAGTACTTGACCAAATAACTAAAAGTACAAGTAATCGTGAACAAAAATAAACATTTTCGTGAAGAAAAGTAATATTTTTGAAACATTACCTTATGTTATATCAATGATTACTTTCCATTACAACAATAATTATTTGACCAATGAACTAAAAGTACACGTTCTCGTGAACAAAAATAAATATTATCGTGAAAAAAAGTAATATTTTTGAAATATTAACTTTCTACATATCAATAATTATTTTCGTTACGACAATAATTACTCGACCAAATAATTAAATGTACACGTTCTTGTGAACAAAAGTAAACATTATCGTAAAGAAAAGTAATAATTTTTGAATCATTACCTTTCTTCATGACAATAATTAATTTTTAGTACGACAATAATTATTTTACCAAATAACTAAAAGTACAAATTGTCGTGAATATAAATAAACATTCTCGTGAAGAAAACAATATTTTTGAAGTATTAGCTATCTTTATATAAATAATTACTATTATTAAAAGATGAAAAATGTTAAAAATATGGAAAAGGAAAAAAAAAACTGATATTGGAAAAAAGGAAAAAAAAAAGAAAATGGAAAAAAGGAAAAGAAAAAACTGAAAATGAAAAAAATGAAACGGAAAAAGAAAAAGAAAACTAAAGATGGAAAAAGGAAAAAAATGAAAATCGGTAAAGAAAAAAAATAAAAATGAAAAAAGAAATGATAATATAAAAGAAGCTAAAAAAAGAAAAAAGAAAAACTAAAAAAAAAATTAAAAATTTGAAGTTGTGCTTCAGAGGTTTCGAAACTGTTCCTCCCATCCACCAGGCGGAAGCATAAACCACTGCGCTAGATAATAGTTTTATTAGTATGGTGCTTTAGAAATATTATATATATAACTTAAGATGTTCTTCTTTTTTTAAGAGTAAGTCTCCTGTGGAGACTTGTACCATGCAACAACCCGCCCGACCCGTCCGCTCCGCCCTGCCGGACCCGACGCGTGAGATCCACGCGCGCATGGGTCTCACGCGCTACAGTAATTTTCCAGTTTTTTTTTTTTTTTTTTTGACGGAGCCTTCGGCTCCGATTTTACGGCTCCGCCTTCGCTCCGATTACTAAAATAAGGATAATCGGCGGGTAACATTTTGGACTTTTACGGCTCGCTCCGAGGCCTTCGGCTCCCCTCGCTCGCATCTTGACCATAGAAGAAGCGGCAAATAAAAAAAAATGGAAAAAAAACTGGAAAATAAATTAAAAAAAAAAAAAAACTGGTCAAAGGGGGGTTTGACCAGGTCAAAGGAGGTTTGACCGGGTCAAATGGGGCGGGTTGGGTCAAATGGGTCGGGTGTTGCACGGTAGAAAATATGCACCCAAGTTTTTGTCTTTTTTTAAATATTGGATCGCAGGTCGGCGGGTCAAACCCGACCCGTTTAACGCATACAACGCGTTGTATGCAAGATCTCCCCATGAGAGATTAGTGTCTAAACAACAAATCAGCTTTGTCTAAAAATGTATGAGTTTTTTTAGGCAAAAGAGATGGAGGGGTCATGCATATTGTTTAATCCACTCTTTTATTTATGTTTGTAGTTTTTTTTTTTTTCTTTTTTATATGGTCTTCTATAATTTTTTGGTTTAATTGGTCATGTGTATAGTTTAATACACCACTTCCATTTTTTTTATGTTTTATTTTATATTCAACATTTTATACAACCCTTAATCTATAACAACCATCAATACGTACGACCTTTCACTTAATCATTGTTATTTTAATTTTTATTCGATATATTTGACTCTCACCAGTGAAATTGTTGACTTTATCATTGGGTCAATGATTTCTTTTGATGGTGCCTTTTGCTTTCATGATTAGTTTATTTTTCATAGTACTTTTCCGCCGACTATCTGGCTTTTGAAGAAAAAATTACTAGGAGCTTAATTGTTGGGATAACGAAAAGAAAGGATGAGAAAGCTCTTTATTAATTGAGTTAATAGTTGATGAAAACATTCCTCACTAAAAATATGCATTTAAAATTATCAGTTATTATTTCACCTCAAAAATTATAAAAATTTAATTAATAAAAGTTAGACATGTGTGAGTGAAGAAATGAACAAAAAAAGTAGTACTATAGTTATTAAATTAGTGGATAAAAGGATTCACCTCTGTGAGTGGAGATATGAATAAAAAAAAATAAGATAATGGCGGAGTTATATTCCAAAATTGAATGGTCCTACGATTGAGGGACAATCGAAAAAGGAAAGATGACTATACTATTCAGGGGCGGAGGTTCATTTTTGCAGATTGAATCCTCTATTGCCTCTACATGTGACATTTACTATTGCTTTAATAAGGAGATAACACGTGACATAATTAACAGTTTAAGATTTGCGAAATATACATAGATAATATATACCTTAAATCTTGAACCCTTAGTCATTATATAAGGAGATATTACATGAAGAGACAATAGATGATCCCAGTTTGCCGTTTTTGATATCATTATATTTTTCATTTTTGGTATGAGAAAGGCAGTAGAAGTTATTTAGGGTAAAATACGTATTCGATCTTACAATGTATGTTATGTAGTGATTAAGTTAATTAAGAGTATCATGGCCAACATCTAAAATAATGACTGATTATAATTTCATTTAATTCATAATGAGTATTATGAAAGTACGTAGACAAAGAGTAGATACGTATACATTCGTGGGAGTCACAACTATATTTCATAATTTTAATATCAAAATCTCAACTTTATGATTTGATTCTGGGTTTCATTTGCCACGAGGTAATGTTATCTTTTTAGATTTTCTTACGAAATCAGTACGTACCAAATATCATTAACAAAGAATGCATATTACATTAATGTTGACATTCATACTCCAGAATTTAATAATTCTATAATCCCATATTAAAAAGATCTACTAAACATAATAAAAATATTAAAGATCTACTCCAGAATTTGTTGTGCTCAATTGGCCTAAGTTCGAATCAATATTGTTTGTCACTAGAAACTTAGATCTTTCGGCTTCCCTAAAGGCTCATGAATGGTTCATGTGGTGACTCGAGAACAAGTTTAATCAAACTCGAGCTTGACTTATTTAGTAAATGATCAAGTTTGAAATGAATTTCTTCGAGTCGTACTTGAATTATTCAATTCATTAAAAGGTCCTACTCCTATATGTTAGATAGACTATGGTAAGTTCCCTGGGAGATGATCTAGTGGTAAAAAGTGAGTGTTTGAGACTAAAAGTCTCAGGTTCATGAAGCGCCTCTATAGGTCGAATCTGTCACACCTGTACTTGGAAAGTGTGGTTTACATGCCCTGTATAGTTTGCAGGCTACTGCACAAAGGATGTGGGTTTACCCAGTGCACACCGAAAATAGCGGCTGTGAGTTCCCACGATATCAAAAAAAAAAAAAAAAGATAAGACCATGGTAAATGGGATTTCAACAATTACTTAAATGGTTGGAAGATGGATTTAATCCATCATGTTGCCTTAAATTGTTGTAATTTAACTTGTTTCATTTTCGATAAACTTTGTATCTTATCTTTGGTTGCACCCCTCATTCGTTTATAAATAAATTTATTTACCAAAAAAGGAAAACAATTACTTTAATGGGTAGTAAGGAAATTATATCATGAAACATTGCTTACACCTGATCTAGGGTGGGCGCGTGTCACGGTCAAATTTAATTTCTTTTTCATTTCTTTCAGTTTTTTTTTTGTCTTTTTAACATTTTTTAAATTCTCTCTGAGCTAGAATTTAATAATTCTCAATTAGAAATATTTATATTAATTAATAAAACTAAAATGAAATCGTACTGCATGACGATTTTGAGAAGAATTTATTGAATAATGATTTCGACGAGCTACACACTAATTATATTGTTAAAAGCTAAGCATTAATTTTCGATGGATAAATAATTTAAGATCTCCTTAAAGAAGAAAAATAAATAAATAATGCCGTGTAACAAAAATAACGGTGAGAACAAATCCATAGTTGTTCAATCAAAAGGCTAATAATTATGATGGCCCTTTTAAATGAAAAGGGCAAGTGAGGAAATAGTTGCTTGATTTATAATTATGGAGATATTAAACAGATTATCAATCATTTCAAACAAACGCACGAACTGTCTTGATAAACCATATTAAACTCTTTTTCACCAAACGGAAAGAAAAAAGGAAAAGAATGTTCGGAAAAAAGTCCCACTATCCCACCCTTTAAGACTAGGTAATTATGACTCAATAGTTGATTTTTGCACCACATTATCACTAATGCAAGAAAAAAGCAGCTTTTCCATAGAGAAAATAACAAGGAAAAATAAATAAAGTTAATTTTTGATGAATAATTGCTTCATAATATGGGCAAAAAGCTTTATTTGTGTTGTTTAAAGCCACTAATCCCGGATTCTATACAGGCCACAATCATTTCATCTCCCATATATTAGTTATATGTACTTTGCTCGCGGTGAAAACATCATAATTATGTTTAATTAAGGTTTTACTGCAAAACTAATCTAGTACAAATATGTTAAGCAATAATTGATATTAGGTAGATCAATAGTTACTTAGGATGGATAATCAAGTTCTTAATGATATTTGTCCTTTTTCATATCTAAAATCCAAAGTCTAAAGGATAAGACTAGCGTAAAGTAGTGGAGGGTTCTAATTCAATTAGAACATTAGGCAAGAAACCAAGAAACCAAGGCATAATTTTCGTATTTGTTATAAGAAAATATTATAAATTTTTTAATAGTTTTAAGAATAAATTTAAGGAATAGTACTTGGCAATGGTCGGATGAACCCAATAATTAAATTGACATTTGGTTGTTATGATCATATTTGAACCATCACACCCGTCTTTCTTGAATCACTAGCCAAATCAACAATTTTGAAAACCTCATAAATTAGAAATGTTATAAAAAAATTCTAAGTATGTAAGGCAAAGATTTCGAAACCCTTGAAATATTGAGTTATGGGTTATGATAATTCAAGGACTCGTATTAATCTATGGTATGGTTCTAACAAAAAATTATATATCCACATAATCGAAATTGCTATTTTTATCATCATGCTAGTTCGATTTAAAAGGCATTAGTAGAAAATCCAAAAACTTTTGAGTTACAAGGTCCCTTCTCCATCAACTAGATTATTACACTATCATTTTAAGATTAGTACTATTTCTCTTTATTTGATTCCTCGAGACCCAACTATATTTAAACACAGCATCCAAATGCAGACAAATCGATAGATAGAGATTGGAAGTATGAAAGAAATTTTAATATGAGATATGGGCCCAAAAAGCTAAAATTGTGCCGAATATTGGCCATTCTTTTATCCAAAAATTTACATATAAAGGGGAAAAAATATGGGTAGGTGACAGCCGACTGATTTTATATCTCCCTTTTGGTCCCAATCCAGGAGTTGTTAATTCTTGGTTTAAGTTATAATCGTCCAAGTTTTTCAAAAAAATACTCTATTTGTTTCCCTTTTTGGTCCCATCCCACGACTTGCTAATTCTTGGTTTAAGTTATAGTCATCCGGGTTTAAAATTTTTTACTTACTTTCGATTTAATATAAATGTATATTTTATAACATGATGTGAAAATCCCTAACTGCTATTTTCTATATTTTTTAAAACACTACTATCTATCTGTAATAACTTATAAAAAAATTAAGTGTAATAAACTTGACGTATAAAATATTGTTTAGCACTATGTTTTGATTGTTGGCTACTTCATCATATAGGTATCCTTTTTTACTTTTACCGAATATATGATTGGCAACATCATTGCAACACCAAACAAAATGCATTAAGTTCTTTTGGAGATGATCTAATGGTAAAAGGGGACGTTTGAGACTGAAAGGTCTCAGGTTCGAACCTTATGACACGTCTCTATAGGTTGAGCATGTCACACTTTGTACTTGGAAAGTGTGGTTTACCTACCCTGTATGGTTTGCAGGCTACTACACAAGAAACGGAGATTTACTCAGAGCGCACCGAAGGTAGCGACTGCGAGTTTCCACGACATTAAAAATATATATATATATATATATATAAGGCATTAGATCGTAACGTATATAAATTGATTAGGTATGTAAATAGGAATAAAGAAAAGCATTTGATATTATTTCAAGAGTGACCTACAATTCTAGAGAGAATGACACGTCCTATATAATCTTATTCTATAATATTATTTCTACCACACTCCTTCCTAAACAAAAAAAAAAAAACATCCCCCCCCCCCCCCCCCCCCCAACATCCAAAAATAAATTTTAACAAAAGATTTACCAATTTGAAATTTCACCCCATCTCCACCCCTATATTTGTTTCTATTTCATCGTAAATCCCATAACCATTCTTATTTAATTTACGAGATTTGAAGATGTCGGTGTAGGTTTTGGATTAATCCTTCATCTCTCGAATTTGTAATTTTCACAGGCTCACACAACTTAAAGAAAAGTTTTTGTTGCAATTGCAATACTTTTCTCAATAATACAACATACCTATTATTTTTCAGTAAAAAAAAAGTTACGTTAAAACGGTGTAGTTTTAATGATACATAATGGACGTTATCTAAAAAAAAAAAAAACTGAAGATGTTACTGTCAAAAGCTAAAAATACGGTGATGTTATAACAAAGTTATATATATCGTGTAAAGATTACAAATTCGAATAATTGCCAGAATAAATTTAGAGTTTTAGTATTTCATAAGAAAACAGGTTTGGACTTCCTTTTTTTTAGGGAATTATAATGAAGTTTATGTCTATTATGAAATAAATCGCTACACCACACAAAGATGAGACCACTATTTCGCATGAGATGGGACCATTACACTATCAAAAAAGATAGGAATATACTACACTATACTCTGGCGGAATTGAACCCAAACCTCCCACCAAAAAGAGACTTATGATTCTTAATCTATCACTTAGCTAAGTCTCATCGGCGGTTTAGAATTCAATACAACACACGTGTGTTATAATCATATCGATTATGTTAGTTATTATATTCCATCCATCTACATATATAAATATATACTACTACATGAGATTGTGGATATATAGATAGTAGATTTTGTAGTAATTTATTTCCATCTAATAATTAGACAGCACCAATAAAAATAAAAATAATGTGAAGTATTAGTTATATAAACCAAATAAATTCAAACTGGTAATAAACTATTGAACCAATATTAAATTCCTAAGTACATAAACACCAGTTAAATTATTAAACAAACATAACAACTACTATATCAATTACGTTTAAGCATATTAACTTAGCCAGCTACAGAAAGAAAACAGAGCATAAGGCAATTTGACCCACCTATTTTACTAAATACTGAGAAAATTTAAAGTCAAATTTGTTACTATGTGACAACAAACTTGACATTTTTGTTGCAGCAATTAATTGGCCATCTTCATCAACTGATATTTCTGGTATTCTTCAAACTGATTCCAATTGTTTTTCCTTGTGAACCAGTTTTCGTCGATGAATGCTTCAATTATGCGCTGGAATTCTTCGCTGCTAAGCTTCTCAATCTCCGCCGCCTCGAACCGCTCAGCGCAACTAACTGATTTCCGCTGATTCTGCGTCTCCGATCTCCGCAGCTCCGGCCGCGGCATCGCCCTAATTTCTCTCTTCAGCTTGTCCGACTGAGTGCGCTCAAATCTCTTTATCTGTTTCCTCGCCTTTTCTATCACCGCCGTCATATCGTCGCATTGCGGAGTCACCGCCGCGATCTGTTTCTCCTCCGCGCACACTACAATCTGTTTCTCCTCCTCCTCGCCGCCGCCAGCGCTAGTAGGGGAATTAAACACCGCGGCCGAAATCGGAGATGGCGGAGGCAGATCGGTAGACTCACGCTGATCCGCCGCCGCGTCGCTGTGCTTGACGTACTCATCGTACAAATCGTCGCCGCCTCCGGAGAGAGCCGCGGCGGCGCCGTTCTGGCGGCAGAGGAGGAACAACATTAAAATGATGGCGTTGCCGATGAGGAAAACGACGTGGTGGTTGAAGAGGTAAGTGGAGAACTCAACGGCGCAGGCGGCGGCCGATCTGAGGAGCGGTGGCACTCGCGCCGACGACCACGAGATGAACCCTAGAACGACGAAAACCTCGAAGAATTGGCGTAACCTGGCAATTCTGTAGAAGCAGTTGAATCTAGAATTAGCGTTTTTCTTCTCAATTTTGACGAAATCAAATACATTCGGTTCCATGGCGGAATTCGAAGCGGGAAAAGGTGGATTAATTTGAAAATTCTGAGGGAGGAGGGGGCTGCAGGAAGGGGAAGAGAGCGTCAGACGAGAAGGAAATTCCCGGAGAAAAATGGAGATTTAGAGAGGAGAGAGAGAGAGTGGAAAAGGAAAGACATATAGGGATTGATGAGTGGAGAGAGATCATAAGTTGGAGAGCGGAGATGGAAATGGCGGGTTCTGCTTCTGTGTGTGTTGTGTGTGTGAAAGAGTGTGTGGGATTATATCAGAATCAGAGAGAGAGAGGGCTCTGCGTCTGTGCGTGGCATCTACCGTTTATATAGATTGCAGGAGGAGGTGGGGCCCGCGGGTGGGGATACTTAAATCATTGTGTTTCATTTCTACCAAATGATATCTTAATCTTTAGCCTAATTTAAATGAAAGTATTAATCCCATAAAAGTAAGTACTAGTAACATTTTGTCAATTTAGTGACTCTTTTTTCCAACATGGGAGGGGAAGCGGTAGCACTTACCAAACCTTTCTGTTCAGGGATAAAATTTATTATTGTGACTTACTTTAAATCATCGTAAATAGATATCTTTGACATATATACTTAGAGAGACGTTTTTTATAATTGTGGGCTTTATTATTTTTATTTTGTAATTAAAAGATGCATGTTTCTTAAACTAAGGACTAGAACATTATATTTTCAATTATTTGAAAAAACATTATTTTTCAATCATTGTAATTAAAATACTGATGATAAAATTGCTCCAACAAAATACGGATAATGTTTCCGTGCTTGTTTCATACCCACAAATAGAACAATATTTTAATTGCAGAACAGTGGAAGCCAGATTGTTGTAATATGCATGATTTAGAAATTGTATTATAATTAATTAGAAAAAATCTGTCGATTATTCAGATTTAAAAAAAAAAATTTAACTCTAACTTGCATTAATGTAATAGTAGCGTGACAAATTTCCATAACACAGTAAGAAAACACGGATTATACTGTAGTTTTGATTCCAAAAATGGCATAATGAAGTATTTAGTTTTTCTGCAGTTCTTTTTTTGCACTTTAATTCAATAAGTTTTGTGTGCTTTCAAAATTTGGCCGCTACTGTTTAAAAAAAAAACAGTTGCTACACATTCATACTGTACCCATTCGTGATTTAGTGTTACTTTACCTGCGCTTGAATTCGACTTGTCACTTAATTTTATTCATAATAAATATACTTAATATTTTAACTTGTTGATGATTTAAAATATGATTGTCACGACTTTACTGTATAATAATAATAATAATAATAATTGTCATTTTCTATCGAACCGCACCGAAGATTTTGTGATGATAAAACTATAAGAATCATATTCAGCCACGCACACGAGATAAAAATTAAGAACAATTACTTAAATTAGTTTTTTTCCATTCTAAGGAAAAAAGTGATTTTCCTTGAAAAAAACTGATTAGATCATAGATTATGCAAGCTGTCAGAGATACTAAATTGTGGCTGTTTTAACCAGATTAATGTGGTCCTAATTAAAGTTTATTGCTCGCTTTTGATAATTAATTGCAGCCTTTCAAATCTTGCTAAAAGCTTCAAACTTCAAACGTATCTGCAGTTGTAATGTTTCTTGAAAACATTAATTCTTTTGTACCCAAATAATTATTTTTGACCACGCGTTTGTCACATGTTGCTTGATGTGAGAATGCCAAATATTGATAAATTATACTACTCATCAAATTTGTGTTTCCGCAAAATAATGAACCTAACCTCTCATCTAACTTTTGCTCTAATAATTTCTCGGTTTTTCTCACGGAAAGTAATGTATCTAAGAATTTACGTATGAACAAAACAGACTGAATGTAGTGTAGCATAATGTACTTGATATCACTAGTTTCTCCGCTACGCTTGTTTGTTATCAAATGCGTATGTATGTGCTTTTACCCAAAAATAAAAAAAAATTAAGTTATCGAACTTTTCCAATTTTTATGACGAGTGTAATCTGCAGTCATTAATTATCCGACTTGTGCATTGGGCTATAAATAATAATTTTCAAACTATGTATGAATGATAAATCACGCTTGAAAATTCAAGTGTGACCAACTCAACCTATAAAGCATTGATGAGATTCAAACTTGAGATATTTGACCTCAGCAATATCTACTTCATCAATGTCATCCCCAAAGATTGTTGTATTGCCCCTTTTGGGATTTGAGTTATGCATGTCATCAATATCTTCTACATCAATTGTGATTATTGATAATATAACATATATAAATGGATTGATTCCACAATTTTCCAACTTGTTCGAACTTTTAAATGAGATGAAGTTAATTTTTTGGTGATGATGCTCATTGTTGTATGTTTGAGTTATGTTAATGTCTTCTAGCTAGATCATGAGTCATTCATGACATGAATTTCTTGGGCCATGCACGGTGACGGTTTACCAATCAAATAACATACTCTTATACGATAATGACATTATTGTCCTTGCTCAATCACATTTTCGTCCCCAATTATTTGCTTCTAGATTCCTCAAATTAAATAGAAATTAATTGAGGGGGAAGATTAATTTGAAAAGTGAATAAAAAATTACTTATACAAGAGGCGAACTTGATGTGTAATAAAAAAAAATTCTGTAGAATTCGAAATTGAGTTAGCTCCGTTTCACTACATCTATGAGATTTTCTATTTTTATAATTGAAATTTTGTTTCGTAAGATTTGAATGTATCTGTACAAAATTAATAATAGGTTGTCTAAATTTCTTTTACCAAATACAATATCCATCATCCAAAAATACACATTCATCATTCAGTAATGCGTAATGTTGAATAAAGAGTAGTATTAGGAGATGTAAGCAGTTATGATTAAATAATTGTATGCATACGAAAGAAAATTAGGTATTATATAATGTGTGTGTATGAAATTAACAGTTGGTACTAGGATTAGTTTTTTCAATAATTTTATAACATAATCAGTTCCGGGTCAGTTCAACCCCCGTACACATTATTGTTCTCATTTCATTTTTTTTAGCTATAATGTGTTCCTTCTTTAATCAAGACATACCAATTACTGTTATATCGTCTGTCGTTATAGGAAATGCATAAATATGGGGAAAATACTACTTTTATCATAAATTTTGATATTTTTAAAAATAATGCCAGACCTTAAGGTTTTGGCAGATTATTACAATAATATTTTACTAATTTTTTTTTCAAGAGCATCACAAGGCTCAAATTACGGCATCGAAAAATTCACGGACACTCCTCTAACTGTACCACGCTAAACCCAAAACCCTAAAAAAAATCCTTTCAATTTAGGAAAAAAAGCTTTCCTTTAAATACTTAGTCAAAAAAATAAACCCCCATAAAATAAAATAAAAAGACAGAGAGAATTAATTAAAGGCGGAATTAGTCATGCATCACTTTTTGATATTGCCCAGCGTGAACGTCAAGAACTTGGAATTTTGAATTATTTGCAAAGGGAAGTCATAATTTTGGTGAGTTAAAAGGACCAAAAATGAAATAAATGAGCTTAGAAAAAATCTAAAAGATCGAGAGAGAGAGAGAGAGAGAGAGGAGCACTGATCCAAAAGCCAAGACCGTGAAGTGGTGTGGGTCGTCAACACCAAATTTATTAGTCACATTCAACATTTGAAATTGTTTCTCTGTTTTGCCCCGTCAAACGGTCAAAAGGGATTTTCATGTCACGTTCCTCGCTTCTTTGAGATAATACATACTGGCACTGCACAAAATTAATATTATATACTTGGAAACGGTATGCTATTACTATATAGTTTGTGAGCATTGAGTGACGTGTAGCCCATATTAGTAGAGTTTCTATTTTTTTTTCTTTTTTTTCATCACAATTCTCAATGTTGAAGGTTCACCAGCTAACATTGGCACAACAATAACTGGTGTTATGGTGTATATCTTTTGGACGATGTTGAGAAGGGAAATGTATTTGCAAAATCAAAAATTGCCAACGACGAAGGGAAGAGGAAAGGTACATAAATAAATAAATAAATAATAAAAAAAAAGGATAGTGTTATCTGGTCACACTACCACACAATCTAAAAATGATAATATAGGTTTTGAAAATGTATACCCTAATTGGGAAGCATAAAGCTTAGGAAATAAATGTGATTATTTCCATTTTTACAGTCAACTTTCCTTTTTATAACGCATGTGACTGGTCACCGTATGACGAATATCATTACTCTTATTATCATTGATGTTGTTGTTATTATGATTATTATTATTAATAATTTTATGTTAAAGAAATTACTATTTATATTTAGAAATGTTTAAGAAATGAATATCGTTCAGTCTCCCGAATTTTTCTCACAAGACCGTCCAATTAACAAGTGAGATATTCAAAATCAATCCAAACAAAAGGCATTCAACCTTCCCTATAATAGATCGTAAATTTTAAATTCTTTGATTTACGATAAAGTAATCCTCAGCCACAACTTGTAATAAATTTAAAATATTGCTCTATAAAATTTTCTCAGTACTCTATGAGATATAACACTTATTTTAGAATTTTTAATTTTTTTATCATGAGATTATTATGAGAATTTGCGAACGATCATGAGAAATAGGGATGTACACGAGCCAAACGGTTCGTGAGCTATTCAGAACTCGATTGGAAAAAAGTTCATTCGATGTTTATTCATTTACTAAACGAGCCGAGCTCGATATTTTTTTCGAGCCGAGCACGAGCTTACCTATATTCGACTCCTGAGGCTCGCGAACACGTTCGAGTTCGATGCTAAACGAGCTGGCTCGCGAACATGTTCGCGAATCTTCTAAACAAATATGTTTGCGAACATGTTCACAATTTTTTTATACTTTTAATATGTATTTTTTATTTATACTTTTTAATACAAATGATTAGTTTATATATAAATTAATAAATTGATAATTTTTAGTCGGCTCGTAAGCTCAAGCACTCGAGCTCGGTCCAAACAAATATTTGGCGAGTCAAGTTCGAACCTTAAAATTTATTAACGAGCCGAGCTCGAGCCTGCTAGTGTTCAGCTCGACTCCACTTGTATACACCCCTAATTGAGAAAATCATCAACTTAATTAATTTTTTATAAAGATTATCATCCAGCATAGAGCGTAGGGGGATGAGAAAGAAAATTTCAAAACACGTGTGAATCACTGATTCGTTACCAAATTACAAAAGTAGTTTCCCAAATGGATCACGGAGAGCATTTTCCTTTTTGCTCGCTCACTCATCTGAGATGGGCTTTTCGGTAATTTCTCAACTTTATGTATACATCGAAAGTTATTTATATTGGCATAGAATATTAGAAAAAGGAAAATATAATATAGAAAGAAATGAAATGTAACATCAGAAGTAGTACTTCAGTTTAGAGGTGGCCAAAAAAACCGGAACTGGTGGAACCGAATCGGAACCGGCGGTTCTGGAATCGAAACCGAACCGCCGGTTTCTTTTTGGAACCGAGAACTGTCGAACCGCCGGTTCTATTCCGGTTCCAAGAATGTGGAACCGAGAACCGCCGGTTTCGGTTCGATTCCGGTTCCGAACCGGTGGTTCCTCATATTTTTTTTTATTTTTTATTTATTTTTATTATATTTATATCATAATTCATATTATATCACTTAAATACTAATATTAGAATGCATAAATATATATTTATAATATAAAAAAGTAGCAAAATATAATAAAATACATATAATTAAAACTTCGGTTCCAAATTGAAACCGAAACCGGAACAGGAACCGAAACCGACGGTTCTGGTTTGGAACCGGAACCGAAGAGGTATCCGGTTCGGTTCCGGTACCTCCAAAGTGGAACCGAAAACCGTCGATTCCGGTTCCGATTCTGGTTCGGAACCGAAACTGAAGTTGGCCACCTCTACTTCAGTTTAAGTAGTTGGGTTAATTGTAAAAAAGTTCACCAATTTTGACTAGTTCTGGTTTTAGACATTCGTTTTTAAAATGTTCCAATAATGGTATAGGATTCTGATTTGTAGCATAATAGATATGCAGAAATTTTGTAATGGCTAGAGAAATACAGTCAAAGTTGGTAATTTTCTTTTTGGCGATTATATAACTCTAATTAGTTGGAGTTCAATAGTAAAATATTTACATATTAGGGGTGTATTTGGTTGTGGATTTTGATGGATTTTTTTGGACTTTAAAAGTCTTGAGGTATTTAATCCGGACTTTTAAAAATTCAGAGGTATTCAATACAGACTTTTAAAAGTTTATAAAAATCTAGCTGTATTCAAAAGTATATGGATTTCACAATTCCATTGATTTTGTTGAATTTCAGCCAAAAAATACAAAGGCTGAAATCTAACATCACCCCCACCAGATTTCGATAGACTATTTCACCCCAGCGCCGACGGTGCTCCAGCAGTCGCTGGCGCACACCCAGCGCTGGGTGAGCTCCAACATCTCGACCGCGGGAGATGAAACGTCGCTGCACTCTAATGAAACGGACAAGAATACCTCCTCGCGTAATCGATCGGGGCCTCAACTCCAACTTCCTCGTCTTCGGGGGGGGGAAGATTCTTCGTGCGAACCATGATCACATCGATCCCTGGGAGACCGCAACCGTTGGAAGGCAACGACCTGAGGAGCGGGGAGGCGGTTGAAGTGGAGCGGGGGCGACAGAGTTTGATTTCGAAATGGAACGGGGACGGCAGTTGTTGAAGTGAAGCGGGGGGCGGCGGTGGAGCGGGTGTTAGGGGTTGGGGATGATGAGAGAATGAAATGTGAAATTTGGGCTTGAGGTGGGGTTTGATTAATCCTGATTTAGCTCTAGCTCAGCGGTCGTTGGCATCCAACGGATGCCTGATTCCAACGACCGTTGTGTGCCAGCGGTCGCTGGGATGGTGGATTTCAAATCCACTCAAATCGTCAAAAATCCATCCGAAATTCATTCCAAAATCCTACAGACTCCAATGGAGTCAATGACTTTTTCAAATCCATAGACTTTTTAAAGCCAAAAAAATCCATCAAATCCACAACCAATACATCCCTAAATGTAAGAAATAATCATAGAGTGTCGATGCGGGTATATGTGGTATTGTTGTACGCAACTACTCATTGTCATCCACATAGTTATCTAAGTCAATATCTAATGATAGTAGTCTATAAGTTAACTAATGATAATTAAATTTACTTATAAGATTTATAGGTGGAACACACTTATAATGACGAATTCTCTATACAAAGTATCAATTACATTCCCTCTTCTTATTCCTTAACTAGTGTGTAGCCCGTCGGATATCGACGAGTATCACTTAACATTACTCCTTCAATCCATGAAATGGTTCCTACATTATGGACGGCACGAGTTTGTTTAAGAAAATGGTAGGTAGTAGTGGATAATAGTGGGTATTGTTGTAAATGAAGTAAGGGTCCCACAATAAATATAAGTGAAATGGTGAGAAATATAAGGTTAAATATAATGTATTATGTGGAGCCTACTACTATAAATAGAAGTGACAACCATTTCGTGGACGAACTTAAATGGCAAAAGCGACAACTATTTCGTGGATGGAGAAAGTATAATTTAACAGTATAGATTTTAGTAAATTTATATTTTATATCGAATGACATTATATTCGAAGATGTGTGTTACACAACTATCAAATTATCGAAGTAAATTGATCAAGGATGGATAACATTTTTCGGGTGCTCGTACTCAATTTTGATCTAAATCACCAAATTCTATCATCTCGAACCGGAATCATAATTTCTCTGTGCGTACCGATTAAAAAGGGACTTTACTACCCGCACTCACGCCAAACTTGTAAAATTTCAAATATAACAAAGTAAATATTAATTATAAAATGTAGAAATAATAGAAGAATGTAATTAAAGTACAAATATCAATATAAAATATTATTAAAACAAATACAATAACAAAATCTGACATGATGCAATTCATGTCTTCTTCTTCAACCTCTGATCTTGCGTCGTTGTCCGTTGATGCTTCATTCCCACTTCTATTACCTCCACCAAGAGAGTTTCTAAACTTGAACATGGAGAAGTAGTTTCCAGAGCTTTGCACTCCCCCTTGCTCCACGTGTGTTGTCGAGAAACTATCCTCATTAATAATGTTGGTGTGACGGTCATGCCCGTCTCGGTTAAAGATTATTTTATTTCCATTAGTAATGGTCTCCTCAAACTTCTCCAGCATAGGCACTTGAAGCTGATCACGATCTTGATGACAACGGGGCTCTTACTTGCTCCGTTAGAGCCCGTTGGTGTCAATGAATTTGGTCTCATAGAGTTGATCGACTTGTTTAACTCTATGGGATTCATCAATGCCTCACATTTACATGGTATATAATATAAGAATAAATTTTAAAAATTATTTTATATTGAAGTGACAGTATTGCGATTCATTGGAAGAGTGTTACACGATTATATCAAATTATTAAAATATATAAAATAACATTACTCGGATGATAGTACACTTTTTTAATCTAAAATTACCAAATTTGTATTTGTTCCAAACTCAAATAATAATTTAAATTCTAAAAAAATCATATTTTTTATATTTGTAATCGTCCCAAATCTTGGCATGTCAATAGGTTAGAGAGTCACCCATCAAGTATTTTCCAAACCCCAAAGATTTTCTTTTTTCATACTTGTCTTTAATCCAATTAAAAATTGACTTGACTACCCAATCCGTCCTAAACCCTTTGGATAACACCCGTTAAGTACCTACTAAACATACTCATTAGGTGATACATGCTAATTAACCGTTAAAAATTCAAATACTATAAAATCAACATTAAATAGTAATAATAAAAGGTTGCAATTAAGTTAAAATATCAAAATACAACTTTATTAAAATAAACTCAAAATACTAACGAAATAACTTCATTACTTGTAAACTCCCCCCCCCCCCCCACCCCACCCCACCCCACCCCACAAATTCGTAGAAAAAAATGAATACTACAACGTGAATATTAATTAAAAATAATATAAATAAGAAAAAACAATATAATTAAATAGCAATAGAAAACAAACTTCACTACCATATCCTTAGCCATCCGAAATCTGTAAAAAATTAATACTACAATGTAAAAATTAATTATTAATAGTAAAAATAATTAAAAAGTATAAGTAAAATAAGTATAAAATCTCGTTGTAAACACGTGTAACATGAATGATAAATGATTATAAATAAGTGTTATATGAAGGATATCTCGTTGCAAATAGGTTTTTTAAGAGTAAAGTTTTAGTGAAGAGTGATGTGGGGTTGAAAATTTTCTATTAAATAGAATAGAATATAGAAACAAAATAAGAATTGAAGATAAATAAGAATAGTGGATGAAAAATGTGCTATGTAGGACCCCGAATTAAGGAAAAAGCTCGAAGCCATAATTGTCTGAATAATATATATAGAAATGTTGATGACATTGAAATTTAATCGGTTTCTATTTTGAAGAACAATAGTGAGAGTTATATTGCTGAAAATCATAATTATACAACTCTAAAGTAAGAAAACACATCTTTTTCTAATTCTAATTCGTAGTAATAAAGTTTTTAACCAGTAAATATCTCATTTTATAGTGTGTTACCGTCGAGATAAGACGGAAATTATTTTACATTGTAATTTATAAAAACAAATTTAAAAAGAAATTATACAGCACTTTATTTCAAAGTGATATAAATAAGTCTTACATAAAAAATTATCTGGTGTACAAAGAATAACTTTACATTGTAATTTAGAACGATAAATTTTAATAAATAATTCAATACTTTTGAATGATAGAATTTGAGAAATCACTGCAAAATAAGTGTTATGAAAAACCGTCTCGTTGTAAATAAGTGTTATGTGAAGGATCATTTCGTGTGAAATTTATTAATGAGAATTATACATTCTAATTTACAAATACAATTAAAAATACTATATTTTAAATATGTAAGACGTTTTGTATTTTTAATTATTTTAAATTTCTTCTAATGTGATTCTTCAAAAAAATAAGAATAAAAAATAGAGGGATCTTTAGTACAAATCATTATAAAATAAGAATACAACTAAGATAGTATTCTACAACCTCTTCGAGAAAGGAAAAAAAAGATTTATTCTACAATAACTCTGGATAGAATACTAAAAAAGGTGAAGTAGAAGTATACATGCCCTAACTATTTATAATAACAAATATATAATTGACAACCTAATATAAATTAATTTTATTAATCATAAATTTCCAAACTTCGTGTCTTTCATATAAATATAAATTGATTGACACACATTTTTCTTTTTTTTTAATTGATAATTCCATAGTTACATGTATTTCATTTAATCACCAATTGCTTGATCGATTAGAGTGACTAAATAAATAAGGAATTGTTATGAAAGTATTGAAGTATAGCTAATTCATAATAATAATTAAATAAAAAGACACATCTCTTTTTTTTTTAATAGAGAAAAAACATCGAATTAATAAAAGTATAATGAAGTATAGTTAATTCTTAATAACTAATTAAATTAGCTCCTTTTTTAATAGGGAAAAAAATATCGAATTAATAAAAAGTATAAAGAAGTATAGTTAATTCTTAATAATTAATTAAATTAGCTCATTTTTTTAATAGAGAAAAAACATCGAATTAATAAAGGTATATTGAAGTATAGTTAATTCTTAATAATTAATTAAATTAACACCCTTGTTAAAAAGACAAACCATCCAATTTGTTGTAATAGTTATACACAACTACAAATTATATTGGCGCAATAATTAAAAAAAGGGTCCGTTACATATATATCAAGAAGTAGATCAATAATAACCTCAATTAGAATTGCCATATTTCTGTTACATATATATCAAGAAGTAAATCAATAATAACCTCAATTAAAATTGTCATATTGAAAGTGGATATAAGCATATAAATTGACAATTTAGATAAATATCAATGAAAAATAGAGAAAATGCCACATAGAATTGGAAATGGATGTGGTGCTTGGAATCCATACTCCTAGTGAATAGAAAAATAAGGATTCGAAAAGCTAAATACGTACTAGTACTACTTAATAGAATGTTTTAGGCTTTTAACCTTTTTGATTTGTTCTTTTATAATTACTAGAATACCACCCCGTGCGATGCACATGAACACACGTAGAGATTTTTCATGTGTTTCAATTAGCGATAATGCTTTCTTTACAATATATCGGTACACATATATACAATAAAACAACTTACCACATTTTCTCAAAAAAAAAAGTACTACATTAATCATTAATGGAATTATCAAATTTACCAAAATAATATTGATCAGTAGATATGAGCTATGATGAATCGACGATAAAAATATAAACCGTAGTAGGGTTGTTGTATGGGCCATAAAAGATGTGGTTCCCATTATTTAGATTTCAGCAAAATCTTTGCAAAAGAATTAATAAAATAATATTAAGAGTTTGTGGACATTTTGGCGGGAAAATGAATTAGACATTTGGTTTTGCTTTTATATATATAGATTTTCTCCCCTGAGTCCCCTCTCCAAATAGCATGTTTTAAGTTCTTTTAATCCAATTTTACCACCAACAAAATTTTACATTTTGTGCTATATAATTCATGTTCATGTTCTTTTTTTTTTTACTTGGAAAAGGAAGAGCGATGGAGTTTAAACCATAATCTCACTTCATACAGATTGAAGCCGCACTGCTGGGAAGTCCTTTTGAGAAGTGCTAATCAATGTTTGTTGAGGCCTACAAAAGAAAGCATTATATGTACACAACTAAATTAACCCAACCGCATTGCACTATGTAATGACAAATAATTAATTAGTGTGTTAAAGCTCAATCTAAATTCAAAAACTAAATTAAAACCAATATGTATGAAGTGATCATATATAAACGAATTAAACACTTTTAAAATTTGAGATTTAAATTGTCCTCCGAATCTCATGCTATCTTTTAAGGTTATAAAAGTAGGTTATAGAAAGTGTTAAACTTAACACGCATGTGACGATGATGCTTAGCAGAATTTTGCATGGGATTTTGGTAGACTACATAAAAATTGGGCGAAAATGCATAGGAATTCTACTTAAATGTATTAATAGATGTACTCAGGGAGGGATCCAAGGCTCAGGCTAATTTTTAAAACTATATTTAAGTTGAATGTTTTATTTTTCTTTCATAGCTTGTTTGTCCGAATTTGTGATAAAATACATAAGTGTAATTTCGTCTGATCGATTGTGAAATCTTGACTCTTCCCCTTGTTGTACTTGAGGTTGTAACTGGAGCTTGGAGAGAGCACAATATATAGTACTATTTGGACACATTGTGATCAACTACACTAGTTAAAAAAATTAATATAGGCTTTTAAAAAAGAAAATATATCCTAATTGGGAATCTAAACCTTAAGGCGAATTGTGATTATTTCTATTTTTGTAATTAATTTTTATTTTCATACTTGTGTGGCGGACCATGGTATATTTGAATAGAATTATTATATATATATATATATATATATATATTATTTGGAAATTAATGTGTATAAGTAATTACAAATTTACAACCGCTAGTACATGTAATGTGTGAGTGTGTAAATGAACGTCAAATATTGCACACGATTCAAAGTAGATTCTACTGGAAAAAAATAAAAATAAAATAAAATGAATAGGTAAATATTGACGGACTTTAGCGGAAAAAGTCCAATGTCACGGCCTTAATGTAATGATGGAGTGATTTAGATTAGGTGTAAAGATGATTTATTGCACTTGACTCTGTTAATAGAATAAAGGAAAAGTTGATTGTAATCTCTGGGTATTATATTTTGGAGAATTATCCTTTCAAGTTTCAACCAGCCTAAAATCGCGTGTTTCTAATAGTGCTTTCTTCAAATCATTTTGCTGCCCACTAAATTAATCAGTCTTCTTCTTTTTTTTTTCTTTTTCTTTTTTCGGTTTATGGTCTGCAATCCACAAATTGTATCTTATTAGTATATCTAAATAAAATTACATATGTCATATTAATAACACTAGAATTTTGCTTTAATTTTAGTAGTATTACACATATGGCGATATGGATCATATTGACATTATATTGCTTAACATTATATACTATGTTGTATCACCAATCGCTATTACATATCTAATATGTTCATTGTACTCAGAGCATTATACTTTTGTTTTTTACTTGATACGATTCTTTTTTAATATTATAATAAATATCGATAATATCAGCACTTCTAGTAATGGAGATCTTATTATATGTTGTATTTTACTAATGTTTTAATTATAATATGACTACTTTACCCCCGAACTTTTTAAGTTAGGGGTAGGGGTATTAATTGAACCCCAACCTCTCACCCTTAAATGGATATAGAATATTACTCCCTCCGTCCATGAAAAACAGTCTCATTTGAATTTGGGCACACGTTTTAAGAAGGTTGGTAAAGTTGTTATGAGTGATATAGAGGGTCCATTTATTGGGAGTGATAGAAGTAGATTGGAGTTAAAATTATTGTGAGTGGAATAAGGATTCTACTTATTGTGAGTGAAAAATTTAAAATAAAGTTAAAATTGTTGTGAGTGGAATAAGAGTCCCACTTATTATGAGTGGAAAAAATAAAATGAGATTGAAAGTTATTGTAGGTCCCACTTGATGTGAGTGGAAAAAGTGAAGTAAGACTATTTTTCATGGACAAGAAAAAAGTGGTAAGTAGGACTATTTTTCGTGGACGGAGGGAGTACATTAATCACTAAGGGCATGTTTGGTTTCAAGGATAATATAAATAAGATTAATAAATAGGATAAAATTATGATATTTGAATTATTTATCATACGTTTGATTAGATTGATTATTATTTAACTTAGGATAAATATATATATATATATATATATATATATATAGAGAGAGAGAGAGAGAGAGAGAGAGAGAGAGAGAGAGAGAGAGAGAAGTTTGAACATTAATGTTGAAAATTGGGAGAAATTTGGGAATTGCAAATTTCCAAATGATTTGGATGAGTGATTAAAAATCACTTCAAAAATAAGGATAGTTTATCACTTAGTTGATTGATATGATCAAGGGCCTAGTTATCCATCACGGGCCCAATCATGTAAATCAAAAATATGATTATGCATGATTATTTATCAGTCACTACCAATCACTCAAACCACCCTAAATATAATTGGTACTATTACTTTTTTTAATTGTTAGTGTTTTCGATAATTCGACGGCTTTGAAACTTAGTATATGTCCAACTTATTGTGATGGTGTGTAGGGTTCAATTTATTTTAAAATTTTGGTCTTATATTTTAACTAGGGTTGTATAAAAAAATTATGATTATCCTAAATGAAATTCGGCACAAAATAATTCGAATAGATGTATCACGAGTATCTACACCATTAGTCTTGCTCAATAGATTATGTTAAAATTGCAAAAAGAGAAAAAAAATGATTTTTTAGTTGCAATGACTGGAAAGTTGAGCGAAAATTGCAAAAATATCTCAATATTGTATTAAATTCGACAGTTAATCCTTAAAAATATTAAAATTGATGTAAAAAAAAAATGCTAAAACCAATATAAATAACTACTTGTAATTAAAATTGTAATCAAAATTTTGTGAAAAAATCTTGTATGAGACCGTCTTATCATTTGATATGAATTCGGATTAGAATCTTTGACATGATATTGCTACTAAATTTGAAAAGAGGCATCATGTATCATATTATAGTGAGCGTGTGTGTTGTGTGTGTGTGTGAATAAATGAAAAAATAAAGACGTATTTGGATTGAAGATGGCATCATCCAAAATAAATATTCTTCGAAGTGCACAAACTTAGGATGCTGTCTCAACCAAGACAACCATATCCTTACAAATTTCATAAAAAAAATTTACAAATTTTATGTATATATGCCACGGATCGGACTAATTTAAAAAGTTTAAAAAGCACAAAGCATTTTCTTTTTCTATAGTCCTCACGCTCAAAGTAACAAAATTTTAATGAAAAAGTAAAAGGCTTCGTCCCCTCTTATTTATTTTAAACTTCAATTTGTGCCAAGATGATCTCATTCTCATCCTATTTTTCTCCATCCAATTTATTTCATTTGTTTATAGTCTTTTCTCTAAAGAGTTATATCTTGCATATATATATTCGAGGGAGTAAGTTATCTGATGAGACCCGAATAATAGATATTTTGTTCACTTTAAGCTACATGTTTTATTTTGTTGTAATCATGATTCTCTGTTAGTAAATTGAACATAGTGATCTAATAAAAAAAACCTTAATAAACCCAGTAAAAAAATATACAGATAGTGCCAACAATTCATTTCCCGTGAATACTTCAGTCACTACATAATAAATTCATGCTAACATATTTAATAAAAGCAAACAAACCATAGATCATGGAGTAAGAATGTGTATCACTTCTTTTTGACTTGGAAACCTTTTTACGATATATTATTACAAGATTTTTTTTTTTAATTTGCATTTATAATAAGCATAAGCTCCTGCATATTGAAATTTTATGAAATTCATGACAAGCGTAAAAATGATTAAATATTATAGTGATTGCGATTTGAGGGAGGGGCACTTGGCAAAATAATATGGAAGAAGCCTCTTTAGAGAAGAAAACTTTGTCGATAAGAAACTGAAATATCGGGATCATATATTCCTTTGATTAAGGAGCTCTTTTTGTTAAATACTTAAGAAAAAAAAACAAAAAAATGTGCTTAAAAGGTGCAGAAAAATGTTCTTTTTGTATTAGTAACTTAAAAAGAACAAAAAAAAGAAAAAAAAAAAAGCCTTGTGCTTATTCGTTTTTCTGATTTGATGTCTAAGATTCGACAGTCTCTATCAGTTGCACTCAACAATACTTGAATAATCTCCAACTATATTATTATTATTATTATTATTATTATTATTATTATTATTATTATTATTATTATTATTCTTATTATTATTAATTTTTTGATGTCTGAGGCTGCTATTTAACATTGGATAAACCCTCGTTCCTGTCCAATACATGAATAATCTCCAATACTCAATAATACTTGAATAATCTCCAACCATATTATTATTATCTTTTTTGTTTTTAATTTTTTGATGCCTTGAGGCCGCTATCTAATACTGAATAAACCTTCATCCTTATCCAATAACATACAAGCCACACAGAATAAATAAATCATACATTCCAATTACAAGTGTGATAAACACAGTCTTATAAAAGCACCAATGGAGTTTGAACCCAAAAGAAATCCAACCAAATTTTATGATTTATTGAAGTGCGCAAAAACCACTCGCAACAGATTTACATAAAAAATTTAAATAAATAAAATAAAACAAAAAGCTCCTTAAAAATAATCACAAAACATGCTACGCTAGTACCTAGAATACGCGAAAAAAACACTCACAACAAATTTAAATAAATACCAAGAATATGATTACTGGTTTAAAAAATTGAACCTCCAATTTCAAGGGAAAAAAAAGTGTTCATTTTATCCAAGTCTAAATAAGACTTGTAAAAAACCTTCAAGCCCGACTTAATGTTATAATCACTACGTCCCTAATATATCTTTCTATCTTTCCTTTTCAGAGTGTCTCCCATATATCTTATTAGTTATTTTAGGATATTCTCCAACAATAAATTATTCTTTCCTACCCTTACTTTATTAACTTATTTACCTAAAGTACTACATATGAGACTCTTTCTCCACTCACAATTCAAGCACCTTTAATCTACTTACAACCAACTCAACAATTTTTTTAATCCCCGTACCACTCCCTCTTAAAAAGATATATTAAGGATAGAGGGAGTATAATTTGTTGGGCCTAGGCCTATATTAAAGTCTATCATATATAAGAGAAGGTCTCCCATGCGACGTGCTGCAGCTGAAATGCGATTGGGTCCGGGTCGGGTCAACCCGGCTTTGACCCTTTGACCCTGTCAAAATTAATTTTTTTTTGAATTTATTTCAGTTTTTTTTTTCGACTCCAATTTTACGGCTCCGATTACTAATATAAGGATTCGTCGGACAACAATTTGGACTTTTTCCGCTTGCTCCGAAGCCTTCGGCTCCCCTCGCTCGAATCTTGATCAAAGAAGAAGCGGCAAACAACAAAACGAAGAAGCAAAAAACAAAAAATTAAAAGAAGAAATTGAAATCTAAAAAAAAAACTAAAATTGAAAAATTGGAATTAAAAAATTCGAAAAAAATTTGGGAAAAATGAAAAATAAAAAAAAATCTGATGCATGCACAACACGCGCCGCATGTGAGAAGCCGACACATAGAGTTTACGTGCCACGCATGGTCGCATACCATGCAACACGTCGGATTCAAGTTATAAGTTATTGCCCAGATATAAATATAACAGACCGGTGAAATTTGGGTTTAATATTACTCCCAAATTATAACACGTCGGAGTCATACTTAAAAATTATGATGCTGGGAGTGCTTGTGACAATGGTGTATACATGCATGAAATTGATAAGATAAAAAAGACGTACCTCACCCAAAAAAAATACTAATAGCATCCACATATGTGGGGTCATTGGCTGGCATTTTCGATGAGCCCACCGATAACGAGCTAATATGTATTGAGCCCAGCTCATGTGAGATTTATATCAGGTCCGTGTATTACACGCGTTCAATTATAAAAGTTAAAATTGAAATTTGAATTTGCAACGCCTCATTCTCGCCGGCGTCGCCACAACGGCTTATTTATTTATTTATTTTAATTCCTTATTTTCAACTATAAATACACCTATCCATTTCCCATATTCTATACCAATTCATCTTCATTTCTCATTATTCTAATCTCATTCTTCTCCTTCACACTCTTCTTCTCTCACATTTCCTTCCACATTTCACCCTTCTCCTCCAATGGCTATCAGTCCTCCATCTCCATACACCGAGGCCGAAGCCTTGGCCCAAGCTTGGATCAATGCTAAACGCACATCGCCGACTGGTCGCGAAGCATTTTGGAGCCGAATCACCGATCACTACAACCACACTCGCCCTGCCGACACGCCGGAGAGGAATACAAAAATGTTGAACGTGCATTGGAGTCGAACCACCAATGCGTGCCAACGATTCGAACGAATGCACGCACAATTCACTAAGCAACTTCTAGCCAACACAACCGCCGCCAAATCATGGAGCGAGCTTTAACATAATTACACACCATTCGGTACTCCATTCAAGAATGTCGGCGTGTGGAGGATCGTGAGGGATAATCCTGTTCCTCGCCCACGCTTAAAATCGAGTGTTTTTTTTTTAATGAAATGGCTTCTTGTAATTTTATTTGCTCATTTAGAATTATTGTAATTTTATTTACGAATAAAATTAGTATTGTACGGGTTTCTATTTATGAATAAAATAAATCAAAATTCAACAATTCTAAAACTCAAAATTAATGTGAATGAGTCGACTGGATGTCACAGCAGGCTCATTCGTAGGCCATCAAAATGGTTGAACCTCAAAGAGGCTCAACTAATATGGATGCTCTAAGGATGTTGCAATTGTTTGTAATTGCTAGTACATTTTAAAAAGTGTTGCTATTGCAGATTGGTACTACTTTTTGTTTTTTTAAGGAAATTAACTTAAACACCTTTTATCTTTTTACAATTAATCAATTATAATACTGGTTGCTCTTACCTTACACCAGTAAAAAATCGACACAACATTAATCCATGATGATTGTCAAAGCAAGAAACCCCAATGCTCAAAAAAAAAAAAATTAAAAAATAAAAAATAAAAAATCAACCCTCAACTTGTTTCCTGTTATCGGCTCTTATTTTTCATTGATTCACACCTGATAAATGCTCGATAAGGTAGCATTCACTTCCCACTATTGATCGTATTGATAAGATCGAGTATTCGAAAAATTACGCAATCAAACAAGCTCAAAATTGTTCACAGCATACATCAATGCTTTCTTCCTATCCAAGTATTAATTACCTTAACAATATGAAGAAAATACAAAACAAAGGCAAGGGCAAAGGAAAACTATTGCAAGGCAGCATACATAATAAGGAAGTTACAGCAATTGAAATCAGATATGATTGTTACTAGTAATTGATTTGTCAAGGCTATCACCAAGATTATCATTTTGCTTATAATAAAATTGTGGAAGCAGCGAGGTCAAGTTCATTATTAGCACTAATGTGCATAATTAATCCAACATCTACGCATACTACAAAATAAGGTCATACAACTTCAACTACCAAGTGAACTATTTTCGACTGCTTCCAGATGTCAAGCACGTCGACATTGCCAATAAGAAGCACGTTGATAGCATAGAATGCTAGAAAGCAAAGCCAAATTCAGATAGTTCATACCCAATGTTATTAGTTTAGTTTTCTTACAATCTCCAGCTATCTGTTTACCTGCCTATTACGAGTAATTAACAAAACTATACATCTAATATTGGCTCGATAAGTATAGATTCCATCAATATGTATCACAGGACATTTTCCTACCTCATTGCAGAAGACATAATGGAATTATTACATTTATTTCGTAAGTACTTACTCGTACATCTTTTCATATCACGGGACATCACTTAACACACTAGAGAATATATAGAACTTAACGTACAAAGATTGAGTCCTAGCTTTTCACACCAACTGCCTGCTGAAGGGTAGCTAGTCTAAAGGATAAGAAAACTAATTCACTAAGTCATAGTAATAATTTACTAATAGTAATTACTAGACACTCAACTAGCTGATATCTGCTTATGCTTACAAGGTCACAAGATCATAAATGTCTAATATTGGATAATAGTAAATGAATATGGTGATTGACCAAAACTCTAGGATGAGAAAAACCAAATTACAACAAGATGTATTTTACAATTTATCAGTCAAAACACTATTTTCAAAGAAAAAAAGCCAACTTTATCTGTTAAAACTTGGAACATTCATAAATCAAGTTCATCAATCTAGAAACTTCACAAACAAGGAAGAAATATGTGAAGAATAGTAATGCTTATCTTTCAAGAAGTAGCAAAAGATCCATCAAATGGCGACTTTGACTGCCTCGAAAAGTCACTGCATTCAGAAGCACAAACATTACTAGCACTCAAAGAAAGTAACCAAACATTACATCTAGAAGTCACAATTCAAAAAAAGAATCCAGCACAAAAACAATCTGCAAACCTGAATTCAACATCATCTTGCTATTCCGGCTACGACATCAGATAAAACACAGACAGAAGCAGCAATATAAGCAAATTCCAAAACCCACAAACCAAGAACGAATAAATCATTTCTCCTCATAATCAAACAATCCATAGTAACAATTTTACCAATCAAAATACTTCACAAATCATCAATTACAGCCCAATACACAGAAACAAACCTAATAAAAACAGAATCTTTAAAACTACTTCTTTTTGGCTTTCGATTTCTTCTTAGGAGGAAGCACAATCTCTCCTTTAAGAACGGGAATCTCCATAATCGAGTCGAGGCCGCTATATTTCTTGCGGAATTTCTCAACTTGATCGGCGTCGATGAGATTACTGGAGCGGCTGCCGAGGTAAAAGGGGTGATTGCCCGACCACACATCGACAACATACTCTTTTTTGGTGCCGCCGGTAGTCATCACCTGCTCGCCGTTGCAGTAGACCTTCGCGTCGTCGTAGAATTGAGGGTGTATGTCCTTCTTCCTGCAGCTCCACCGCATCTGATTGCTGCCCACAACTCCCTTCACCTGTAAATTTCAAAGTAAAATTAATTTTGTGTTGAGCGGCGTGTGTAAAGAGATGGTTGAAGAATAGTTTCTTGATGCTGGGGAAGTTTGAGTTTTCGTTACCTTGTTGTTGAGAGAGAGCGGAGAAGGAGAGAGGTTTTTGTGAAGGAATGGATTGGAGAGGGAGAGCGCCATTTTTGTTGGTTGGAGGATAGAGAGATTGGGGTTGGAGCTCTGGAGTTCTGAAGCAAGATTTTATGGATATGCATTTTACTGGTTGTTAATTTACCAAATCATCCTTCTCTCCACTATAATTCTTGCCAATGAAGAAGTAAAAAAGCCAAATCGCTAAATTATTTAACTTTTTACGAATTTCGGTACAGCAACCGTAATATCAATTTTGTCTAATTAATTTTCAAATTCTCAATTTGTTTTAATGTGCAACCCACCGAAAACGTCAGCAGTGACAAGGGTGACATGATTATTGGAAAATGCCACGCTGGACGGGCCGACTCGTAATTAAAATGACGTCGTTTTCTATCAATTTAAACAGGTATTATTAGCCATAAAACCACATCGTTTTATTCCAAATTCCTGATTGTAGACGATTTATACCCAATTTAATTGAATGAACCTTTGATGCTCAATGGCTCAGCTAGTTAATGTCACACCCTGGTTCCCATAAACAGAAACACGACAGAAGGGATTAAAGAAACGGGAAAAAAATGGGCTTACTTTTTGCACATATAATAATTTATTCACAAATTTAGTGGGGGGGGGGGGGGTGTATTTAATCAAGACTTTCATCGGATTTTAAAGACTTCAGAAGTCTGGGTGTATTCAATCCAGACTTCTGTTGAATTTCTGAAATTTGGGTGTATTCAATCCTGACATCTGTTGGACTTCGGAAATCTGGGTGTATTCAATTACGACTTCTGTTGGATTTCTTAATTCTTGGTGTATTTAATATTCCATCGACTTTTAACTTATCAACTTTTGTTGGAGTTTCGTTAGATTTTGATGAAGAAAATAGGCACGATGAAATCCGATCGATATCGATGAGATTTCAAATCCAATGCATCTCCAGCGCCGGGTGAGGACGAGCGGTAGCTCGTGGCTCCCAGCTGGCGCTGGGGTCCACCGATCGCTGGGTTCCACAGAAGGTGAAACGTCTGCCGTAGTTTAATAGGCTTAACCTTAAAAAACTTTACCAATTTCGTTTTCTGTTTCTGTTTCTGCTGGAGCTGGAGCTGGAGCTAGAGCTGGAGCACATTCTCACTTACCAGTTTCTTCTCCAAGGTATTATTAGAGATCTTTTATTTGTTGTTGTTGAAGGTTCTCTTTGTATGTTATTGCAAGAAGCTGTTCTTATGAGTTTGTTTGCATGTGTGAATATTTATGAATTTGTGCAAAATGTGTAATGCTATTTTAGAAATCTTGAACTTTGGGTATGAATTTCAGCAATATATTGTGGATATGGAGTATGATTTTTCATTTACATTTTGCATAATGTTGGATGTATGGATGAATGGAGTGTTTCTGAACTCGTGCATGTTCTTCATTCGTATATGTAACCAGCAAACGCTGGAAGTGAGCGACCGTTGCATTTACACCGGTCACTGACTTTGAGCGAACGCTGGCATTCTCTGTTGTGTTATGTGCAGATTTTTCTTAAAAATTAATACTGTATATTTTCATTAACATATATATATATATATATATGTTAATGAAAATATATAGTATTAATTTTTAAGAAAAATCTGTCTTTTAATATAGTTATATAAGCATGGGGGATTCACAACCACATGATACACAACATGATATCAAAAGAAAGCCAGCTTACGAATCATGGAGTAAGACACAAAGTGACGTGTTATTAGAACTTATGGCTGACGCTGCTAGTCGGGGTAGTGTGACAATAGTGGCATTTTTAGCAAAGCAACGGTGGAAGAAAGAATACTTTCTGTTCTGAATCAAAGACTTGGGTGTAATAAGAATTATATCCATTATCAAAGTCGCCTTAAATGGTTCAAACTTCGTTGGACAGCTTATTCAAATCTTATGAAATTTAGCTCCGGTTTTGGGTATGATTCAATTACTAAAATGTTCACAGCTCCAGATGAAGTATGTGACGATTACTAAGCAGTAAGCTTTTTAAGCATAAATATTTTAATAAAGTAATAGAATAGTTTCATTTTGATAGTTAATAATTATTTTTATTTTATTCATGATAGGCTCATTCAAAAGATGCGAACTTGCGCTATTCGGAATGTCCAAATTATGAGGACTTGGAAATTATTATAGGAAATTGTGTTGCGGTAGGGAAAAATTTCATTGGTTTGGGTAGTGCTACTGATGCAAGAATATTGCAAGAGGATGAAAATAGGTCTCCACGCGTAGAAGATTTTACCTATGACAATGAAAATGAGATGTTTGTAGGACTATCTCGAAATGATCCACTATCCGATTCCACACCACCTTTGGTGTTTCCTGAAGTGCCCGAGGTCTCCACCCACAAAAAGAGTCAATCGAAGAGAAGTAGAGCTCTATACGAACAAAATTCTAGCTCTAGTAAGAATGTATTCGTGGAAGAAATTAGAAAATTAACCAAAACATTTAATGGAGTTCATAGCCTTTTAGAGAAAAGAGAGAGCATGCTAGAGAAAAGAGAAAATGAAAGATCGTACACAACTTGGGATGCTATCAAAGAGATCCCAAATTTGGATGAACACACTCGCCTCAAAGCACTTGATATGCTTGACACGAAGTCAAAGAAGGATAGTTTTTTAAAGATGACCGTAGAGGAAAGATCAAGTTGGATAGCATATAAGCTTAGAGAATAGCTTGTTTGTGTTTTGTAATTTGGAATTTGTTATGTGTTGCATTTATGTTTTGGATATTGAACATCTTGTTTTATGATTTGGATATTGCATATGTTTTGGATATTGCATATGTTTTGGACATCTATATACAGTAGGTTTTCGAGCGGTCACTATAATCCAGTGATAGCTCAAATAAGTTACTGGACTCAAGTCCAGCGGACGCTGGACCCCAGCGGTCACTGGTTTGTACTCCAGTAACTTATTTCAGTGAGCGCTGGACTCCAGCGGTCAATGTGTAAAATGTGTTATAGTGTACAAAATGTGAATTTACTAACTACTATTGTTAAAATGCGGCATGGACTATCGCGAAATAGTAGAAGAATATGAAGATGACGAGGAAATGGAACAAGAATTACACGAAGATGAGGAGAATGACTTATAAGAAAACCTTAGGGGTTTGGTGGTGGCAATTAAGGCGGTAATTATTTTATTGGAAAAGTTTGATACAATGCCTTCGTGTGTTGTTCGTTCGTTGATGTGACGACCTAAGACTAGAAATGGTACATTATTTGTACATAATATGATGAAAGAAGATCCACAAGATTTTCGTTATTTGTACCGGATGTGATGGTCCTGAAACGAGTTACTGGTGTATGGAATGGGGGGGGGGGGAATACACCAGTTAGGATTTTAAAACATAACCCTGAAAAATACTTCAACTGAGTAAAAGGCTCAGTTGGAATCTCACAGCTGAGTAAGCAACCTCAGCTGGAAGAGTGAGGCTGTGCGGAATGTGGTGGAAATTAAACTCGTAAAACAACTCACGCTTTTATGTTCGGTTGGTCAAAAACCAAAACAGTTGAGAATGTGCAAAAGAGGTTTGTATGCTTGTTAGTCAGACAGTTAAGAATGCAATAAATAAAGAAAAACACTAGCACACAGAGATTTAACGTGGTTCGGAGATAACCCTCCTACGTCCACGGGGAGTTGTGAATCCACATAACTCTGTCCAAGTTCTTCTGGACAAACCACTCAGCTTACGCGGGCTGAGCAACCGTTATGGATAAGTTTGCAGGTACTTATCAACCTTACAGTTTAGTTTACGGGTACTAAACGACCTAACTACTCAGTTGCAGGAAGAGTAGAATCCTAAACCTTTTCAGGTGAAAGAAAAATGTGTTTCCAACTAAAAGCTCGAACGGGATGTGAGCTATCATCTAACTCTCTATGAACTCTCACTAAGTGATGTTCTCAAGGTTCGATCTAAAGACACAAAACTAACTAACTCTAGAACTCTCAACAAGTGATGTTCTAAGAGATTAACTTTAGTTCAGCTCGTGAAGAATATTGCTCTTTTTTTTGCTCTCTGGTTTCTTCTCGCGTGTGTGTCTTATCTCTTCTTCGAATGAATGAAGGCCTCTATTTATAGGCGGAGAGTATCAACTAGCCGTTGGAGGAGTTGTTGATCTCTGTTCTTTGAAAGCGATGGCTTGTCTCTTATCTCTGCAGACTTTCCTGATATGGCATCTGTGCTCTTCTGCTTTCCATCTGAGATAGCCTTGTGTTGGGCCAAATGGGGTAATGACTGAACGGTCAAACCCTCACGTGACTTCCTTATTGAAATTTAAATCTTAACAACGGACTTCCAGCAAGGAGTGGTCGGTTAAGACTTTCGATCTTCAGCTAGCTTGTTCTTCAGCCGATGTTCTATCTGACAACTAACAGTTGAACTCTCAGCTGACTTCATCTTCAAGCTGTTGATCTTCTTGGTTGAGTTCTACAACTGATGTTCTGAACACTCAGTTGTCTTCCTTATATCTGGTCAGTTGGGTTCGAACGCTCAGATGGCTTTCTTTCATCTGATGTTCTCTTCCTCTTTACTGCTTCTCATCTGATGAACGCTCAGTTGTTTTCCTTACAACTGATGTTCTGTCTCTTGAATGTGACATCCCCCTTTTTGCATCTGATCATATGAGCTCTCAGTTGTATTTCTTGACAACTGATGTTCTGTCTAAGTGATGCCTTGTTGCCATCTTCAGCTGGAGACCTGTAAAGATAAAATCTTAACTTTGCTCAAACAGTGAGCCTAACTTCTAACATTAGGTTCTGGCAACGTCTACTCGGTTGGGGTCAGTTGGTTTTGGAGTTCATCAAAACTTTTACTAATAAATTTCCCAACAATATCCCCCTTTTTGATGATGCCAAAACCACTTACAACTTCAAACCACTACTGATCTAAACCTTACTAACTGACCTAAAATCTCAGCTGAAATTCTAGACAGTCTATAAGATGAAACATCAAAGGGTTAGCACAGTTATAACATAGTATTAAAAAGACTGCGATTCATAGCTTGGACAATGAGATATTGTACGTCAAGTTGAATCGTATATATACTTGAAGTTTTCATTACAACTGATGATTACAGGAATAAGTACAAAACAGTTAAAGATACATCAGTTGCTCAAAAACTACATCAGCTCAAAAATGCTGTTGACCGTACTTGCTGAAGATACGGTCAAAGATCTCTTTCTTCGCAGCTGACTCGATCCCAGTGTTGACACCATGTTCCTTGCAAACTTGTCTCGCCTCAGCCATGATCGCATTTCTGTTTGGAGTGCTTGTGCCTTTGATCATCTGAGGACGATATCTGAGCTTCTGCGGAACTGGGTGTTGGGATCGAGCTGAGCCTTCACCATGGCTCGCTGGAACTGCCTGAACATTCCAGGGTCTCCAGATCTGAGTTCCCACAAGGCTTCCTTGAAGGCTTGCCTTGGGTCTTCAGTTGAGTAGACCTTCATGTAGTAAAAATCATTGCTGAATTCATGCTTGAACTGCTCCCAGTCATCGTTCCACTCAGCGTTCATCCATTTGTCAATATGTGGGAACCGTGACTGGAGCGGGGCATTCCTCTGCAGCTGCTGAGTCTTCTTCCTAGCCTCGGCCTTCATCTGATGTTTATTTATTCTTCGGACGCTCCGGCTGGCTTTATTTCTGTCAACATTCTTCTCAATTTTGGCCAGTTCCTTCTCGAACTTAGCCACCTTCTTAGCTTGATCAGCAGCGAACTTTTTAATCCACGAGGGATTCAAGTATTTCTCCTTCGACTCCCCCATAGCTTTTGCAGCTTCGATGCAATCTTCAACAGAGATCCCGTCAAGATCGGCATCGAGCTCGGCTGTAAGCTCGACTACGAGGTCGTGGGAGACTTCAAGTTCCTGCTCTTCCGACTCCTTCAGCTGCGATCCTTCAGCTCTTTCTTCTTGAGTTTCAGCTGGCACTCCTTGCACTCCTTCTTCCCCCTGCTGTTGGTGAACACCTTTTCCAGGAACAGCTGCTGGCTCCTTTCCTTCCCCCTTTTTGGCATCATCCAAAAGGGTGGCAACTGAGCCATCCAGGGAGGTCAGCTTGGCCTCAGCTTGTTGAACTCGGGAAAAGAGTTCGTCCACAACATCCTTCTCTTTCACCTTCTTCGCCAGCTCCAGGTCATGGCGTTCTTGCTCAGCTTTCTTCAAGGCTGCAAAGGTCGAAGAGACATCTTTGTGAAGGGTGATGAACTCAGCTCGAAAATTTTTGAACTGAGACATCCACTCCTGATCCTGTGTCTGCTGGGACTTTGCCAAATCAGATTCAGCAACTGACTTGAAGACGTTGAAGTCCGAGCTGAGTCCTTGAACCGCCTTCTTCAAATCTTTGACGTCCGAGCTGGTAGAAGCGGAGAGGCCTTCCAGCTTTTGTTGTAGGGAGGTGGAGAGTTGTTCCAGCTGATTCTTCAAGGATGCATTTTCCTCCATCAGTTGATGCATCTTGTCAGCTTAGTCTTCATTGTTGTTCTTGATTTTGGACAACAGCTCATGACTCAGCTGGTTGACCCTCTCAGTGATCAGCTTACAGATGGCATCAGTTGAGTGTGCTGGCTGATCAGAGGGTCCAGGCAGCTGTTGCTGTTGTGTCTGGGCTGGTGGGTCTATGACAACCAGGGCTGTTCGGCTAGCCAGGTACTCCTTAAGCTTTGCTTCTTCCCTCTTGGCAGCCAAGTCAGCTTCATCGACCTCCTCCATATGGTCGGCATTCTTGGCTAACATGCTGTCAAGAAATTGCACGACTCCAGGATTGTTGCACAACTCTCTGGTGTATGTCCCTTCTTGTTGACTCAGATCCAGGCGACGACGGAGCACAGCCACCTTCTGGTTGTAGGCCACTTCGAGGTTTTGGTAGTCGAAGTACACCCTCAGCTTGGATTCATCAATCTTCAACCTGTCCCATCCGTGGATCCTCAGGGTTTCCTCCTTGACGTACCAGTAGCTGAATATCACGCTGAACTGATAGAGCAGTTCAGTCCCGAACATGGCGAAGATGGGCATCGAGCTGGCCTCAGGGAACATGCCTATCAGTTTGCGAAAGTAGTAGTTCAGTCTGCCTTCATACTCAGCCAAGATCGCCTGGCGGTTGGCTTCTTCATCTATTTGGGGTGGGTCTATTTCGAAGGCAATGGGTTCGATGGTGTCATCAATGTTGGCTAAAGGAACGGTCTCAACGTTGGCATCGAGCGAGAGGCTCGGAATTTCTAACTGAGGATCAGTTGAGAGAACTGAATCCTCTTTGGGGAGAGACTGGGTTGGCTCAATTGTTTCCTCAGACGCAGGTGGGATAACCTGGCTGGCATCAACTCCAGTTGTTGGAGAGGGTGGACTGTCGTGGGACTCCTCAAATGAAGAAGAGTCATCTGAGGACGAGCTGAAATCCTCCACATTGATCTCCTTTTCTTCCACCAGTGCATCCTGTTGGCGGGGTTGAAGCATAAACCCAGCTGGATCAACCGACTGGCTCGACTCGATTGATTCCTTCTCCTCAGCTGTTTTCTCAGCTGGTATCACCACTACGGGCCCGATGCAGCCGGTTGAGCTGCTGGCTGGATGATTCTGATTCTGGGCTTTTTCTTGAGGGGTTCCACCTCTTCTTCTTCTTCTTCTTCTTCTTCTTCTTCTTCTTCTTCTTCTTCTTCTTCTTCTTCTTCTCTTCTTCTTCTTCTTCTTCTTCTTCTTCTTCTTCTTCTTCTTCTTCTTCCTCAGCCACTTCCTCCAGCTGGCGTTTGGCAAGTTTTGACCTTGATGGGCGGCGAGCTGCTGGGGCCGTCTCCACAGCTAGCTTCGTTGCTCCCTTAGGAGTGTATACTGCTTTCACAACATCCCTAGCCTTCTTGGCTGTTGGGAATAGCATCAGCTTGTTGAACAGAGGGTCCTCACTCCCTTCCCAAGTCAGCTTCTGACCCTTGGTTGCTTGGAGGATCAGGGCTGAAATCTTGGTGCCGAAGTTGAGTGTGCCCTTGACACTCAACAGCTGCTCTCCGGACTCAGCTACCGTCTCGGAGATCTTCAGCTTCTCCGCCCACAGCTGGCTTTCAAGTTAGCCCAGCCAGTCTATCCTGTGTTGTTCTTCCAATGCCTTCTGTTGTTTGAGCTTCGGTCTGCTGATATCACCGAAAGCTCCTCCGTATGCGAAAGCGCATTTTGATATGACATCAAATAGAAGTCGGTGCTCCGGCTTCAGTTTGGTCCTCTGCATACTCCCCTTCAAAGGTTCGGGGACAAAGAGGATAGTTTGCAGAAATGCATCTGCATCCTTGTCTGAGAAGTTCCCCATCACGTCTATGGCCTCCCGATTTCTGGGGATGATCTTCTCCAGTTCTTTGGACACTTTGATCTCGACGGCAGTTTCTTCCATCGATCGGGAAGTGCTGATTCGTTGCTTGCACGGAATCGTCGTGACAAGCCCGAGTTCTACATCGCGTTGCAGATTCCGATAGAAGCGGGCGACTTGCTTTCTGAGCAGCTTGGATGGAGAGAGGGTTGCCCAGTTGAGCAGACCGTGGTCGGAAAGAATGGTGGCGACGGGAGCGATTTCTGGCGAGGTCAGAGCTTCTCTAGATAGAATTTGTTCGAAATGAATCTTCGACAGCATCATGTCGAAGGATTCCTGGAACGTGGCTGGTTCTGCAGAGACCATCTTCTTTGATGCTTTAGATTTAGGTGCCATCTCAGAGGAGTATATATATGGAAAGAAGGAAGAAATATGTTACTGAAAATGGTGAGACAATTTCGGAGGGGATGATGAACAGTTAATAAAGATATGCACGAATAGAGAAGGTAAGGATCACTTCCTGATTTGCCGCCTTATATAGGTCTTTGACTCAGATGAGATCAACGGCTGGGGTTAAATGGCGCGAATCCATCAACGGCTGAGATTACGCGACTGTTGACCGTCTTTGACTCGACGTTTTGATCCGAGTTCCAACTAGCGCGTGAGAAGGTGTACAGTTTCATGTCAGCCCAGTCGCACTATAAAGTAGGCTATGGAAGTTCAGCCGTACTTTACATTTAATGCGACATGATGGCTATTTTAATGTAACTGACTAGCTCAGGAATGTTTGAATTTATTTCAAACATTCTCATTTAAGAACATAACACCTTCAGTCATAAATGTTACCTGCCAGCTGATGTCGAGATCAGCTGTATACCTCAGTTGAGTTTCTCAGTTGCCGCATACCATCAACTAACTCGAGTTCGTCTGTTCAGTTGACGTCTGATCCATTGTTGCAGCATACCATCAGCTGACTCGAGTTTGCCTATTCAGCTGACGTCTGATTCATTGTTGCAGCATACCATCAGCTGACTCGAGTTCGTCTGTTTAGCTGATGTCTGATATCTTCAGTTTGCAATCCGTATCTGACATTCCCCCTTCATCTGAGCTTCCCCCTCTGATAGATGTCTGTCTCTTTACCTCAGCCGGTTCCTTATCAGGTGGATCCAACAATCCAAGTAAATCACATAGCATTTTGAACCGCGCTTCGGCTAGAGGTTTAGTGAAGATATCAGCCCTCTGAATCTCAGTTGGGATCTTCTCCATGGACACATCCTTCTTCTCAATATGATCTCTGATGAAATGATGATGAATGTCGATATGCTTTGTCCGAGAATGGTGAACATGATTCAGAGAGATAGCTATGGCACTCGAGCTATCACAATGAATGGGAACCTGTCCAGTTGTAATTTCATAATCTCTCAGTTGTTGCTTCAGCCACAACACTTGCATGCAACAGCTTCCAGCAGCCATATATTCTGATTCGGTTGTAGAAGTAGCAACACATTCTTGTTTCTTGGAGAACAATGAAACCAGCTTGCTTCCCATGAACTGACAGTGTCCAGAAGTAGACTTCCTGTCCAACTGATCTCCTGCTAGATCCGCATCTGAGTATCCAGTCAGTTGGATACCACAATCCAACATTAACAGTTCCCTTCAGATACTTGATGATGTTTTTTGCTGCCAACATGTGTGCTTCTCTTGGTTGAACTTGTAATCGAGCACACACTCCAACTGCGTATGATATGTCGGGCCGGCTGGCAGTTAGGTATAGCAAAGAACCGATGATCCCTCTATACTTGCTGGCATCCACGAGCTTTCCTTCAGATCCAGGTTCAATCTTCCAGTTAGTATTCATTGGGATCCTTGTTGTCTTACTTGTCTGTAATCCGAACTTGGTGATGAGCTCCTTTGTATACTTGGACTGATTGATGAAAATCCCTTCTGGTGACTGCTTCACTTGTAATCCAAGGAAATAATTCATCTCGCCCATCATTGACATCTCGAACTTCTCCTTCATGAGATCTGAAAACTTTTTGCACAGCTCCTCTGACTTGGAACCGAATATGATGTCATCCACGTAGATTTGCACTACAAGTATATCATCTCCAACTTTGATGGTGAACAGGGTTTTGTCAACTGATCCTCGTTTGAATCCCGAGTTCAAAAGAAAACCACAAAGAGTCTCATACCAGGCCCTTGGCGCTTGCTTTAGTCCATAGATAGCTTTCTTCAACTTGTACACTCTTCCATCTCCAGTCTCAAAACCAGGAGGCTGTTCAACATACACATTTTCCTTGATATCTCCGTTGAGGAATGCACACTTCACATCCATCTGATACACTTTGAACTTGTGATGTGCGGCATAAGCTAGAAAGATTCGGATGGCTTCCAGCCTTGCAACTGATGCGAAAGAGTCTTCAAAGTCGATTCCTTCTTGTTGGGAGTATCCTTGAGCTACCAATCTTGCTTTATTCCTCACAATGAATCCAATGACGTCTCTCTTGTTTTTGAAAATCCACTTCAATCCAATCACCTTGACACCATTTGGTTTTTCTACCAACTCCCATACACAGTTGCGTAGAAACTCATTCAGTTCTTCTTGCATGGCTGTTGTCCAGTGGACACAGTTGAGAGCTTCCCAAACATTCTTCGGTTCTGGTACATCAGCTACAAAGCAAGAAATCATGGCAACATCTCCAGCTTGCTCGAATTCCTCTAGAACTGCCAACTCCTCAGCATATTGAGCATAAGTGTTGGAATTTTCTTCGGTTGATTCTGGATTTGCAACTCGGCTCCTTGTACGCACACCCTCGGTTGGATCGCCGATGATGTTGTCAGAGGAATGGACTTCATACCATCTTCGGTTGCGTCTTCCTTCTTCTTCCAACTGTGGCTGCTCTGAACACTGAGTTGGAGTCTTTAGAGCTGGTAATTGATCAGCTGTTGAGTCTGGATCCTCAACATTGACATTAGTCTGAACTGGACTTGGTTGGGCTTTGGATGCTGATGCAGTTGGAGGAACATCAGCTGAAGTTCCCCCTTGGGATGAGCTGGGGTCTTTGCATTCATCTTCAGAGGAGTATGGATCCTCATCCTCAGTTGCCCAAACCAGTGGTTCAGCTAGGTTCTTTTCCCTTAGAGCTTGCGATCTTGTGAGAACAGGTGGAGCTTGTATATCTGCCTGTTGTTCTTTGACCTGTTCCCTGTACTCAAAAGTAGATTCATCAAAACTAATATGAGGTGTTATTTCCACAACATGAGAGCTGTTGTTGAAAACTCTATATGCCTTGATCCGAGCAGCATATCCAAGAAATATACCCTTCGAAGCTTTGGCATCAAAAGTTTTCAACTGAGTCTTCCCATTGTTGTGAATATAACACTTAGAACCAAAAACGCGAAAATAAGAAATATCTGGCTTCCTGCGTCTCCATAGCTCATATGGTGTCTTTCCCAACCGCTTGGTTAGAAGAGACCGGTTCTGAGTGTAGCATGCAGTGTTGACCGCTTCAGCCCAAAATCTCTTTGGCAGAGCTGAGCTGGCTAACATGGATGTGGCTGCATCCTTAAGCGTTCTGTTCCTTCGCTCAGCTACTCCATTCTGTTGCGGAGTACGCGCGGCTGATGTCTGATGGGTAATTCCATTCTTCTCGCAATACTCGATGATGGTTTCATTTAGAAACTCCGTTCCACGATCTAATCGGATAGACATGATCTTCATCTCTTGTTGGTTCGATATCCGATCCATCAGCTTGGGCAGCTCATCTCGGGTTTCACTCTTGTGACGCATGAAAATGGTCCACGTGTACCTCGAGTAATCATCAGTTACAACCAGTGTATATTCGTTGCCATTTATGCTCTTTGGTGTAACTGGCTCGAAGAGATCCATATGGATCAGCTGTAACACTCGGTCGGTTGAGGGAGTTGTCTTCAACCGGAAGGAGGATCTAGCGAGCTTTCCTAGCTGGCATGCACTGCAGATGTGTGTTGATGAAAACACTCGGTTTGGTATGCCTCTTGCATGTTCTTGTCTGGCGAGTCGGTTCATCGTCTTGAAGTTCAGATGGTTGAGCCTTTTGTGCCACAGCCAGCTCACATCAAAATTGCTATTTGATAACAGGCAGGTGTCAGGGAGGCTGCTGTTCCAGTCAGCATAGTACACATTCCCTATTGGTGCCTGCAACCCTGTGCATCAAACTTGACAGAGAAACCATTATCACAGAATTGGCTGATGGAGAGCAAATTATGCTTCAATCCATCAACATAAGAGACATTAGAAATTGAAACATGATTGGTTTCAAGGGTACCGTAACCTCTGGTGTAACCTTTTGAGTTATCACCAAAAGTAACTGATGGACCTTCTTTCTCCATGAAACTTCCAAGCAAATCTTTCAGATTCGTCATGTGTTTCGAGCATCCACTGTCCATTACCCATATTGTTGCAGACGCTTTCTTTTTCCTCAGCTGTTTCTCCCGTACCTGCAAAGAGAAACTCGCTTAGGTCCCCAATTTCAGTTGGGTCCTGGAGGGTTAGAACCAGTTCCCCTTGGAACTGTGCATCGCTTTTCCCTGTATACTCGGATGGATTTATCATTCCAGATCACTTTTCCTTGATCATCAACTATAACAACACCTCGCTTATCCTTAGGCTTGTTGTTAATAGAGATGTTCTATTTCTTGGGAGGAGTTGGATTTCTCCCATTTTGAGCTTTCGGAGGAGAGGCTTTCCCCCTGTTTTGATGGCGATTCTTATCCTGTTGAGTTTGTCTGTGAGGTCGGACGCCATGTTGGAATCTTTGTTGCTGATTCTGATTCCAACTCCTTGAGTGTTGTTGATAGGTGCTCATTCCCTGTTGATGATTCATGTTGTGGCATGAGTATCTCCAACTTTTCGACCTGTTCCTTATCGGTTGACTCGGTTGGAACCTTTGGTTGAACTGGGGATGAAACCGCTGTTGATTCAGATGATTGAACCCTTGTCGGTTCTGAGGTCGGTTCCATTCTTTCTGTTGTTGACTCTGAGGTTGATGCAGAGGTCGGTTATGATTCTGAGTTCGGTTGCGATTATGTCTTCGACGCCTCTGATTCCTCTTCTGACTTTTTGGAACATTCCCCCTCGGTTGATGTCCCAACCGATGGAATATTCTGTCCTTCATCTACTGTTCCTTTTCCCTTCTCAGTTGTGGTTGTATTGGCCGGTTGAGCTTGCTGAGAGACGGAGGTTGAAATATTTTGTGTGGACTCAGGTTCCACTGTGTTCGGTTTATCTGCTTTAACCTCGACAGCTTTGATGAAGGTTGTTGGAGGAATTCCACTATCTTTTATCACATCATAACCGAGTCCTGACACGTCATCCATCTGTCTGCTGTAACTGATAAGATTCTCTATGATCTTGGATGACTGATACAGCTTGATTAGATTGTCCTTCTCAGTTTGCAACTCCTTGAGGAGGACAATTATCTGCTCGATTTGTCCATCTGACTTCTTTATCAGCTGCTCGATCTGAGCATCTTGATTTTTCAACTGATCTTGTTGTTCCTTGATCTGCTTTGTCAACTCTTTATCAGTTGGAGCCTTAGCCTCGTTCAGTTGACTCTTGAGATTCTCAATCTCCTCGGTTTGGCTATTGATCAGATCATCCTTTTCGGTTAAGGAATCTTCAAGTTTGGCGAACTGAGCTTGAAGACTCTTAAACTCAACCGATTGGTGATGCAGTTCCTCAGTGAGTTCTTGAAAATCACTCCAGGAGGGTTCCAACTCTTCGTCCAGTGATTCCTGCATGTTAGAAATATTTGAAGAATTTAACTTAGCAGGATTAGAGTGTACCTCAGTATCATCCTGGTTGGTTCCAAGAGCCATGAGGCATTGATCCTGACCGGTAGCGTTGTTGGTGGAAGTCAGCTCATCCTCATCTTCAGTGTCAGTGAAGATGTCCATGTCGTCAGCTGCTTCTTCTGCAACCATGGCCTTGTTCTTTCCAGCTTGTTTGGCCCTTAACGCATCTCTCTCTTTCTTCGATAGATCTGGGCAGTCTGCCTTGAAATGACCTTCCTTTCCGCATTCAAAGCAACCGTTGGTGACAGGCTTTGAACTGTCTCGAGTTCGGTTTGATTTGTAGAATCGTTTGTATTTCCCGAACCGAGTGTCCATGACGGCTAGTTTCTTTGACAGAGCTGCAATGTTCTGTTGCAGTTCCTCTCTGCTTGGATCCTTTGCAGTCGTGTCAGCCGATCTGGTTGGCCTCGATGTTCTCGATTTTGAGTAGTCAGCTCGGAGAGCAACTGACTTTGAGGCTGAACCAACATCCTCAAGTCGACTCGTCTGAACCGAGGACTGAGATCTTCTTCGGTTCACCTTATACTCATTTCCCTTTAAGATTGAGAACAGTCTTTCAGTTCCCATTTCACCAAGGTCAGCTCGGCTCTCGTGGATATTGGTGAAAGTATCCCACTCAGCCGGTAGAGCTTGTAACACTTTGAGATTGATTTCTCTTAGTGTGTATTTTCCTTTTCGGATGGACTGGATTCTTCTGAGGATGTCCATAAACCGGAGCTCTAGCTGATCAATTGTTTCATTTGTCTTCAGACAAAAATTTTCGAAGTCTTGGCATGCATGTGAGAATTTGTTCTCCTTCGTCTCATCACTTCCTTCACTCAGCGATGCCAGGATGTCTCACATCTCTTTTGCAGTCTCACACTCCTCTATCCAAGGCAGATAATCTTGTCCAACTGTGGACATTATTGTGCTCTGAGCCCAGATGTCTAATTGGCTCACCTTGGCTTCCTCTGGAGTGTAGTCTTCCGGCTGCTTTTCCACAAACTCCACAACTGTATCCCCATCGTTGGGATTTGTAGGAGTCCGAGCTATTCTTTCTTTGATGATGATCGGTCCGGAAGAAAGAACTTGTTGCATCCTATGATGCTTCGACAGTAAAATCTTCTTCATCCGTGTCCTCCAGGATGTATAATTTACAACCGAGAACATTACCACGATCTTATCCTTGACGTCCATCTGCACACAACAACAGAGCAAAAATGCAAGCAAATATGCACTAGCGTGAAAAAGATTTGTTCAGTTGACCACTGAAGAAACTTTCTCGAATTCACACCTTGTGAAACAGAGTCAGTAGTCTTTTGAACCACCCGCTCTGATACCACTTGATGGTCCCGAAACGAGTTACTGGTGTATGGGGGGGGGAGGGAATACACCGAATAGGATTTTAAAACTTAACCCTGAGAAATACTTCAACTGAGTAAAAGGCTCAGTTGGAATCTCACAGCTGAGTAAGCAACCTCAGCTGGAAGAGTGAGGCTGTGCAGAATGTGGTGGAAATTAAACTCGTAAAACAACTCACACTTTTATGCTCGGTTGGTCAAAAACCAAAATAGTTGAGAATGTGCAAAAGAGGTTTGTATGCTTGTTAGTCAGACAGTTAAGAATGCAATAAATAAAGAAAAACACTAGCACACAGAGATTTAACATGGTTCGGAGATAACCCTCCTACGTCCACGGGGAGTTGTGAATCCACACAACTCTGTCCAAGTTCTTCTGGACAAACCACTCAGCTTACGCGGGCTGAGCAACCGTTATGGATAAGTTTGCGGGTACTTATCAACCTTACAGTTTAGTTTACGGGCACTAAACGACCTAACTACTCAGTTGCAGGAAGAGTAGAATCCTAAACTTTTTCAGGTGAAAGAAAAATGTGTTTCCAACTAAAAGCTCGAACGGGATGTGAGCTATGATCTAACTTTCTATGAACTCTCACTAAGTGATGTTCTCAAGGTTCAATCTAAAGACACAAAACTAACTAACTCTAGAACTCTCAACAAGTGATGTTCTAAGAGATTAACTACAGTTCAGCTCGTGAAGAATATTGCTCTTTCTTTTGCTCTCTGGTTTCTTCTCGCGTGTGTGTCTTATCTCTTCTTCGAATGAATGAAGGCCTCTATTTATAGGCGAAGAGTATCAACTAGCCGTTGGAGGAGCTGTTGATCTCTGTTCTTTGAAAGCGATGGCTTGTCTCTGATCTCTGCAAACTTTCCTGATATGGCATTTGTGCTCTTCTGCTTTCCATCTGAGATAGCCTTGTGTTGGGCCAAATGGGGTAATGACTGAACGGTCAAACCCTCACGTGACTTCCTTTTTGAAATTTAAATCTTAACAACGGACTTCCAGCAAGGAGTGGTCGGTTAAGACTTTCGATCTTCAACTAGCTTGTTCTTTAGCCGATGTTCTATCTGACAACTAACAGTTGAATTCTCAGCTGACTTCGTCTTCAAGCTGTTGATCTTCTTGGTTGAGTTCTACAACTGATGTTCTGAACACTCAGTTTTTTTCCTTGTATCTGGTCAGTTGGGTTCGAACGCTAGGATGACTTTCTTTCATCTGATGTTCTCTTCCTCTTTACTGCTTCTCATCTGATGAACGCTCAGTTGTTTTCCTTACAACTGATGTTCTATCTCTTGAATGTGACTTCCCCCTTTTTGCATCTGATCATATGAGCTCTCAGTTTTATTTCTTGACAACTGATGTTCTGTCTGAGTGATGCCTTGTTGCCATCTTCAGCTGGAGACCTGTAAAGATAATATCTTAACTTTGCTCAAACAGCGAGCCTAACTTCTAACATTAGGTTCTGGCAACGTCTACTCGGTTGGGGTCAGTTGATTTTGGAATTCATCAAAACTTTTACTAATAAATTTTCCAACAGGATGTGTTCGAAAAATTATGCTACATCATTAGAGAGAAAACTGGACTCCAGGACACAAGATTTATTTGTATGGAAGAAATGGTGGCAACATTTTTTATCATTGTAGGACACAATGATCGATACGGCAATGTTCGTCAAAGGTTTGGTCATTCGCATTTTGCAACTAGTCAGAACTTCCACAAGATTTTGAAGGCACTAAATACTATTGCTCCGGATATGATGGTTAAGGCCTCTACAGTGATGCCCGCTAAAATTAGTGAAAGTACAAGGTTTAACCCTTATTTTAAGGTATGCATTTTGCTACTACAACCGCCACTGTATTTATTGTATTATAATTTATAGTATTATAATTTATAACGCATTCACTTTATTTTAGAATTGCATAGGAGCTATTGATGGGAATCATATACCGGCAACACGGTAGTAGGACGAGAAGTAAGCAGTTATCGGAACCGTCACGGTATTCAATCGCAGAATGTTTTGGCAGCTTGCAACTTTGATTTGCAATTCATGTATGTCCTTAGTAGATGGGAGGGTTCGGCACACGACTCAAAACTTTTGAATGATGCATTATCTAGACGAAATGGACTTCAAGTGCCTCAAGGTATTATTTTTACCTTTGTATACTTTTTCTATTACATCAACTTTCTTATAGTTAAACATGAATAAACTGTGTAGGTAAATATTTTCTCGTCGATTGTGGCTTTGCTAATCAACATCAATTTTTAGCACCATTACGTGGTGTTCGATATCACCTAAAAGATTTTGGGGGTCAATGTCGTCACCTGAGAAATGCAAGTGAGTTATTCAATCTTTGGCATGCATAATTGAGAAACGTGGTTGAGATAATGTTTGGTATTTTCAAATCTCGTTTCATAATTTGTAAAACCGCACCTCCATTCTCATTTCAAACTCAAGCATAATTAGTATTGGCTTGTGCTAGATTACACAACTTTCTTCGGAAAGAGTGTCGTTCTGATGAATTTCCAATCGAGAATGAAGACGATGGAGCAGAACATCATGACGACATGGAAGATGAAAACTTTGAGTGGCTTTCTCAAAGCCAACTACAATAAAGAACGGAAGCTAATGCATGGAGAATGAACACTGCTAATGCTATGTGGGAGAATAGGCCGCTACAGAACGGTGATGAAAATGAAAATGACAATGCCGAGTAATGCAATTTTTAGGAATTAATTGAACTTGTTTGATATTGTTTGGTACTTTGTTTGAACTAATGGATATTGATTATGTTTGTGAATTTGATTTGGATTGAATTGTGCTATGAATTGGATTGAATTGTGTTATGATATTGGTTATGTGTGCATTTATATTATATACTGTATATTTTCGAGCGATCACTGGCATCCAGCGAGCGCTCAGAACGTCGAGCGCGCGCTGGATACCAGCAAGCGCTGGGTTGATGGACTTCTGAACTCCAACAGAAGTCAATGCGAAATTCAATTGTAACACCCCACGTTTTTCTTTTAAATAAGCTTTAATTTATTTTCTTATATGGCTTGTTTTTGAAATGCTTTGTTGGCTCGAATAATTTAGTTCGGGCTTGAGGGAGTCCGAAGTTGCGCCGCTAGTTAAAAATATAAGTTTTATTTTATAAAATTGACATATAATTCTTATCTGTGCGAGTAATAGTCTGGGCCAAAATATCTGGCTCTATTATATAATTTTATTTCTTTTAATTTTGGGTTAATAATGTATTATTAAGTTTGGTCTAGAGTGATATATATATATATAGGTTAATTAGTGAGCCCAATTGAAGAAGCTAGTACGGCTGGTCATATATAGAAATAGAGTTGATGGAAATCGTGAGATTTCGATGATGATTAGGATGAGGAATAGAATGCCCGATTTCTACGTAAACACTTCCTATCACGTTCAAACCTCTTCTTATTTATTTAAAAACCCTAGCCTTCACATTCAGAATTCTTTCTACCACCAACCAAAATCTCTCAAAAACTTTCTTTCAAGCGTTTCGTTTTCCCGGAGTTTTAAAACTTCATCTGCCGCAAGAAGGTTTCGTTTTCCCGGAGTTTCAGCGTTGCAAATACTGAAAATAAGGCTTGTTCTCGTCCCCAAGTCTAGTGGCGATAATCGTTCAAGACTCTTTCTTGTCGGTAAGATTTAGTAGCCTAATCTTTTTATTTAGTACTTACCTTATTTTCCGTCAATTGAGAGTAAAAAAAAAAAGATCCTTCTTCGTTTCCGAATTTTAAAACCAGGCCGCCTGTTGTTTCCAGTTTTTCTGGTTGATTTCCTTCTTCTCTGGTAGGAGTCAAAGCCCTATCCGCTACGCGTTGGATGTGTTGTGTTGAATTTAAATATAGGAATTTATATTTTCTTTAGTGTCAGAGTGTTTTTATTGGAACAATAGCAGTAAGCAAGAAAAGAATTTTGGTAAATTTCAGAGATATCATGTGTGTGTGCAGACGAGAATGTGGAGTTGGGAAGGAGAAAAAGTTGTTAGTTTAATATTATAATATATCAATATAGTATCTATCAATAAATTGATCTAATGAGGTTATATAGGTATGTAGTATATACACGTGTTTGCTGATAGGTTTTTGTTTTTTTATGCCTATATGATTTATTAAGGAGATGATGTTCTGTTAAGGGAAATTAAAGTTGGTTTTCAATCGGGTAGCAGGGAAGGAAAAAAAAATAGGAAGGAGAATCTGAATATATGAATTTGATAAAAATTGTACTGTATGTTTTTTTTTTCTTTTGTGGGGGAATAGATAAAAGTGAAGGTGGTATATGATCAATGGGTTGTTAGTATGTGGCGTAGTAAATCTGGGGAAGAAGACTTGTAAATGGATTTGATTAATATTTTAAAAGATTAGGATACGTATACAATTTTGTGCGTGTGTGTTGGCATATAGGAGTTTAAACAATTTCTTAGTAGTTATAATCTGTTTTGGTTTTACTATTAATACTCGTAATTATATATGCGTGTATATATATAATATGTATATAAATGGTTAAGTTTGGCCGTTAAGTGAAGAGATATCGGTGGAAATTTTACGCATGTTCCTTTGTAGAGTTATACTGAGTAAATTACCTAATTTTATTAGGTGCGGCGCAACTAGGACCTTCGTCTGCTTCTTGATTTGTTGGATCGTTTGTGCTCAAATTTGAGGTGTGAGATCTTACTTAATTTTATACCGTTGACTTATTTTGTCCTTTTTAATACGATGTGATTTGCCATATGTGATCATTTGACTTTAAGTGTTGAGCGGACCGTGTTAAGTTGTTCATTGACTTACTCTCACTTGCGTTCAATACATTTGATATCTTATGATGAGCATGACCTGTTGAGTTGTCCATTGACTTTGCTCTTACTTATTGACGCCTTGTACGTTGACATTTAGTGTTGAGTGGACCGTGTTGAGTTGTCCATTAAGTTGCTCTCACTTCTTGTCGCGTATTATTTGACTTTAATTTTCAATACGTGCACCTGTTTTATTAAATTGGACAATATCTGGTATAACTGCCCACACTAAGTATATTCGCGTATACTTCCCCAAACTTAAACTTTTCAGGTAATTGAAGTCGGAGGCGTGGAAGTGTCGAATGATGAGTCAAAATAGATAGGAATTTATTTTATTTCCTAAGACTTTAGAATTCCATATTCTGCTTTTACTTTATTTCTTTCCGTGCTTATGGCATGTGATTTGTTTGGGATTTTCGCCATCTTTTGGTTAAATAAAATATAACGTTTGCTTTAAACTAAGTTAATTATTATTCTAAATTGAAGAGAAAAAATATTCCTATTTCCGCTGTAAATATTCTTTTAAATATTTTTTTAAACGCTTTAATTAGATTAGGGCGTCACACCAATGGAACTCCAACATAAATCCGCGAAATCATACGAAAGTCCAATGAAACTCCATATACTTCCCAACTCCAATGACTTATAAAGTCCAATGAAAGTCTTGATTAAATACATCCCCCTTAATGAAGTGAGGCGACAAAACCGCACTACACCCATTAAAATAAAATATGGGGTAAACTTGTGTCTAGCATAATAAAAGGAATCGACCATCCACTTCACCAAATGATGTTATCATGAGGGAATGAGAATTCGAGCGTCCAAGAGAAGATGATCACAAGGCACTCTCCATAAAAATAATAAATAACACACAGAGACATATTCAGAGTTGCACAATTAAATAACATAGCGGAAGCACACATTAACCACAACAACAACCTCTCCCTCAGCCTCGCTTCCCATCACCTGTCTCCCAACCTGAAAATATTTGAAAAAGATTTGGGGCATGAGTACTAGTGCACTCAGTGGGTAAGATTTTTGTAAACAATTTTTAATAAAAACAAAGCAGTTGGTATATCCAAGTTTTACTCGTAAACTTAGAAGGTTTCAAAATATAAAGCCACTTCTAAGATACATCAAACCTTTTTCATTTGCGCGCCAACAGTGCCGTTCTAGTGTTATTCCTATCATTTCGCGGTACAATTACATTTTCCATTACAATTACATTCCTATCATTTTCCTTTTTCATTTGCGGAAGCAGCTGAGCAGTAATCTGCTGCAAGGCGGAAGCTGCTGCAGTGCAGAAGCAGCTGCAAAGCAGAAGCTGCTGCGGCCTGCGAGGCAAAAACAGTTGTGCAGCAACTTACGTTTTAAAACTTTTAAACGTACATAACTTTTTCATGCGAAATACTTTTTGAGCAAACTTAGCGCCTATAGACTCGCAATAAAATATTCTACACAACGACTATAAACATGATATGTTTATTTTCACAAAAAATAATTGACTTTTTTGATGCGAAAATAATTTTAAGATATTTAGGAGTGTTAACTTATTTAATAGTCTATTTAGAAAATCCGGGATATTACAGTTAAAGCTTCCCTCAACTGAAAACCATCCTAAAAAAACATCCCTAGAACAAGCTCAAGACTGGAATGATCACATCTGGGATCATAAATTACTCTTTTCTTTCTCATTTTGTCATCACATTCCTCATCAGTCTCATCTTAATCAAACTCTTTATCACCATCTTCGTATTCAGATACATTTTCTTCTTCAAATTCATTTTCAAAGCCATCATGGTCATTAATGACATCAAACACATTCACCAGCTCTTTCAGCTTTCTTCTAAGTTTAATATTTTCCTCATCAGATATGTAATCTAGATCAGCTAGACTCACTTCAGACAAATCATTGTCACTAGGCATTTATGAGTGATTATCACTACTCTCATTGTCAACATCACTCCTAAACAAATTATCACCAATCTCCTCACCATTTCCCTCACCATTTTCCTCACCCTCTTCTTGGTCTGCTACATCTTCCAGACTCTTACTACCTTCCACATACACACTTACTGACTTAAACTTTTCAATATGAGACAACATTTTCATTACACCATTATCATCCACTATCTCTTCAAACTCATGAGTCTTAGGTACTTTAAACCACAACTTGTCCCAAAAATGAAGCACTAACTCTTTAATAAAGTCACGCAGGTCAAAATAACCAAACAAATCACTATCCATACCGGATTTAAGAACATATTCACCACCTACATATTGTCTTTTAAAGTTTATCATGCGAATCTCACCACCATAATAAATATACAGGCTAAAATATTGACTGCATAAAAAAAGAAATAATTAAAAACTCATTTTGTAGTAACAGAAACGAGCAACTGTACAAACGAGCAACCCTAACCCTAAATATATGGATATGGACCACACAATGATAACATACAATAACGAAGAGTAGAATGGACCTACATATTCACCATTTCCGCGGCAGAAAAGGACATCAAACGCGAAGAGGGACCACCCAAGCACTATCTCAAACCAGCAGATATCGATACCACCAACCAATTCTATAAATAAATGCGAATACCCGACAACATTCGAAGATTCGCAACAAAACTATGAATAAACTAGTCTAAAAAACAGAAATGAAGAGAATAAACAAGTCTGCAGCCGTTCATAGTGTTAGGGTTTTCTTCAATCGGGTGTTTTAGTGAAAATACCGCCCAAATCAATTCTTTATTAAATGGAGACGAAACGACGACGTTTTCACACAGCCAAAATGACGTCGTATGAGTTATTTGGCTGATAGGGATGCCACATGGGTGCCATCTTGATTAAATTTTGCCACGTCTGCAAAATATCCAATTTGGGGTCGCCGGAGAAAAAATTAGTGGCACATTGAAACAAATTGTGAGTTTGAGAATTAATTAGACAAAATTGGTCTTACGGTTGCTATACCGGAATTCGTAAAAAGTTAAGTAATTTAGAGGCAATTTGGCCAATTAAAAAACGAAAACAATTACTCCATCTTGTACCGTCTAGGGATGGCAACGGGCCGGATCTGAACCGAATCCTATTAAATCCAGACCTAGAACCGTTTTTCTTGCTTAGATCCAGATCCGGTGTGTTTTCTTTTTCAAAAATAAATTTAAAATGATATAAAATTAATACAGTTATAGACAATAAATATTTTATAAAATAATAGATCATATTAATTAGGATTAGAGTATTCGATAAAGTAGAAATTGTGTATTGATTTTTAAAATAAATATTTAAATTATAAATTATTAGAAGTATATAAATAAATATAAATATATATAATATGGATCTGCAGGTCGGATCTGGACCAGATCCGGATCTGAAAATTTAAGATTCAGATCCGGATCCGTTTTCAAAATTTAAATCCAAATCCGCCCTAGATCCATCGGATCCAAAATTTTGAGAACCAGATCTTAGAAAACGGATCTAGATCCCTGGTATCATTAGGATTATGAACACGATTATTTTAAAAAGTATTACTAATATACGGAGTATTTAACTTTTAAAAAATATTTTTTTTAATTGAGAAACGATTCATTAAAAGTTAGTAAAAGAAATAATCCTCCAGTACTAATTAAAAAGAGAATATTGTGTCATATAGCTATAATGGGCATTGAAACACAATATTTAGTCGACCCTCTTCAAAAACACAAATTTTGACCATTATTATCAATTTGGGAGAAATTTACCCTTGATAAGGAGGATACAGGTCGCGGGTTAAGGCGCGGGCAGGTTCAGGTTGGTTTAGTACATTTGGTACATTTGATACAAATATGACCGTTTGTACCAACTTACAGCAAAAAAATTTCTACTGCTATCTTTCTCCTTCCATCAATCGATGTCTCTATTTGTAGTGATTAAATCATTTTTTTGTTCGTTCATCACCTTGAGAAGTTAACTCCGATCAATTTATCCCAAATTTCGTTTAAATCACTTGAATTTTGGGAAAAACTGGTCCGTTATTCAATTTTTAGGGCTTTTTCCATCACTGAGTTGTTATTCCCGATTTTCGGCGTTGTCATCGATTATTTTTTTATTTCTAACACCACAATTGAGGTCGCCATGATATTGCGACTTTGTTGGTGGTGGTGGTGAAGTCTTGCTGTTGTTCGCCGGAGTTATTTCCGATGTATATTTTCGGTTTTATGTTCGCGACTTTGTATTATTAATACAAATTAGATTCAGTTAGTACCAATTATACCAGCAACATTTTGGGACATATGGGACTAATGACTAAATTTGTACCAAATCTACCAATAGTACCACAATCCCGATGCCTGCCCGCGAACTGACCCGACCCGCCCGCATTCTGACTCAACGCATGCACCCTTCATTAAGGTATTTTTGTCCCAAATTGCTAATAATGGCCAAAATTTGTGTTTTTGAAAAAGGTAGACCAAATATTGTGTTTTAATCCCCATTACAACTATTTCAAAAGTTGACTCAATTAAAAATCATACTGATGGTCCCAGTAACGAGTAACTGGTGTATGGGGGGGGGGGGGGAGAATACAGCAGTAAGGATTTTTAAACAAAAATCGATTTTAACTCTTCAAGAACTTTACAGTTCAATAAGCTCAACAACTGTAAAAGACAGTTGAAGCTGTTCACTCAGTCATGATCAAAGCTGACTGAGGTTTTAAACAAAGTTTATAACTTTGTGGAAGTTGGTGGGTTTAAACTCATTACAAAGCTGCAAAACCTTTTGAGGGAAGGTCAAGTTCCCTAAACCGTTTAGTGCAGATACAAAGTTAGTTTTCGTGCAAGGGTCAGTTGGTTAGTAAACTGAATGTAAACACTAAAATGTAAATACTGAAAGTAAAACGACATAGTATTTTTACATGGTTCGGAGATTGACCTCCTACATCCACGACTTCTTTTTCAGGGAAGTAATCCACTAGATAAGCTTACGCGTATTTATCAAACGTTCAGTTTAGTTTGCGGGCACCAAATAGCCTAACCAATTCGATTACGGGTTTGAACAAAACCTTACAACACTTTTTCGAGCAAGTGTACAGACCTCCTACGTCCACGACTTCCTTTTAGGGGAAGTAATCCACTAGATAAGCTTACACATGCTCATCAAACGTCCAGTTTGGTTTGCGGACACCATGCAACCTAACCAGTTCGATTACGGGTTTGAACAAAACCGTACAACACCTTTGCGGAAAAGTGTGCAACCTAACTTAGATTGCGGGTTCTAAGGGACCTAGTTTCTTTGATTGCGGGTTCAAAGAAAGACCTAGGGATTTGGGGTTGGGGGTTTTTCCAACTATGAAGCCTTCTACACTTAGAAAAGCGGAGGTTTCTTCCTATGGCTTAGAGACTCATATCTGGTATAAAGAGTCTGCTTAGAAACTATGCGAAAACCTAAGAATTCTATACTCGATCAAAGAATGTGATTCTGAGAGGCTAGATGGAAGAACATGAGAAGGAATGGACACTCTACTTCGACTGATTCTTCAGCTGGATTGTTCTTTCTGGGAAAGCTTAATTCTTTTTCTGCTGCTAAAAGCGTGTATGCTTTGCTCTATCTCCAGGTTTCGCTTTCTTGGTACTCCCATTGCTTTGATGGGGAGACCTTTATTTATAGAAAGGGAGATCAAATTAGCCGTTGGAAAGAGCCGTTTGATCTTTGCCAAAAGTATGACACTCCAACTACTCCAATGTAAACTTTCCTAAAATGAAAACTGCGATCATAGCTTTTTGCGCGTCTCTGTGGTCGGTCCATCTATAGTAAGTTCCAGCCTGTCTTGTAGTTTCGAGTAGATTTGAATTCAGACTTCAACTCTTCACCTTCAACGTCTTCAAAGTCTTCTCTTCTCAGCTTTTGTGACTTCCGACTTCAACACAACTGTTCGACATGCATGAGCTGCACGGTTCAGTTAAGAAGTCAACTGATTTGTTGTCTAACTATCCAAGTTCTTCTTGAACTGTCTTTTTCAGTCTGGCTGACTTCTTCTGTTTGTTCCTGTAAAGAAAAATCCCTACGCTCAAACAGTAAGCTCTAGCTAAGTTCAGATTGATAGCTTCATCTACTCGGTTGGGGTCAGTTGGGGTCAGTTGGGTTTTGGGATAAATCAAAACCTTTACTAATTTTTCTAACACATACTTTAAATTATATATTAATGATTTTGAATATATTCCCTCCGACCTCAAAGAGAATGCATATTTTGTGACAACACGGGTTTTAAGAATATCCTGGAAAGTAAAATGTGAGTGGAGAAAAAGTAGATGTTAGTGGAGATAGGGTCCCACATTATAAGGGTAGTAAGTGAGAAAATAGTTTCCGTAAATGGACTATGCATTCTCTTTGTGGACAGCTAAAAAAGGAAAACTATGCATTCTCTTTATGGTCAGAGGGAGCATAATAATGCTTAATAATATCTTTTTCAATTCATGCATTTTTATGTGAATATGATGCTGATATAGAATCATATTTTTATATATTACAGTCATGCTTCGATTATCACAACCGTAGATCATACAAAGATCAACGTTTGGATTAGCTTTGTAATACCCTGTTCTTTTATAAGTCTTTAAGTTCGTCTTGATTGAGTTTATATGCCTAGATAATATGCTATTGTGTGATAAAAATTTCCAAGAAAAGAAATTTTCTTGCGAAATTACCAAAATGCCCTTGAATGCCTTTACATGATTTTTATCGTTTCGGTTATCCGAATCGAAGATGTGATGAATTATTTGAGTAGGATTATATGAGTTTGAGTTAGAGTTTGAATTTCGGAAAATTCTGAGAATTTTCGTTTTTCGATGAATAGTAATATTTTCCGAGTTTTCACTATTCATCAAATTTTTTCAAATTTTGTCTAATTAGTGTCTTTTGAGTATAAAAATTCTTTTAAGACCTTTGAGATATATTTGAGAGTCATTTGAGATTGTCTGAGAAAGATTTGAGTTATGATTTCAAGAACCCTAATATGAATAGTGATTTCCGAGATTTTATTCGTTTCTCGAAATTTTGATCTGAAAACTGGATTTCTGAAATCCTTGATTTATTTGGTGAGATATGAGATGAAGTAGAGAGGTTTTCGATGTCGAAAAAGAGTCTTGGTGAGTTTTAAGTCGTTTGAGAGTTAAATGAAAATATAGGATTGTTTTGTACCGAAAATCTTTTCTTTCCGGCGATTTATATCGCAATTTAAACTAGGTGCATCTCTCTTTTTGCCTATTTAATCTATCCCACTCTCGCTCTCCTCTCTCTCTCTCTCTCTCTCATCAATCTTCCTCTTCCTCTCTACGCGCTCTCTCTCTCTCTCCCAACCGACATCACTCTCTCTCTCTCTCTCTCTCTCTCTCCCCACCTTCATCTTCATCGTCATCAACATACACACACACACACTAAACTCCATTGAAGAGCATGGATTGAAGCCTTAGAGTTGCCAGGAATTTCATAGCCGATCATCTCTTGATTAATCTAACAAGGTATTCTTCATCCTCAAGTTTATGTGATCAATCTTAGCTAAGAATCTCCCCTTCTTCTCCTCTCTCTTGTTCGGCTCTCATGAGCTCTTGAGAAAGAATATGATTTTGTTATTTTTGAGCTTGATTCTTTGATTCTAGTATGAAAACATGCATAAAAGTGAGAAGAAAACTCCCTTGATCATATGCATATGTGTACCGAAAATTTCCTTAGAATTGTGGATTTTCATTTCTTCCATTTGATTGTGAGTTTGATGATAGATTTGAGTTCTATGAATTAATTTAAGAGTATGTGTGAGATCAATTGAAGAAAATCCATTTTTTTTGCTAAATTTCCCTAAATTTTTTGAAGGGTTCTAGCCTAAGAAATTAGGAATTTTTGTTGTGTGTTTTGAATGCATGAATTGATGATGTTATTTGTTGAATTAGAGTATTTTGATGCATGATAAAAGGATGGATTCAAGAGTATGATTTATTTGTTATTTTTCTTGAAAAATTTGAAGCATGCATATATGTGTAGTTAGTGATTTTTGTGTTGATTTTGATGAGTAATGATATAATTGAGAGTTTTATGATGATATATGCATGATTAAATGAGAAATTGAGAAGAATGAAAATCCATGCATTTTTTCCCAAAAATTTCGAACTATATATGTGAGAAATTTGATGATATTTGATGATTGTTGAGTTTGATTGTTATTTGGATGATTGATTTATCAATTTGAGTATATGATGAGCCTAAGTATAAAAGGAATCGAAGAAAGAAACTCGTTTGCTCAAAATCTAGAAAAGCCGAACTAATTAAGCCTTAGAACTTGTGATTTTTGTTGATCATGTGTTCTAAATGTTAATTGAGTAAGGATGAGTGAAATTAGATTTATTTGAGGTAAGATGAAGCTTAAAATTATTAAAATCGAATGCCTATAGAAAAAACCCCAAATTAATCGAAGCATTTGAGCGTAAAATGGGATTTTTAGTATTTGAGCCCGTTTGATGGAATTGATTGGAAAATCGACCAATTGAATTTTTTTTAAGTATGTTAAACCTTAAATTTTTGAATTTGGACAAGTTATGCTCTAAATCCGAAGGTTTTAAGATTTTTGATCTTGAGCTTATTTGAGTGAATTGATGTTATATTCATGAAATTGGATTTATTTTAAGCATGTTAGAGCTTTGAATTTCTAAAATCGAGCATGTACAACTATAAGTATGAAAAATTCAAAGGTTATGAAGAAATGAAGCATGAGATGTTGAGTTCTTGACATTGTTTGATAAATATGATGATACGATGTTGTAATTGGAGTAAAAATAAGTATATTAGGCGCCAAAATTTTGAATCAACTAATAATTTACTTCCTAGTTGCTCACAAGAGAATGAGATCCTAATGTAGTACAACTAGCTAACTCGAGTCGAATCTCAAGGAAAGCTTAGAAGGGCATTCGATTCATGCTTTGGACAAGTAAATAAAAACAACCTAAACATTCTAATCCGATGAATTTTGATGGACAATATTAAAAACCAGAACAAGTGTATATGGCAAATATAACAATCAAATTAAAGACGTCTAGGATGAGGGTTTATTCTACCCGAGATAACACAATCATTTATCATGCAACGTGCAATAGATTAATTCATACAAACTCCTTACACATAAGAATTGAAATACTAACTTTCGTATTCGTAAATCAAGTCTTAGCTAAGTAGATTATACGAAATAATCCTAATTAGATTACGCGTTTCCGATTAAATCTAACTTTGTTTGAACCTAAATCAAATAATGGATTCTTCTATCGATCTCCTTCATCATTTAACAAGATCAAACTTTGGCCAAAAGTTCGATCACATACAAACCAATTCAATCAAACGAACACGTGCACATGATAAATGATCATATCTCAACTTGAATATCCCTAATCCTAGACTAAAGAATTTAGTTCATAATACAGAAAATAAAGATAAATGAAATTTTGGAAATAAACATTGCATAAACGAGAATAGAATTCTTACAACGTGCTTGATAGTCGTGAATAATCAACAATGCAAAGAACTAAAACCAAATCTATATTGTTTGAACAAGGAAAATGAAATTCTACTGAGTTTTCTTTGTTTTCTATGCTAAAAACGAGAGAAGAATGGAAAGTTTTCGTCCCAAAACCGACAAAATGCATTTATATTGCTGAAGAAACAGTCCACCAGCGCCGGTGGGAACCCAACGCAGGTGGGAAACGCCTTGTGAAAATACTTCCCCCTTCGGTGGGAATTCCAGTTCCGGTGGGAATCCGATTCCTGCTTCGATGGGAATCCCGCTCCGGTGGGAATCCTTATTTGCTTCCATCTTCACCATTTGCACTTCTTTTTCCATCATTTTTCGATCCGAAAGTGCATCATCACCACCTACATACCTACATACACCAAAAACACCAAAAATCACATATACGACCACTACTCGTGGCAAAAAATGAACAATAACATGCAACACACAAAACACGCAAAAACAAACTAAACACTTCTTGAATTTCTTGAATCGAAGTTCGTATGTGAAAGTTATTAAGAATTAAAGTTTAAGAATGAAAAATCGAGATTTCTTATGTTAAAAATGAAATTAAGTAAAATTGATCAAGTAATCGATCAATCGAAATTATGTTGAGTCAATTTGACAAGTTTGAGAATTTTCCGAGCATGTGCACATTTTACGAGAAAAAGTGATGTAGACTTTAAACCGAGATATTTTGTTTAAGGTTTCGGATTTCAAATCTGATTCCATATTTGAATTCCTTGATTTATTTTAAGAATAACGAAACTGTTTTCCTTAAAATCCGAAGACTATTTTAATTTTTCAAGTTAAAAGTCGAGCAATATTGAGTCAACATAAGACTGTGTATGAGTCTTGAATGAATGTCTGAGTTGATATTCGTGTTTATATGAATTTATGTAATTTTATGGAAATTTTTTGGAATATTCTGAGATATTTGGAAATTTTTTCTTTTTTCGTTTATTTATCGAAGTCAGTCATTTACCTATCTGTGAATGTCTGATTCTCATGTGAAAGTCTGGATATGAATGATTTGTGTTTAAAGTAGTTGAGAATTAATCTTGTAATTTTTTGAGTTTGTTTGACTCGAGAAATCAAGAAATACGAAGTTTATGTCGTGAATATTAAATTCTCCATTTTCACGATTTGTTTAAGCTGTAATTTATTTGATGTTATCGAGTTAAGTGTTCGAGTATGAGAGTCTGTTGGATTAGTACTTGGGCAGAGTCGAGAAAACCGAGAAAGATCGATTTAGTCGAGCCGAGATAAGTTAAGAAACCCGAGTCAAGTAGAAGTCCTTCAGCCGAGCGTTAGAACTCGTTTCGTTTTTCGAGAAAGTAGACTCGTCCTTATAAGATGTTATTCTTGAAGGAACGAGCGAGATCGAGAAGTGAAGGAAGAAGAAGAAGAAAGTTGCCCCGACTAACCCCGTCAGTCACGTGGGCTTTATAAACCGAGAACTATTGAATGCTATTACTTATTGATTATTACGTGAGTTTTTAAAATAATTGACTTGCCATTTTATCTGAGTTTTGGTATGTTTGATCATCTACTTGAGTACTATTATCTTGTATGAGACAGGAGCACACGTGTAGTTATTTGAATTATTTGAAGTGACTGTGAGCCTTTCTTCTGTTAGGCCAGTCACAGTGTTTGAGAAGGAGGTCTACTTCTCGACACAGAGATGACGTGGTAGATTGATTCATACCTATGTTGACTGCGCAGTCGTTTCAGAAAAGAAAATATTTTTGCATTCACAAATAAAATATTTTAACTATGTTAACATTTGTGATGCAGTGGCAAGACAAGTTCAATTATATAGCTCTATCGAGCAAGTTTTAAATTATTTTTGGCATGTGTTCACTGAGTACGAGTTACTCAGTCCCGCATGTATTTTCTAAACGTGCATGTTAGCTCGGATGGGAATGGCTCGGATTGCTCGACAGTGTGTGTTAATAAGTCGAGTCGTTTGTTTAAGCTTGCAATTGTATGTCTTCATACATGTAATTGTTGGGACTTGAGTTTGAGATTCCACAGCAACAAAACAATATTTTATTTGTTCTCAGACCAATACTCTGATGATGTGATGACAAAATGAGCCTTGTGCTCGATACAATTTTCTATTTCCCTGACTTCTACTTGAATTATATATCGATGCTCGTTTCTTGAGTTATGATTTGAAAGCAAGTTATTATTTGTTATCGCTTTCAAACTATATTCCCTTGTTCCCGAGCATTATCCCTTGTTGAGTTGTGTTTATTTCTATTGCTTCACCATCACTGTCCAATGCATTCTAGTAGTTCCTACACACTTGAATTCGGGTAGTGACAAGCTTATAGTTTTTACGTGATGATTAGTTTTTATATGAACCAAATCCTATATTATGGGACAACCAAATATGATATACGAGCCACTAAGTAGAAAATTTTTAATGAACATAGTTTGGAATATATATGGTGAGCCAATGGGGTAAGAAGTATAAATCTATAAAAGTTGTAAATATAATACGAGAGGAAGTTATTTCATAAACTATTCTTGTAAGACTGACGGAAAATGAATAGTATGAATAAACTTGGAGGATTGGAAAAATAGACAAAAACATCTGTGAAAATGGTCGCATGGTGAGACCGGATCCAATCCGATCCATGTTCAACCCCTGCGTCTGATCCGCCATTGACCTGGGCCTAGCCCTTATTTGAAATACTAAAAAATCATGTGTAGTTTGCCCAACAAGATGATAAACTGTTAACTGAGACCTATGTTACTCGGACTCTTCAAAAATGGTGGCGTACCCGTGTCCGCCGGGTACGACACGAATCCGGGTATGGGATCTGCACCGGGTTCTTCATTAGACAAAGAGTAAGAGACTATTATAATTAAGATCGAAACTCTAAGAGAGTCGATACGATAAATCACTTATATACTATAGTATTAGTTTATTGCTGAACAAAGTGAAAAACCTCTACCTCAAAAATATAAACTACATATGTATCGATCACACTAACAAGTTAACAATACTATATCATTAGACAAAGAGTCAGAGACTATTATAATTAAGAACGAAACTCTAAACCCAATAACCTTCACGAAACCCTCACCAAACCCTCACTAACCTTATAACCCCTATATACAAATAAATAAATAAATACTAACAACTAAAATATTATATCTACAAAAATTTATATTTATCGACAATAAATTTCCACCGCAAAAAAAAACGCTTCGCCTTCTGCTTCGAATATCAATCGATTACACTTCTCAATTCCTCATGTCGATTCGCCTTATTCACATAATCTTTACAAATACGAGTTCCTATTTCTTAGTTTATCACAAGATTCACACAAATTCATCTCATCAAAACTTAATTTCTTCAATCGTTTCATCAATGGCAACCCAAGAAAAAAGTGGCATTGATGCTAATCCAACCGTGGCCTTGGACATCGAGGATAAGCCATTGTGGACTCATGTTACTGTTCTTAGTATTACGCTTGGGGGAGGAGGAAATCGAACATGGGTTTGCACCTATTGCACTAAGAAAGTTGTTGCTTCTCACTCAAAGGTGAAAGCCCATCTCTTGAAGCTTCCAAATAATGGTGTTGTTATGTGCAAATCAATAAGCAGGGAGGTGCTTCAACAAATAAAACAAGAGCACGACCAGGATGAGACAAGAAAAGCGCACGAAGACTATTTCAATAAGCAAAAAATAGAATATATATCTCTTCCGGAGGGTTCAGATTTGTTGTATCACAAGAAAAGGAAGGGAATATCGCCACTGGAGAAATCATTCAAAATTAGCGTAAGAGACAAGACGGACAAACTGTGTGCTTAGATGTTCTACGCAAGTGGATTATTATTTAAATTTGCCAAGTCTCCATTCTTCATTGAGTATTCAAGGACTTTAGCCAACAGTCAATTGTCGGGCTATACTCCACCAACGTTCAATAGAATAAGAACAACACTGTTTGCCAAGAAAAGGAACACGTATATGGAAAACTCTAGCCCATCAGAGATTCATGGAAGAAGAAAGGAGTTTCCATTGTTTCTGATGGATGGTCACACCGACAAAGGAGGCCTTTGATTAATTTAATGGATGCATCTGATAAACATGAATTTTCACTTATTTTGGGGTTATAAAAGTATTTATTTGTTGTGGAAATGCATGTTGGAAAGCAAGTTTAAGTATATGTATTGTTTTGAAGAAATTGATACCTGCTTATTTTATTGTGGAATTGAAGGTATTTTGGAGCTTAAATGAGGATAATCGAGCATGTAGATGTGAAGATCGGTTTCATAAGAGTTCATGGGAGAAAACGGCTCAAGAAATGGCTTAGAAACAAGGGAAAACAAAGCCGAGCAATGAAGTTGCCCTTGATGCGGCCGCATGAAGGGAGAAATCTGCCCGCATGACTGCATGCGGTCTGCCATGCGGCTGCATGGCGGGACCACATGCTGTCTATTTCTGCTCCAAAAGTTGGGATTTTCACGGCCTTTCCATGCGGTCTCTCATGCGGTCCGGCATGCAGCCACATGACGAGGCGGTTCAACCCAAAAACCTTCTTACTTTGATTCTAATTCCCTTCCTTGTTAGGATTTGTTTCCTACATGTTTTGTCTTAGATTTTTAGCTATAAATACTTCTTCTATTGCATAGAAGAGGATCATCTTACACCTTATATTATTATTCTTAGGTTTTATTTTCGTTTAGCTTTGTCTTGGAGTTTTGAAGACTTGTTCAAAAGTTCAAGACGAGAATTGTTTCGACTACGATTTTTCTTATTTAATGTTTATGAATTCTTTTTCTTTTGATTGTGTGTTTGATTTAACTATGAGTAGCTAAGTTCTTTGTATGCTAGGGTTAGAGAGTAGATGGATAGTTTTAATTCTTATCAATTGACCAATTTTTGTCCCTCTCTTCTTTTCTATATTCTTGAGTTGTCTTGCGTGCTAGTTGCTTGATCACCAATTTAGCATAATTAGTTATGTTAATTCAACAGTCGAGAGATGAGGATTAATACATGAACTAGAATATAGGACACACACTGCAAAATCACTGATAGGGAAAGGCTTTGTGTGAGGGCTTTAATCTTAGGATCTTTTTGGAGTTACTTGCTTATGATGTTTGTCGGAGACGAAAACCCTAGTGATTAATCCACGGTTAGGTACTATGAGAGTAGGCTTTAACTAATTTTGTGATTGTCTTAAGAAGCGTTGACTCCCTTGTTAATTGGTTAATTGGTAAGAATTTGAGTTTGATTATCCATTGAAGTCAAAGCTTTAAGATATCTTTATCATATTTGAATCTTTAATTACTTTTGTTTGCTTTTTATTTGCTCTTTGTTTGCTTAATTAGTTTAATTAGAAAACCACAAATTAAAGTTCGGAGTATAAATAAAGGATACGGTTGAAAGTAGTACTTGTTAAGTTATTACAGTCTCTGTAGAATACGACCTTACTTCTCTGTACACAATTACACCCATGCACTTGCGGCGTATGAATAAAATAGTGAACAAATTTTTGGCGCCGTTGTCGGGGATCGTTTTAATTTTAGCAATATTACGACTAGATTGTTCAAGACTAATTTAGACATATATTATTACTATTATACTAATTTTTAATTTTTCTTATAGTGATTCACATGTAGTGCATGCAAAGGAGGTCACAAGGACAACCCTTGGAGCCTCTTAACCCAGAGATTGAAGCCACTTGTCATCGCAATAGCACAAGAAGGGTTCAAGAAAAGAATATGGATGGCCAGGTGAATAATCCAGCTCCTGACCCTACAATTAGAGCTTTGCAAGAACAGATGCAGCAGTTTCCAGAAGCACAAAGGGCTAGAGAGGAGACATCGATCAAAAGTGAATTCCAACCAGTGGTGCAACAAAGAGTAGTGTTTGGACCTACTATTAATGCCAACACATTTGAGCTCAAGCTGACACTTATTTCAATGGTACAAAACAATCAATTTGGAGGAAGGCCGGCTGAAGATCCTCATGCACATCTAAGTCAATTCCTGGAGATTTGTGAGACGGTCAAACAGAATGGAGTTCCACACGATGCCATAAAGCTCCGTCTCTTCTATTTCTCCATCCGAGATGAGGCTAAGATTTGGTTCCACTCTTTAGATCCGACTGCAGTTACAACTCGGAATGATTTCGTGGAGATTTTCCTTCACAAATACTTTCCTCCAAGCAAGATAATGAAGCTGAGGTCACAGATTCAACAATTCCGTCAATTTGACGGAGAGACTTTCCTAATCATGGAATTTCTGTCAATGAAAAGGTGCTGATTTTTTACAATGGGTGCAATGGAGAAATCAAGAATCTCTTGAATGCGGCCGGTCAAGGAGATATTTTGGAGCGTGGATATGCAACTGCAACGGACATCATAGAGAAGTCAGCAACAAACAATCATCAATGGTCGGATGCGAGGAGTACACCAAAGAAAGTGGCGATCCTAACAAACGACTATCGCATAGCCAAACTGACTGCTCAAATGTCAAATTTCATGACCAAGATAAAGGATATGATGAGTCAAAAGCATGGGTCATCTCAAAGAGACGGAGTGGATATGGAAGATATCAATTATGTCAACCGAAGATGCTACGAGAACTACAAGCAACCATATGGGTACCTTCCTGGAGCAGCTTACGAGACATCGCAAAGGTCTCAAAACCAATACCAAGGTAATAGGACCAATCCTAACCTTTCTTATGCAAATCCCAATAATGCATTGCAATCACTGCCCGAATTTGCTGTCTCTAATGGTTAAATTGTGGAGGAGAAGAAATCACAACTTGAGGACACGCTTATGAAATTCATCTAAGCAAGTGATGTGAGATGCAAAGAGTTGGAGACACGGTCAAAGGATATGGAGACAAGGATGACAATCATGGAAAAATAACTTGGTTATATTGCCAATACCTTGATAAGCCAATATCAAAAAGGGCAGTTTCCAAGCAACACTGTGATCAACCCAAATGAACAATGCAAAGCAGTCACATTGAGAAGGGGTACCTCATATGAAGGCCCCAAGATGCCTAGTGACAAGCTGGAAGTGATTGAGGTTGACAAACAAGACAAGGAGGCATCCAAATATCCGAAGGAGAAGCCCAAGACAAGGAAAGCGCCGACTCGTCAACCCGTTGTGACTTCTATTCCTTATCCTTAACGTCATCAAAAGAAGAAGATGGAGGATCAATTTGCGAGATTCTTGGATATTTTTAGGAAGGTCCATATCAACATTCCATTGGTAGAAGCCTTACAACAAATGCCAAATTATGCCAAGTTTTTCAAATATGTGATCTCTCGCAAGAAGAAGTTGGGGGATTTTGAGACCGTTAATCTCAATGAAGAGTGCAGCGCCATCTTGCAAAATGCCACAACCCGACTTCCAGGGTATTGAAACGACTAGAATGCAAGGGGCAGTGAGGTAGAACAACTAAACTTTAACTCGAGAAACATGCTCGATGAACAAGAATTTAACTTAACAATGGATTCATAATTACAACAAGGTGGGTTTTTAATCAATTATTCTCAAATGAATGAATACCCAAACAAAGTTAAATATTGAATCCAACAAAAGAAGTAGGTTTGGTGATTAATCGGTATTGCATTCAGAAGTGGGCCATCTTTTAGTTTCAATAAACAAATGGTGGTTAAGAAAAGACGAGGATTCGTTAGAAGATTTTATCAACGTTTGAACACGGAATTCAGAAAGGATTTAAGGTTTGTTCGAACATACGGGCTTGTTGTGTCAAAGATTCGAGCATGCAATCAAACGTATCAGATAACAATGTTGCAGCGGAATTTAAACAAACGACGTCAAATCCCAAGGCTATATGTATGAAGACACATAACCTCAAGTTAAACTTTCAAAATGGATTTTATTTTAACAACGGGCTGCCCAAGCACACCGCAACCTCCTCACCCGAACTAACCTGCACGTTTTAGAAATAACATGCAGGGCGTGGTTGTACTCAGTGGACACATGCCAAAACATTTTAAAAACATGCTCTAAGAGCTATCTACTTGAACTTGCATCTTCTGCAGCATCACAAGTGTTAGATAATAATCGTTTAAAAGAGTTTATAACTTGTGGCAGCTTAAAAACATTTTCCTTTATTTTCTGAAATCGGCTGCAACAATTTTATATGGTATGAATCCTTCTACGCGTTTCATCTTCTTGTGGTGCCGAGAAGTAGGCCTCATTCTCGAGCACCATAACCGGCCCAATTAAAGCAGAGCTCACTACCTTTACATAACCGGCCCAACCGAAGCAAGGCTCAGTTACTTAACAACCGGCTAAGCTGTAACAAGACTCACGGTCACCTAATCTAATGCATGCATTGTCCTGTTTTGTGCGGGACTTTATCCCGTGCGTCCGCAAGACTCATTCACATAATATCAAGTAGATGATTACATACCAAAACATTAAACATATGCAAGTCAATCAATTTCAATAAAAAGCGCATATAATAAATAAATTGCGCATTCATCGTTTAGTTTTAGTTCAGAAAGCCCACCTGGCTGGCGACACTCGCTCGGTTATACTCTTCCCTCGCTGACTACTTCTCACTTCAACTCGTTCCTTCAAAATAATATCTAATAAGGATTAATTAGGAAAACAACGAATACTTGTCCCGATTATTTAGATTTCTATTTGAATCGTCTCAAAACTCTCGGTTATTCTATTTAACCGCTCGATTTCTATTTCTATCCAAGCTCTAATCGACGGTTGAAACTTCTCGGATTCTTAAATTAATAAACATAATCTAATTTCTAAAACTGATTGGTAATCAATATCTCACTACTTAGTAACAATAATCGATTTCTCATTTTCCTTAGTCATTTACCTATAACAATAGACAACACTTTTCAATAATATTTACTACACATACATACTTATATAAATAATCAACATTTATATTCTATTATTATTTTGCTCGACTTTTTAACTCGGTTTTTAGATTCTCGTTTTCTTATGCAATTAACATCATTTCACTTAGAAAAATTCAAGGAATCTAATTATGAATTTTATTTCAAATTTCAAGACTTTTTACTAATTTTTACAAGTCGACGCTCGGCACGTTTCTCGAGATATTTATATAACTTGCGCGGAATATTTTCAAATTTTTACACCTTACTAGAAATAGTTTTAATTGAACGGTTTCTCACTCGATTATATTATTGGACTCGAGAATCGAAAAAATACTATTTATACTGATTAATTCTCGTTATTTATCTAATTTATTATTAAGGACTCGTTTTTACTCGATTCAACTTCTAACATCCTTCAATTAATTATCTAAACTCTTTTAACTCTTTAATTTACTTAATTTCTCGTTAGTTAACTTTTGTTACGTTTTGTTAACTTTTTCATAACTTCGTCGTATGAATTTTAAATTGAGTGATTCAAGTGGCTATCGTACTTGTTTTGGTCTAAATTTTGCGTTGATAACATCATTTACACCTTTTACTTAGCCAAAATTTATCAATTTTCCATGCATGGATTGAATTCTTTTCTTTCTTTCTTTAAGCATGGAATAATATATTTGATCAAGGTTCCATGCATGGAATTCAAGGGTATATCTACTTATATACATGCTGGAATTCGATCATGGAAGAGAGAAAAAAATGGAAATTCTTTGATTTTATTCAAAGCATGGAATAGATGGATGATCATGGAATAAAACCTTGAAAATCAAGACTAAACTCACTAATAAAAATCTACAGAAATTTCGAAGGCTTCATGGAAGAAAAAGACATGAAAATCATGGTGATTTAGATGGAAACCTTACTTCTCTTGTTGCTCGATGATCCCAGAATCTATTCCTTGCAACTCTAGCTCCTTCTTTAAGCTTTGATCGATGAAAAATGGAGGTTATAGAGCTGCTGCTGGTTCAGCAGTTTGGAGGAGAAAAATTGAGAGGAAACCGATGTGAAAAGAGAGAAGTATAAGATTGTTTGTTGTGCATGAGAGTGGGAAAGCTTTGGAGTGTTATGAGTGATGAGAGTGTCGTATGTGAAGGAATTATAGAGGATATGAGAGAGTGTCGTTAACCTCTTGATGTGAGAGTAGGGGACTTGAGAGAGTAATGTTGAGAGTATGGAAATGAGAATGGGATTGAGAAAATCAAGAGTAATGTGTGTGTGGTGTGCCGACATAGGCATAGAGAGAAAGAGAGAGAGATAGAGAGTTCTAATTATATTTAGATGTATTTGGTGTAGGTTTTTATCTGGTAAAAATTCCCGGAAGAAAATATTTTACGGTATAGAACATCCTTCTTTAAAATATCAATTTCTCTCGACTTAAAAACTCATCTTCAGCACTTTCTCGACATCCAAATCCACTCTACTTCTCACCAATATTCACGAATTAATTTATAAATTCAGAAAACCTAAGTTTTGAATCAAAATTCCAATAAACGAAGAAAAATGGAAAATTTACTATTCATATTCGTCTTCTCGACTAATAAGGCTTATAACTTAAATTGTAGACATCAGATTTCACTATAATCTTCATCATTAGTCATAAAATAATTTCTAGACTTGAAAGAGCCCTACTTTTAGGTATAAATTCTGAATAACGAAGAATGCCGTAAAGTACTATTCACTTAAGCAATCTTTCAAAATAAAATTCAAACTCGACTCAAACAATCTCAGAAAATTTTCTAACTCGCTTCAATAGTCTTAAAATAAATTTTAGAGTCTAATGACAGTGATTAGACTAAATTCGGAGTTTGTTGACTGAAGGTTAACTTTTTTGGTCAAAGTTACTATTCATCAAAAAGTCAACCATCACGAATTTTTCCGAAATTCGAACTCATGCTCAATCTCACATTCTTAAACTCATATAACTCTTCACATCTTCGTTCCGAATTGCCGAAACGAGAAAAATAACGATTTTACCCTCCAGGGGCATTTTGGTCATTTTGTGAGAAAATTTATTCTCAGAAATTTTTATTACACAGAATCACACATAATCACATATAATAACATTCAAGAAGTACTTAAGCACACAAATCACATTTAGGACGATTAATTATGCTTAGGAAAAATCGGATTGTTACACAAAGAAAGTTGCCGGCCAAGACCAAAGATCCGGGAAGCTTTACCATCTCATGTGTGATTGGAGGAAAAGTTTTTGGGAGAGCACTTTGTGATTTGGAGGTAAACATAAATCTCATGCCCTTGTCTATTTTCAACAAGTTAGAGATTGGAGAACTCAAGCCGACGACCGTTGCACTACAAATGGCGGATAGATCAGTCACTTACTCGAGAGGAGTTGTGGAGGATGTTCTTGTCAAGGTTAGTGATTTCATATTTCTTGCGGATTTTGTTGTTCTTGAGATGGTGGAAGACAAGGACATGCCCTTGATCTTTGGCCGACCTTTCTTGGCGACGGGGAGAGCCCTCATCGATGTCGCTAGTGGAGAGCTTACTTTAAGGGTGAATGATGAGAGTCATACATTCTCAATCTACAATGCCATGAAGTTCTATGATGAAGGGATTTCTCAAGGCATGAAGGATTGCAAGGTGCTCGAGGTGATCGATTCATGCATTAGCTCGGAAGTTTGGAAGTCATTCCATGATCCTATGGAGGCTTGTATTTCTAACTCCCTCTTTTCATCTAATTTTGATTTGCATCCAAACGCTTTTGATGAAATTTTCATTGAGTGTTGCAAAATCATGGAGAGCCAAAAGGAATGTCCAAAGAACCCCGGAAGATTCTTGGAGCTACAAAGAGATGGAGCGAAGAAGGTAGAGAAGAAAGAGGTACCTAAGCTTGAGCTAAATCCATTGCCCGAACACTTGAAGTATACTTTCTTAGGAGAGAACGACACTTATCCGGTAATTATATCGGTTTCTCTTAATTCTTATGAGCTTGATTGTTTGCTTCATGTGTTGAGAAAGTATAAGTCGGCTATAGGGTGGTCTATCTTGGATTTGAAAGGGATTAGCCCATCAATTTGCATGCATAGGATTTTGCTTAATGATGATGTTAGACCTAGGGCTCAAAATCAAAGAAGACTTAATCCTGTAATGCAAGAAGTTGTTAATAAAGAGTTGTTAAAGTGGCTTGATGCGGGCATAATTTTTCCTATTTCGGATAGTGAGTAGGTTAGTCAAACCCAAGATGTGTCCAAAAAAGGGGGAGTCATTGTAGTTGAAGATGAAAATAAGGAATTAATAGCCACTAGGTTAATTGCGGGTTGGAGAGTGTGTACATAGGATGTTGAATGCAACAACTTGTACAGATCACTTTCCCCTTCCCTTCATTGACCAAATGCTAGATAGGTTTTCCGGGATCGAGTATTATTGTTTTCTAGATAAATACTACGATTACAGTCAAATTCCCATAGCCCCCGAGGATCAAGAGAAACCGCCTTTACTTGCCCATATGGAATTTTTGCCTTTCGATTCATGTCTTTTGGTTTGTGTAATGCTCCTGCTACTTTTCAAAGATGCACGATGACAATTTTTCATGATTTGATTGAAAAGTGATGGAGGTTTTTATAGATGACTTTTCTGTGTTTGGTACTTCTTTTGATAATTGTCTTGATCATCTCTCTATGGTTTTGCAAAGATGTGAAGAAACTAACCTTGTTCTCCATTGGGAGAAGTGTCATTTTATGGTTCGTGAAGGTATAGTTCTTGGGCACAAAGTTTCTAGTGCAGGTTTGGAGGTTCATCGAGCCAAGATTATTGTTATAGAGAAATTGCCACCACTGACTAGTGAGAAGTCGGTGAGGAGTTTCTTAGGTCATGCCGGATTTTATAGGAGGTTCATCAAGGATTTCTCCAAGATAGCCAAGTCCTTGTGCAAGTTGCTAAATGAAAGAAAACAAGTTTGTCTTTGATGAAGCTTGTTGGAGGCATTCGAGACACTCAAGAAAGCTTTGGTTAGTGCTTTTATTTTGGTGGTGCCGGATTGGTGACTAGCCCAAATTTTGAGCTCTATTCGAGTCTTGTTATAGGTCTAGATTGAGTCGTTTTGTGTCTTTTTGTGTGTCTTTAGTGTCTGGGAGGACACATTATGAAGGCAGGGACGAACAGGGCAACCAATGAGGAAATGAAGCATAAAGGGGCAATATATGATCATATTCCGCAAGAGGGGTCTGGGCACAGATACAATGCACTTTAGGCAAGGAAATGGAGCTTGCAGCTTGGGCAAAGAAGCGCATATTCAACACTAAAGTTGTTCCGTTCCACAACCTGATAAAGTCAAGTACCGTGCAGGATCTGGCCATTTGGCAAGGAGAGAAGTGAAGAAGGCAAGGCGCAAGGCAGAGCAGAGAAGAAGAAGTGCACATCTTGGGCACGGAGGCGTATGAAGTCAAGCATTTACGAGATAAGAGTGCGGGGCAAGTAATAGATTAACCAAAGAGGAAGAGTGGGGAGCAAGTAAGAGATCAACCTTATCCAAGTGGCCGATAATGATGGAATTATTTCCTTCCTTATACATGAAGATTCGTCCAAATCAAATCTGCTAAATAAGGAAAGTCTCTTGGTCAACAGAAGCTGCTAAAAGACAGCTGGCAGACAGCTCGCCCAACCCTAACTGCCAACCTACTTACCTAATGGGCTTAGCCTCCAAGACCCACGAATTTCACCTCTATAAATACTCCTAGATAGCAAACCAGATGTAACTTTCAATATCTTTGAATATCTTTCAATCTTTAGAATCTTTTGCTCTTGTAATACTTAGTCTAGGGTTTACTTTATAGTTTTCGAGAGTTTGCCCCTTCGTGGGCAAACAATCTTTGTACTTTGTTTCCGACGATGTTGGTGTCGTTTGGCTTTATTTTAATTCAAGTACTTTTTCTATTTCGTTCTTTCTTTTCTTGTTCTTTATTTTATGCCTAGGTAGTTATACAAATCCGTGCTTGGGCAAGACGATGCTGCATAGGCATTAAATCTGGATGTTGAATCGGGCAAAGGAGAAAGCTATATATATGTGTGTTCCCGAGGCATTGGGCAATGATTTCAAAGAAGTTCGGTGGCTACGGGTAACTCGGAAGGCCAACGAGCCCTGGGCACATACGGATTCCTACATCGCAGGAGGGTTATCAAGTGCTGGTCATGCTTGCCTTACGTTCCTTGAGAGCGGCAAGAACGAGTTGTATGTCTTGGCCTAGACCTGCAAAGATGTGTCAATGCTGGAGTAAGTCGGACGGAGATCCTCGATATCTCATGGTGCCGGAGTGGGCCCATCTAGAACCAAATGTTGTTTGACCAACATGCGCCTTATAAAGTGTTATGCTGGGGACTTTTGGGCAAGCAAGAGGATTGGCTAGGGTGTCCCTGTCAAGACCTAAACATAAGGATGGAGCTAGGCGGGCTATGTAGCGTACGTGGGGCCGTGACAATGGGGACCCAGCATAGCTTTAGCCTATAACCACTGACACACATACGCACCATATATCCTTGCATCGATGAAGACGTCTTGTTTATGTAGATTGACTCAACACCCAAACGCAGGTTTGCCTTTATCTTTTATTTTGTTTATCTTTTAGTTTAACTTTTATTTTCTTGTTTGGCCAAGAGGTGTCTGTGCAGAGCCCAAACCATTAGTGACACCCTGACCAAGAGAAAGCTACACCACCTCCTCGTGGGATCGACCCTATACTTACCGCTAACTGTTCTTAGCTGTGGGCATAGGAAAATTATAAATGTATTTTGCACGTGACTCAAACGTCGGTCACGTCAATTGGTCACAACCGTTTGAGTTGATGTGTGATGCTAGTGACATAGCCGTTGGAGCCGCTTTAAGTCAAAAGAGGGACAAAATCTTTCGAGTGATCTGCTATGCTAGTAAGACTCTTGACAAGGCTCAACCTAACTACACCACGACGGAGAAAGAGATGTTGGCTTTGGTTTATGCTTTTGATAAGTTTCGATCGTATTTGATTAGAATGAAATCAATTATGTACACCGACCATGCAGCTATTCGTTACTTGTTTGAGAAGAAGAATGCCAAGCCAAGGTTGATCCGGTGGATTTCTTTTGCTCCAAGAGTTTGATGTCGAGATTCGAGATCGCAAAGGATGTGAGAATGTGGTGGCTGACCATCTCTCTAGGTTTGAGAACCCCCATTGAAGGAGAGGAGCTTGGAGTTCCAATCAATGAGAGCTTTCCCGATGAGCAAGTGTTGCAAGTTGCCCCTAAAGTTCCATAGTATGCCGATTTTGTTAATTATCTTGCTTCTAATGTGCATCCTCCTTCGGATTTGCATAGGTATCAAAGGAAGAAGTTCTATCATGATGTGAAGATCTACATGGGAGAGGAGTTGTTTTTGTATACACGGTGTGCCGACAAGGTGATTAGAAGATGTGTGCCCGAGGAGGAATGGGAGTCGATAATCTCCCAATGCCATTCATCACTTAGTGGAGGACACTTTGGGGCAAGTCGTACGGCTATGAAGGTATTGCAAAGTGGATTCTATTGGCCGTCTATTTACAAAGATTGTCACGAGTTTACTAGTCACTGCGATCGTTGTCAAAGAATGGGAGGCAATCACCGAACGCCATGAGATGCCCTTGACAAGCATAGTGGAGGTCGAGCTTTTTGATATGTGGGGAATTGACTTTATGGGTCCGTTTCCAAGTCCTTATGGGAATCAATACATCCTTTTGACGGTGGAGTACGTGTCGAGATGGGTGGAAGCCGTTCCAACTCAAACGAATGATTCCAAGGTAGTGTTGAAATTCCTCTAAAAGAACAGTCTTATAAGGTATGGAGCTCATCGTGCTTTAATTAGTGATGGTGGTTCTCATTTTTGTAATAAGTGGTTGGAATGTCTACTCAAGAAATATGGTGTGAAGAATCGAGTTACCATGCCTTACCATCCCCAAGCCAATGGCTAAACCGAGCTTGCGAATAGGGAGGTCAAGCAGATTTTGGAGAAGACCATCAATGGAAGTCGTAAAGATTGGGCGAACTTGCTTGTTGATGCGCTTTGGGCATATAGGACGGCGTACAAGGCTCCTCTAGGTATGTCTCCCTATCAATTGGTTTTTGGTAAATCTTGTCATTTACCCGTTGAGTATGCACACAAGGCATTTTAGGCCGTGAAGAAGTTGAATTTTGATTTTCAATCGGCGGGGAAGGCAAGAATGTTGCAACTTAATGAGTTGGATGAGTTTCGTGAGGAGGCGTATGAGAATTCGAGCTTATATAAGGAGAGAACTAAGAGGTTCCATGATAAGATGATTCAAAAGAGAGAGTTTAAAGTGGGGGATTTGGTCTTGTTGTTCAACTCTAGTCTTCGACTCTTTCCCAGAAAACTACAGTCTAGGTGGTCGAGTCCATTTCAAATTCACAAGGTTCTTACAAGTGGAGTTGTTGAGTTGATCCATACGGATGGTTCGTTGTTTGTCATGAATGGGCAAAGGATTAAAGCGTTTCATCATTCCGAGCCACCCAACTATATTCTTAACTACCGTTTTTTCTTCGTTACAAAGGATTTGGTGTATTCCTAGGAAATACACTTGGTTGTAAATCCAAAAATTCTTACAACTTTTGGAGTTTCTTCGGAGCTTTTGAAATCGCGATTAATCTAATCTTTAAGTCGATGGTAAATTTGATTGCCTAACAGACAACAATCTTGGTAGGACTTCTAGAAAGACATTTTTAAAGTCTTTAACTACTAACACGTACTTGCTACTCTACTTTTGCTTTTCGACCTTGCCCAGATACACTAGTGTATCTTTATGTTTCATTAATTTCTCTATCTTCATAGTTGAAATAATCAAGGAGCTTCTTTTCATTTCGTTCTCAATGTCATGAACTACGGTTAGTCTTTCACCGGGAGGTTGAAACAAATCATAAAATTCTTGGTTAATCAACTCATTCTTAAAATTTTATTCATGTTCCCTTACTTATTTTGGATTGAGGGGCTTAGTGAATAATTCGGGATTTTCTGCATTCAAATTTTTAAACTCGAGAAAACTTACGAAAACTATCGCGAATTTAACCTAAGGGGTCAACACTTTAAGCTTCCAAGAATGCTTTTACTACAAAATTCTTTCCTAAATTTCCCAGTTCTAAGGGCTGAAATTTGAATTTCCTATTCTTGTTTACTTGGGTGTTGGTTCGATGAATGACTAGATTAACCCTAAGTATGTTAGGTTTTGCTTTTTACTTCACAAATGCTGAAATGCACCTTGCCGTACTTTGGACAGGAAATGACTCTCTGAAGTCCGGAAAACAAATTACTTCATTTGGCGTCTTGGAACTTTACCTTTCCCGATTTATCTTGACTCTATCAATTTCTTTTATAGCTTTTTCTTGCTCTTTTCCTTCACTAATTCTTACGCTTCTTTTTAAACATATTGACATATGACTTAATCTAAAAGTTCTTATTGCCTTTCAAAAATTTCTTTTTAAAGATTGGGGAAGAATTTCTCGAGTAATTAACTTCATATTAATGAGAATACTTATCTCAAATTATAATTTTCTTGACCCAAGAAATTGTTAATTACCTTCATACTTCTCAAGATTATTTTCTTAATTTGTCAAAATTTCCTCTTTAAGGAAGGAATAAATTTTTCAATTCTAAAAACTTTAGTCATTACCTTTTTACTTATTCTTATTTCCTCATAATAATACTTATAAACCTTATTATACCTTTCTCAATCAATGCTCATATACTTGAGTTTTCATTAATCGAAAGAAAATACTAGTAATATATTTATTCTTTTACTTTCTTATCTTAATTATAACATTAAATTTTCTTTTCGCCTTCGTATATTAATATTTCCTTATATTCTTTTCTTCAATGAAAATACTTCACATTTCCTCTCAAAACTTCATAACTCGGTTTTTAAAACTTCATGCTACGTAAGTACTATTATTTTCATATTTCAGATAACACTCCGATTGTTATTTCTTACTTGACGTCTAATTACTTTTTATGCTTATTATTTCAAATGCTTATCACAAGACAACCTTCCTCATATTCTTCGTAATTGATAATATTATACTTGATAAAATCATCGTTTCTCATTATTCTTAATACCATGGACTTCTTGTTTGGTAGGTTCTTCCTATCCACTTTCATTTTATTTCAAATCTAAGTCAGATCGAGAAGATTGAGTGGTTGGAGTTATTATCTTCTAAATTTGAAACTGAGGATTCGCTAAGGATTACGATCCTTCCTCTAGTTGCATGGCAAATTCCATATTAAACGCTCGGTTGAGGGCTTCAGCACACGTTAGACGACTCGCAACAACTACACAAATATCTTGCCGTAAACCGGCACGAAACAACTCTTACATTTTCTCATTCTTATCTACTTGGTTGGGTACGAACGGGCTAATTCGCAGAATTCGTGATCATACTTAGCTATTAATCTATTTCCTTGTCGTAGGTTAGCGAACTCATTCGCATTCTGCTTTCTATAGCTCCTAGAAACGTATCTCTCAAACAGGATTTCCTTACATCGATCCTAAATCAGATTTGCACGTTGTTCAGGAGTAAAAATGCGTTGACGGGATTCCTGCCAGTAGTCGATGACTTTCTTTAACTGATACGTCATACACTCAAGACGCTCACGATTGTTACATCTAAGGAATTTAAAAATTCGTTTAAGAGAACGAACCCAGTCCTCAGCTTCTGCAGGACTGCCTTTACCGTCTAAGGTTGGAGGGTTTTGTCAAAGAAGAAATTCCTTGACTATCATTTCGATGAGGCGGGGTTGGTTTCCTATGTTCCTCTTCTTCATTATTCCCAACATTTCTTATTCTTCTCAGAGGCATTCTATAAAATACTTGAAACTAGGATACTTAAATAATTCGATTAAAGCATTCTCTCGACTCTCGAATTTTTTTTTTCAAAAGGGGAAGAAAATTCTCAAGCGATACTTATCACAAATAATACACATTTAGGCACACAACACAAGAGCATGCACATATTATTATATAATCTGCTTAATTCTTTTCTCATCATACATCAACAATACTTATCACCCTTTTCTCGCGTTATTTAACCCTTGAATACTTATATTACTCAATAATACTTTCGAATTTGGTAAATTTTTATCTCAACTTGAACTCTTATCTTAATTCTTATCTCTTTTTATTTATCGGTCTTAATCTCAACCGTTCGTCTCATATAAGCTCGTCTCTTAGCTTCAATCGTTATCAACATGCTCGGCATATAAACGGATTTTCGGTCTAACGACCCATTTCTTATATCATCCGACAATGGCCTCTTTTGAAGATTTACGATATTTAAAGATAGCATTTGTATCGTGATTTCCTAACATCTACGTGTTGTTCTTTTCGACTAAACGTTCGATCATATAAAACATCTGAATTTAAGGTCATTCGTTGTTTCTTCCACATCTTTCTTGAACCGAACTTTAGAATTAATTGTTTGCTGGGATCTTCATCTTCACTAATTTCGAGGTCACTTGAATGAACTTTCGGAGCGTTCCAAGGTAAGGTTTCGTCGTCAACATCATCCCATGGGGGTTTATTTTCGCTACTACTTTCATTCTGTTAAAGTCTTCGAATATATGCTGCTACATCGATTCTTCCGTCGAGTTCGAGTTATAACTCTTGATCAGGCCTTAAAATGGGTACTTCGAATGCAGGATGCTGAAATTCAAGTCAAGTGCTCAATATACGTTGAAGATGGCCTGTTCCTACTGTTACTTCTTCGGCTGGATCGTCAGAAGATTCATCATCACAATCCCCGGTACGTGTTGGTCGGGAGGGTTCTGCTATTGCTCAAAAAGGAACATAAGTATTATCTAGTCGCTTGAATTCTTCTAATTCGTCGTGCGATGGAGGTATTACTTGTATATGATCGTAGAATCCTTCTTCTCGAGTAGATTTTGACGAAGCGGTAAATTTCGTCGAATAAGCATCATTTATTATTTCGTCGAATAAGCATCCCTAGTTGGGAGATTGGTATATGGTCCTAGGGGAAGAGCACCGTATCGTATAAACTGGCTGAATATCGTTGCAAGAAATCTATTACAATATTCGTCTTAATTCGTTCGGCCAAGATGACAGGGTACTAATGAGATTGCCCATCTACGCCATTCATATGGAAGAGCATCGATTAACTGAACCATTCCTTGAAAAAGCGCTAACATCGGGATGTTGAACAGTTTGCTATATTTTGTGGAATCGGGCTAGGAATTCGGCTAACGTCTCATGATAACTTATTCAAATGTACTCGTATTCTTGCTTTATCGCTCTATTCATTCCGTCATCCATTCTATATATTATAAACATTCAAACTCAATCATTCTCAGCAAGATTTTAAACATCACATACATTTATGATTATATCTCAAAATAATAAATATTTGCATTATAGCTCGTTATCTCAAATTTACTTTGATTCTCACTCGATCGCATTAAAATTCTATAATAGCTTAATTAATCATTCTCTTTATCTAACTCTTTCTCACTCGGGAAATTTTCTTTACTATCCTCAATTTTCTTTAGCCAAAAATCTTTATTTTCCTTAATTGATTCAAACTATATAAAACTTTTGAAAATTCTCAATATTTTAGAAATACTTTAAAAATTCTAAATCCTTAGAAAAACTTCAAAATTTCTCGTACTTGGCAGCCGGATGAGGAGGGGTGCTTGGCTCGTTGTTGACTCAAACAAATTCAAGAAATGCTCAAATGAATTCAAGGAATGCTCAATTAAGTCTAGAGAATGCAATTCTAGACTCAATTCTTAGGAAAGCTTAAGCTTCAGAGCAGATGACCTGCTCTGATACCATTATGTCACAGCCCGACTTCTAGGGTATTGAAACGACTAGAATGCAAGGGAAAGTGAGATGGAACAACTGAACATTTACTCAAAAAACATGCTCGGTAACTAAGGAATAACATCAACAATCAATGCATGATCACAATAATGAGGATTTTTAATTAAGTATTTCCCAATGAACGAGCATTTGACAAGAATTCGATCAACAAGTCGAAAAAAGGGTTTAGATTTGGTTATTAGTAAGTTTTGTATTCGAAAGTGGGCCATCTTTTAATCATGATTAACAAATGGTGGTTAAGGAAAAACGAGGATTTGTTTGAGAAATCCATCAACGTTTTAAACGGAATTCAGAAAGGATTTATGGTTTGTCTGAGCACACGGGCTCGTTTTGTCAATGATTCGAGCATGCAATCAAACATATCAAAATGATGGTGTTGCAACGGAATTTAAATAAAAAAACTTCATCAAATCCCAAGGCTATATGTATGAAGACACATAACCTCAAGCTTAAACCTCATAATAGATTTATATTAACAACGAACCGCCCAAGCACACCACATCCCCCTCATCCGTGCTAACCTGCACGTTTTAGAAATAACATGCAGGGCGTGAGTACAACGTACTTAGTGGACACATGCCAAAAACATTTTTAAAACTTGCTCTTAGAGCTATATGATTGTACTTTCCTCTTCTGCTGCATCACAAGTGTTAGATAAATCATTTAAAAGAATTTACGACTTGTGGCAGCTTAAAACTTTTTCATTTATTTTCTAAAATCGATTACAACCATTTATACGGGTATGAATCCATCTACGCGTCTTGTCTTCTTGTGGTGTCAAGAAGTAGGCCTCCTCCTCAAGCACCGTGATCAGCCCAATAAAAGCAGAACTCACAGTCTTTACGTAACTGGCCCAACCGAAGCAAGGCTCACAGTTACTTAACGACCGACTAAGTTGTAACAAGACTCACGGTCACCTAATCTAATGCATGCATTGTCCCGTTTTGTGCAGGACATTATTTTTGTGCGTCCACAGGGCTTATTCTCACAATATCAAGTAGAGGATTGCACACCAAAAATATTAAAACATAGGCAAGTCAATCAATTTAATAAAAAGCGCACATAGTAAATAATAAACGCATTCATCATTTAGTTTTAGTTCAGAAAGCCCACCTGAAAAGTGGCACTTCTCAATTATTCTTTTTCCTTCCGCTGTCCTACTTTTTCACTCCACTCGTGCCATCAAAATAATATTATCTGAGGACGAGTTTTAATTTTTCGGAAAACAACGAATATCTAATTCATCTAACAGACTTCTACATGACTCGGGTTTCTAAATTCTTAGGTTCGGCTTTTTGAACGCTCGATTCTTAATCTCTACCCAAGTACTATACCAACAGACTTCTCGGCATAAATATTTGCCACTGATCGAGCATTCAAACATTTATCCAAATGTTAAACATTAAGAATTTATTATTCTTCTAACTTTGAATTTCTCGATTTTCTTATTTGAAACAATTTCACATAATAACGAGATTTATTCTCGTTCACACAAATCACACTTCAGTCATAACTACATCACTTCACAGTCATTTCAAACAATCATGGACAATTATCCTGGACTTATAATACTGCTCGTTTTTTAATTTAAAATAATTATTTCTCGGTTTTTAATTTACTCAACTTTATTTTTTTTATAAAAAAATTCAAGGACTTCAAATTTAAATTCCATTTCTAATTCTGACTTCTAGAATAAAATTTCTCGAGTTACTTTTTGACACATTTTTTGAGAAATACTTTAATTTGATCAGGAAATTCTTATTTTCTTATATTTCACTCAAATTAATTTCTGTTGAATGATTTTTCGTTCAATTTTGATTTTCAACTTTAGAATCAAGAAATATCTTTTTATTTATTCTTTTAATTTTCGACATTCATCATAACTTATTCGTAAGAGCGCGTTTTTGCTCGATTCAAGGTCTATTACTCTTTATTTATTTATTTAAGCTCTTATAATTCTCTAATTTATTTATTTACACTTAAATTTTTATAAGTCATCTTTTAATTAGAAATTAATTGACCTTTTTTGTAACTTCTTCATATATTATACAAATTCAATGATTCAAGTGGCTATCATGCTTGTTTTTTTATCTCAATTTCATGTTTATAACATCAATTACATCTTATATCCACCAAGTTCTCACAAATTTTCTTTTAAACTTTCTGCATTACTCTATTTCTTTTATTCTTGTTCTTTTTCAATAATTTCAGGTTCCATTATGCTTAGAATTACTCTAATTGATCATTTCTTCCATCAATTTCATCTTCTAACTTCATATGACAAAAGTCGTAATTTATTTCACTATTTCATTGTCCAAATTCGAGGTTTTCTTCATACAATCTTATTTCTTTTATTTTAAAGCTTCATTATACTTCAAATAATTCTAATTTCATACTTCTTAGTACAATTTATCTCATTAAGCTCAAAATTACTATAGTTCTTCTTTTTAGTCTTAAAGCTTTCAAATTATTTGGGGGTTTCCCCATTGATGTTCAAACTCTTGATTTTAATACATATTACTACTCTAAATAATTTGAATTTCATTATTTCTTATCTAATTCATCAATTTATGCATAAAAATTTGAAAGGCACATTTTCTTCTATATGGTATAGTTCGAAATTTTCATATATTATGCATAAGGTTTTATTTCTTCAATTCCTCTTCAACTTAAGTTTATTTCATCTTTAATTTCATTTCTATAGCGTCAATTCCTCCATATAACTATAGGAATTATAATCTCCAATTTATATAAATATATAAAAGCTGAAAATGTATAAATATGATTATATAAACTCATTTCTTTCTTTTGGTGGTATTTTTATTCATAGTTCTTCCTTAATTTCATTTCCAAGCCATCAAACTATCAAATTAGCCATAAAAATAATAAATCCCAATTTAATCATATAATTTTTGGTTCCTTCATGATATGGCTCAAATAAATTCATACTTCCAATTAAATCATAGATTCTTGTTTATTCATACTTGAATTAATATTTTCCATCATCAATTTAAGCATAGAATTCATATATCAAAAATAAAAAATTACTATTCATCATCTTCTTCAAAATTCCTTTTCATGTTTTTGTAATACCCCAGAATTTCCGTACAGTCTTAAAATTTTAAAGTTAATAATAAAAATGGTTTTGCACGCCTAAGTTTACGATTCTGAATTCTAAAACCAACTGTGAAATCCGTTTCCGAAAATAAATTACGGAAGTCAGTCATATGACTACTATATTTAGGGTTATCGCGTACAAAAACTTTTTAGTTCTAGAACTCAGAACGGAAAACCGTCTAATTTTTACATTCACGAAATCGCGATACGAACTCGCCCGAGAAAGTTCGTTTTTTTTTATTTTCCGGACGAAACTCGGACTGTGTCGTCCCGAGTTTTTATCGGAATTTAGATTTTAAATATTACTTTCCGAATAAGTTAAATACGTTAGAATTTTTGGTCGAATCGGAATTTGACGATTTTGTGCCGAGCTACTTTTTCGCCGTTCGATTTCCGTAACGTCGTATCGCGCCGGAAAAGCGCGTAATTTCTTCTTTTTCTCCCCTCAATGCCGACTTCATCACTCTATCTAGCTAGATATTTCATTACTTTATAGTATTAACCAATGACTCACCATTAGATATTTCTAATTAAACTTTACACCTATTATCTTTGTTAGATACATGTTATAACAATTAAGTCATCATCCTCACTCCCTCCCTCCCCATTTTCGGTACACACACACATCACCCTCTCTCCCATTTTTCTTCCATCACCATTGAAGAACTTCAAGTTCTTGGAGCAAGATTTTCACACAAGTCATCATCCAACCAACGAATTCTATTTCTTCCTTTAGTAAAGTTCAAGGTATTCATCTCCTCTCTAATCCTATCCAATTGGATTCCATTTCTTTTCATTTTTTTCATGTGGATCGAAATTTTGGATGATGGAGATTAGATGTTTTGATTTTTAATTAGTGTAATAGGATGGATTAGATATGGATCTATGATTAAAATTGAAAGAAAATCAAGAACCCTATTTCCTAATGAATACCGAAATTTAGGGGATTTAGGTACGATGTCTTGATTCTTCAATTAGTTGGATAATTAGACTTAGAAGTAGTTCAATTGATGATTAAAACAAAAAGAAATCAAAACCCCTATGAATTTAAGTGAGGACCAAATTTGAGCTAGGGTTTGAATTGGGGATTTTCGATTTAATGATGTAATAAGACTTGAATTGGTTGATTGATGATATAGTAGTATGATAAATGGATTAATGTTGATAATTGATGAAGAAAATCACCCCCTTTAAATTATTATTATTACCGAAAAATATGAGGAAATTAGGGGTTTTCATGTAGCTTGATTTAGTTGATGTTTTGTTGATGAATTAATGTTGCTAATGATAATAGTTGATGATAGGAATTAAATGAGAATTTTCTAAAAATGTTAATGAAATTGTAAGAGACAAAGAAGTGGATTTAAGTTGAGTTTAAGTAATGATATGGAGTGATGATGTATATAATAATGAATCTCGTTAGATGATAATTGATGACGTAGAAAATGAACGAATTCCGATAACTTTTGAAATCTTGTAAGAGACGAACAAGTGGACGTAATTAATAATTGAGAAGTCGAGTAAGGATTCTAACTTGATAATAATGTTTATAATGGACTAAGGAACGACTTTGTAGTTGACGACATGAGCATGCGGAATATTATAATATGAGTTGTAGTTATAGTCGAGAACTAGAAACGAGAATTTGTTAACTTGATTTTGGTTTAGTAAATGGTAGTTGAAACGACGAGGTTTGATTGTCGTGGTTATAAACGAGTTATGAAAAGGAGTACTTCACGTACGGGAGTATGTGTTGACTGCCTTGAGAGTCAAGTTTCGTGAGAAATCGAGTACGAGAACTTAGAACAAACTTAGGAAGTTATACGTCGATTCTATCGAGCAACTAGGGTTAGCCGCGGCAGTTTTGCGACCCTTCCCGGAAACTGTAATATCTTTTAGCTCGTTTATCGGATTTGAGATTCGTAAATTGGAGCGTAAACTAGACTTTCCAAGCTTTCTAACGGTACAGGGATCATCCCCTATTTCCAGTTCCTCTGTTCTGGACAGTCCCCAGAACTACTGCCTTGCGCAATGAAATTTCAGAACTTGTTTTACTATGTTGTTTTCTTCGCAACTTAATTTCTTTCGACCGTTTAAGCCGTAATAAGTTAACGACTACCTTCTCTACTGACCTAAGAGTCGAGTATGAGACCTTTCGAGTTTTAAACGAGATTTGTTCAAGTCTCGTTCCCGGTTAATTAAAATGAAACTAGTAGCGTGCAAATGCCTAAAGAAATGAAACGACTAAAACCTAAATCGAATTTCCATGTTCGATTATCTTTTACGACCGATTTTAAAGTGTTATTATTTTACGATGAAGGAGGAAGCCAGCAGTAAGGAAAGGACGGAAGATCAGGAGAACGGAAGCTCATACTTAGTTCTGTAAACGCTAAGGTGGGCTTTTATATATAAAACAAAACGAGCAATGCTCGAAAACCTTTCTTTATCGCTTTGATATCTGTGTTTTCAAAGTGATAATTATGGCATGAACTGTTTTAGGTTTTATGTGAGTTCTCTTATACCTATTTGAGTTAACATTCGTGTTTTCCAGATTTTATGAGTTAATCAAATAGGTTAACTAACGATCGGCTCTGAGTTAGCTATTAAGTGCTTTCCAGAGTTAGTGCACTTTGTAACCTGTGGTGTATGTGGTATCCTGTTGAGGGGTAACCAGCCATGGTGAATGAGAATTGGTCAAGATTTGAACGTAACATACCAGAAAATGCTCGGCCGAGTAAATTGTGAAAATGAGTCAGAAAATATTTAGTAGACACGGGCTAATTTTAAATAAAACCCCGATGTGCTACAAATTATGAAATACCAGATTATCTATACTTATGCTTATGTTTTCGGCATCGTGCCCACTAAGTACTTTCGTACTTAGCCCTGCATATGTTTTCTAAATGTGCAGGTTGAAGCGACGAGAGCAGCGGTGGTTGAAGTTGAGTCGAGTTAAGAAGTTAGGATTGCTTTAGCTATGACCTACTTTCCGTTGCAAAACTCTAGACTTTTTGACGTTATGTACATTTGGTGAATCACTGTAGTTTAAGTCTGTAAACTTTAACTTAGATACTTTCGAGTACCTTTTGTCGAGTAATCCTTTGTGATTAACTCTTCCTTTATATTAGTCAAGTCTTGTTCATTGAATGTATGATGACTTTTATGTATGTTTAGTTAGTCAGCCCCGTTCTTCCCCGCTTCTTTAATCCAATCTCAGTCGCACCCCGGCTTCTGCCGTCCCTCGGGATTTGGGGCTGTGACAGTTTTAGTGATTATTTCTTAATTCTTTTCATTCCATCATGCTTATATATCATCATATATCTCGTATCAAGCATCAAATTCAAAAAATAACTCAAAGCACACAAAAATTCTATTTAGGCATATACTTCGAAATTTCTATGATCACCAAGCATATATGTTTATTTTCTCCATTCAATCATTCAAATAGTCTTAGAAAAATTCCTAGAACTCATCTAAATCATCGAAATCAAGAAATCAATCAAAGTTTGAAAAATCTTAATTTTTACCCTAAAAAGTCGAAGGTTTCATGGATGAGTAGGTCGATCATGGATTTTTCTTCTTTTTTCCAAGTATGGAGAACATGCAAGATCAAGGTATTAAACTCGAAGATCTAAGGATCAAATCTTCATCATATAATCATGGTTTTGATCGATCAAGAAGAGAGAGAAAAATAAGAAGTTCTTGATCTTACTTAAGAATTCAAAGGAATAGGAATGATATCTTGAATCCAAGCAACCTCTTGATCTTTCCTTGAGCTTGAATCAAAGAAAATATGAAGGTTATGAAGGTAATAAGGATCGGCTGCTATGGATGAAGAAAGAAGGAAGGGTTATCAATCTTACTTGAATTTATGAAGAAGTAGTGATCAAAGCTCGGATCCTTGAGATCTAGCTTCATTTCTTGAGCTCTTGGTTGAAGAAAATGGTGGCTATGGAGCTGCTTGGAGATGGCGGTAAGGGAGGAGAATGGAGGAGAGAGAGATGATGATGGTGGTGATGATAATGGCCGATTGTGAGGGCTTGAGAGAGGGGAATGTTGCATGAGTTTTTAGAGAGGGATTGAAGAGTGCAATTCACCCAAGGGTGATGAAAGTAGGATTGGAGAGGATATTAGGTGTGGATGAGAATGAATTACTTTGCTGCCAAGTAATTCCAAATGGGTAGAAAAATCCTCGGAAGAAAAAATTTTATAGGTAAAATATATCCCTCTAAAAATATTAAACTTTAATCTCTCTTTTCGACACTTTCTAGACCTAGGATTTCACTCTAGTTTGCAGCATTACCCACGAAATAATTTATAGATTCTAAAATACCCAACTTTCGTATATAAATTCTAAATAACGAAGATGGTCGAAAATTTCTACTAAGCATATTCGTCTCCTATTTAGATATGGTTGAAAACTTGATTTGTAATTCTTGAATTTCTCTCTAACTTGCATCATTAGTCTTAGAATAATTTTTAGATTCGGAAATACCTAAGTTTCATAGGCAAATTCCGAATAACGAAAAAGTTGTAAAAAGTTACTATTCATATTAGTTGCGTCTTCAAAATAAATTCAAACTCGACTCAAATGATCTCGAAAAATTCTCAAACTTGTATCATTGGTCTTAAAATAAATTCTAGATTTCAATGACACTAATTAGACTGAATTCGGAGTTCGTCGACCAAGGGTTGACTTTTTCGGTCAAAGTTACTATTCATCGGAAAGTCAACTATCACGAAATTTTTCAAATTCGAACTCATGCTAAACTCATATAACTCTTCACATTTTTGTATCGAGTTGCCGAAACGAGAAAAATGACGATTTTACCCTCTAGGGGCATTTTGGTCATTTTGCGAGAAAATTTATTCTCGAAAATTTTTATCACACAGAATCGCACATAATCATATATAATAACATTTAAGAAGCACTTAAGCACACATAATCACATTTAAGATGATTAATTATGGTTAGGAAAAAATCGAGTTATTACAAAGATGCACAAAAATGAACACAAATATGGGTTCATCAGCCCTCAAATAGTCACTGCATGGGCACGTCTTTCAGTTATAGGGTCTCGACACTCATTCCCCTTTAATCTCACCATGTCACGCACGTGAGCATCTCAACCCCTGTCCACAGAATTATCTCACATCTAGAAAAGTCACCAATTGAGCCATATGCGTGAGCAGCCTTTGGATCTAGAAGGCCCAAGGTGGCTAGAAGCATGACTTTCATCATACACCACTCTTCAGGGCTCACAACACGACCGGAGGTGAGGGGAATCCCTACATCTTTGCCCAGTATTGTCAGGGATTTCGCCTCCGTCACTCCTCCGTTGGCCACCGCAAGAGTTGTGGAGACTCTACCACTTTAGAATCAAGCCCAGCGCGTCGAAATGGACCCAACAGCTCTCCGGCGAGCTTCCGACCTCATCTCTACACACAACACCCATACCTCACTGCATCTAAACCAACCCAAGCAAAAAGAACTTAGCTAGACATGGAAATGAAAGAACAAGCAACGCAAAAGATAAACATAAACATATTTAACTTAAACTGAAAATGATTGTTTGCCTCATAGAGGTCTTAACATAAAATGAAAAGAGTATGATTGTTTTTACAAAAAACTAAATTGTAGAGAGTTTGAAAGTGAGGAGGTAGTTCTCGATGATAGTGGTGTTGGAGAGGGAGACTCTTATATAGGGCGACTCCCAAAGTGGTAGTTGGGGATTTGGCCTTTCAAATCCGCCGCCTAATAGGGTTTGGAGTCCGACATGTTCCTTGGCAGGTGAAGTCTCACTTTCAGTACTTCGTCCTTGCTCTTCTCCCGTTTGTCGTCTCTGCTGCTGCTGTTGGAGGTTACCGTTGAAGATGTTGTGGTCCCAGTCCAAGCTATTCTTTCCTTTTGCGGCAAAGTTTTGACTTTCAGCATATGGAATCTTCGTGACATTGCTGCCATGCATCGTGATCACTATCAAGCTCGTTGGGACCTCGAGCTCCCGCTGCTTTCCTTCCTCTTTTATGCCCTAAAACTGCTCCATTGTGCCCATTTGCAGGAATGTGGTGCCTTGCAAGCCAGTGTGTCCTCCTAGACACAAAAGACCTAAAACAAAGAAAAAAAGGACTCGATCTAGACCTCTACAGACACTAGAAATAGCACAGAAATAGGGCTCGTCAGCAGCCTAAAGCTTCATAGATATCTTTAGGTTCTGGAACGTCACCTATGTAGCATGCCGTCATGGCTACGTCTCCAGCTTGCTCAAATTTTTTGAGCACGTCAAGTTCAACAGCATACTGAGCGAGCATAGTTGGTTCTTCATCAGCTCGCTCTCTGGACTAAGTAGACTAAGTCGGGGCTTCGGCAGTGGTATCAATAGCTTGTGTTGATCTTCTCGTTCTAACTCCTGCTTCAAGATTTCCTATCTGATGGTCCCAGTAATGAATAATTGGTGTATGGAGGAAGGAATACACCAGTAGGGATTTTTTTCACAAAAATCGATTTTCAACTCTTGGTGAACTTTTTAGTTCAGCAAGCTCGACAACTGTAAAGGACAACATAGATATTGCAGTATCCTTCAGGGTTCGATTCCTCCTCTCTGCTACTTTCTTCTGCTGTGGAGTCCTTACTGCTGAGGTCTGGTGAGTTATGCCATTCTTCTTGCAATATCAATGATGGTCTCATTGAGGAACTCAGCACCGCGATCAGATCTGATGGATATAATGGATTCTCCTTATTGATTTGCTGGTTTGTCCATCAGCTTTGGCAACTCTTCTCTCATCTCGTTCTTATGCGCCATGAAGATCGCCCATGTGTACCTCGAGTAGTCATCAGTAACTACAAGAGTGTATTCATTTCCACTCATGCTCTTGGGGGTAACCAGAGAACAGATCTATGTGGATTAGTTGCAGAACACGATTCATAGAGGGCGTCAGTTTAAGACAGAACGATGCTCTAGCCAACTTCCCTAGTTGACATGCACTGCAGAGATGTGTCGGACTGAACTTCAAGTTTGGTATTCCATCTACGTGGTGTTAGTGTGCTAACTTGTTCATAGTTTTGAAGTTGAGGTGGTTGAGACTTCTGTGCCATAGCTAACTTGTGTCTGAGCTACTCTTGGACGCAAGGCAGGTATCTGGAGGACTCCTCAACCAGTCTGTGTATTATACACCACCTGATAAAGATCAGTTACCAAGTAGAAGAATTTGCTGGTCTTAACATCTTTCACCCTGCATCCTTGTGCATCAAACTTCATAGAAAAACTATTATCATAGAATTGGCCTATGGAGAGAAAGTTATGCTTCAATCCATCGACCAAGGAAACATTTTTAATAGTCATTGAGTAAGTTTTGAATGTACCGAAATCTCTGGTTTTGCCTTGGGAGTTGTCACCAAAGGTCACAATTGGTCCCTCTCAAAACTTGAAGTCATTGGGTAAACTTTTGTGGTGTGTTATGTGCTTGGAGCATCCACTATCCATGACCCACACCGATTTTACAGCCTTTTTTCCCTCAGTTCATCATGGTCCTGCAAAAAACAAGAAGAAATTTAGGTACCTACACTCAGTTGGAACCTGGCTGGTTAGTGACTAGTGTTTCCTTGTAGACTCGAACTGAGCAATCAGTTCGAATCACTTTCCCTTCTGAATCCACGTAGAATGTTGACTGAATAAGCATGGGAGCACGAGCAGTCCAATTCTTTGATTGATACCATTTTCTTTGAGGAGCTTGATTTTGACCTTGATGACTTGGTCGACTTCGTCGTGGCGAGAACTGTGTGGGAGGGGACCCAAATTGTCTAGCTCCTTGTGCATATCCGTATTGTGGATAACTAGGACCATGATATTGATCTCCATAGTTTCCATGACCTTGATATGTCTATTGTTATTGATGTTGAACTAGATATGTATGATGGTAGAAATTAGGAATGTTCTAGTTCGGATGTCTTTGAGACTGATGATGTGCTCGGTTGTTGGGCCTACGCTTGGGCCGATTATGCCTTGGCTACGAAGATCCTTGTTGAGTCTTCCCCCTCGCTCTGCGACCTTGGGGTCTAGACTTCCTTGTTGACTTCTCAGCATCTTTTGAAGTACCAGCTTCATCCTTCTTTAATTTATCTCCTTGAACCTGCTTGCCTTTGTCATTTACATGAGTCTCAATAGTTTCTGAGACGACTGGAGTTTTTGGAATTATGACGTCGACTGAGTCTGGTTGAACTTGTGGTGTCTCAGTTACAGGTTAATTGGCTTTGACGAACTGTCCTGGCTGCAATCCAGTGTTCGTCTCTGGGTTATAACCAAGACCTTCTATGCAGCTGGGAGGTCTCTAGTTGATGATCATGCTCTCAAGAGCAGCGCTTAAGGCATGTAGGGACACTATCTTCTCATTTGCATGTTTGAGCTCCAATTACAACTGAGAGATGTAGTCAGCTTGTGTTCTAGACTGAGCAACTTCTTCATGGAGCTTCCTGTTGATCTCCATGAGTCTCTCTATCTCTTGATCCTTCATTATCAGTTCATTGCTCATCAAGTCGAACTCTGCTTGAAGTGCCTTGCATTGAGTTGCTAGAGAATTACACAATCTGCTTAGCTGTTCTATGTCATCCCATGATAGATTGATGTCTTCATCAAGTTCTTCTGCACATTGGTTAGCTACAGGTTTAATATGAGATGGATGGAGAAAAGAGTTTACCTCACCAGTAGACTCTCCTGGCAGTACCATAAGACACTTATCTTGTCCTCTGGAACTTGCTGAAGAGTCAGCTTCCTATCCTTCAGAGTCAGTGTACAAGTCGGTGTCATCGATTTCTTCTTCAACAATCATGGCCTTGGACTTCTCCTTGGCCTTTGCACAGAGGGCATCTCGATCCTTCTTAGAGAGACTAGGGCAGTTGGCTTTGAAATGTCCTGGTTTACCGTACTCAAAACATCCTTCGCCTTGAGACTTTGAGGGTGTTCCAGAAGAGCTGCGTCGGCTCTTATTTCCCTTCTACATTTGTCAAGCTTGGTATTCATCTCTTCAAGTTGTTTGGCCATTTCCTCGACCTTCTTCTGAAGTTCGAACCTGCTCGATCAATCCCTAGTTGATGAGTCAGTGGACCGTGAGGGTCTGGCAAACTTTGGTCTTCTTGAGTCAGCTCGAAGCACCACGGACTTGGTCGCTGAGCTTTTCTCCATTGACTCTGGCTTTTGAAGCTTGGCTTGCTTCAGTCGGAGGATGTCATACTCATTTGTCGTGAGTATGAAAATAGCTTTTTAGTCTTTATTAAACTGAGGTCACTCCGGTTCTTATGGACAACTCTGTAAACTGCCCAATCTTCGCCTAATGCAGAGAGAACTTCTGACAAACCCTATTTTCGTGCTCATTTTAGTGTCTTGTTTAGGATTAGATCGAGTCTTATTCCTTTGTTTTGTGTCTTTTTGTGTTTGGGAGAACACATTGGGTGGCAAAACATGAAAAATTGGTAATTGGACATAAAGAGGACAAAATCAAGGAAAAATAGGCCAAGGCAAGAAATGTTGACCAAAGAGGGAAAAGGAAGAGAAGAATGGTCACGAAGAGCGCCAACGAGGTCACCACGTCAGTGTGCGAGGCCATCATGATGAAGCGGTCAATGGTCAACATATTGCCATAAAAGGAAAGAGACCGTTCTGACCACATCTCAGTGGTCCAAGTTGAAGCAGCTTGGAGGCCAATAGGAGAAGAAGTATTGTCTGGAGTTGAAATTGACATGTGTATGGATGGTCATGAAAGAAGCCAAGAAGCCCAAGACAATCCTTAAACAAATCAAGGCAATCAATGGTCTAGATTTGATCTAGGGTTTTGACTTCACCTACCAACATATGTTAGCCTCCCTATATATACATCTTCTTCTCTAGATTTTTAAAAAGGCTTAGAATCTCAATTTTCCTCCATAGTTAGCAGTAGAGAAACAACACCCCCTTACGTTTCCGTTTTTAGCCATCTCCCCTATGGGGAGAGGGCATTGCGTCTTTTCTGGCGACGTTGGTGTCGGCCATGTTTTTTAGTTCAATAAATCTTTAGTTATGTTTCATTTACGTTTCTTCTTTACTTTCCTGCCTAGTTAGATGTTCTTAACTTGGTTTGGAAACCTCATTAAGATAAAATCGAAACCGAAAACCGCGCGCCATCAACTTTCTAGTTCATCTCATGCTGAAGGTATTTTCCCTTTCTGATACTCTCAATGTCCATGATGATCACTGTGAATCTCAGCTCCATTTTGTCGATGGACTCATTCACGAGCTGAGCGAAGTTCTCGTACTTCTGACATGCCATAGTGAACTCATTCTCCTTGATCTCATCAAATCCTTCATAGAGAGATGTTAAGGCATCCCACATCTCTTTGGCGGTGTTGCAAGAGATGATGTTTGGCATGTAGGCCTTGCCTACTGTGGATGAAATGACACTCTTCGCGATGTCATCGAGCTGAGCTATGTCTCTCTCTTCTTTGGTGAATCCTTTAGGATCCTTCAGCTCTATCTTCGTAGTCCTCGTTCCACATCTTGTGATGTCTGGTGGTCAGCACTATCTTCAGTCTAAACTTTCAAGTGGAGTAATCATCCACTGTGAACTCCGGTAAGCTTCCTAGCAACGTCAGGTTCATGATTCCTACTCAACCAAAAGAGATAAACATGCAGAAATGTAGTAGAATACACTAAGGAGGTTTTCAAAGATCTGTTCAGTTGACTATTGAAAAATCTCGCCTCACACCTAGTAGAATAGACTCGGCAGTCTTTTGAACCACTGCTTTGATACCACTTGATGGTCCCGGTAACGAGTAACTGGTGTATGGGGGGATACACCAGTAGCGAATTTTACTTAAAAACCTTTTTTTTAAAAGAACTACTCAGTTCAGTCGCTCAACAATTGAGAAGGTCAGTCGGAGTTGTCGTACAGTCAGGTGCACAATTGACTTTTTTGATTGATGGTCAAGTGTGTAACACTGACTGAGGTTTTAAAGAGTTTTGCAATGCACAAGTTGGTGGTTATTTTTGACTCATTACTTAAACTGAAATCTTTTACTAGGAAGGTCAAGTTCCCAAACACTTAGTGCAATTTATAGAAAATAGATTTGTATGCAGGGTCAATTGGTTAGAAAATAGAATATAAAATACTAAAAGTAAATACACAGTATTTTTACGTGGTTCAAAGATTGACCTCCTACGTCCACGACTTCCTTTTCAGGGAAGTAATCCACTAGATAAGTTTATGCGTGCTTGTCAAACATTCAGTTTTGTTTACGAATACCAAACAACCTAACCTGTTCGATTATGGGTTCGAACAAAACCTTACAACACTTTTGCAGACAAGTGTACAGCCTATCTTAGATTATGGGTTCTAAGGGACCTAGACTCTTTGATTACGGGTTCAAAGAAAAACCTAAAAGGTGGGGTTGGTGTTTTTCCAACTATGAAGCCTTCAACACTCGAAAAGTTGAGGCTTCTTCCTAAAGCTTAGAGACTCAATCTATTTACAGAGAATCTACTTAGATACAACGAGAAACTATGATTCTGGTCTCAATCAAAAAGGGATTTTGAGAGGCTAGAAAGAAGAACAGGAGGAGGAATGGACACTACTTCTACTGAATCTTCGACTAAAACTCATTCTTGCTTCGCGAGAGAGAGAATGCTTGAATTGCTTGAATGCTTCTTTCCGCGTGTGTTTAGTACCCTTCTCGCATTGTGGAGACCTCTATTTATAGAGAGGGAGATCAACTAGCCGTTGGAAAGAGCCGTTTGACCTCTGTCAAAAAGCATGGCACCCCACCTACTACTCTGCAACCTTTCCCGAAATGGTAACTACAACCCTTGCTTTATGTAAGTCTTTGTGGTCGGTCTATTTATGGAAAGTTACAGGTTATCTTGTACATCTGAGTAGATTTGAATTTGAATTTGAACTCTTCTTCTTTCACTGTCTTCCAAGTCTTCCCTTCTTGACTTTGGGACGTTTGATTTCGACACAACTGCTCGACATGCATAAACTGCATGGTTAAGTTCCGTAGTCAGTCGAGTTTTGGTCTGACTGACCATCTTGATCACGAACTGCCTTCTCAGTCTGGCTGACTTCTTCTGCTTGAACCTGTAAAGATAAAATCCCTACGCTCAAACAATAAGCTCTAGCTATTAATTGACTGATGGTCCATCTTCTCAATTGGGGTCAGTTTAGTTTTGAAATAAATCAAAACCTTTACTAATTTTCCCAACATAAGGTAATAATAATGCTAAAGCACAAGAGGTTAGCCTATGCATTGTGGATAATACTTGGTGGGATTAGTTAAATTACTTTCTGAAATTTATTGAGCCTATAGGTGATAGGTTAAGAAGAGCTGATGCGGATGCTCCCATCTTGCATTCGATATATGAAATGTGGGATACAATTATTGAAAAAGTGACAAAGATTGTTTTTGAACATTTTTGAACATGACAAAAGGATATGACTTTTGGTTCATCCCCTTGTTCTGACACGGTCCGTGGAATGTTGATGAGCAAATGGAATAAAAGTAATATGCCATTGCATTGCTAGGTGCACTCATTGGTTCCTAGATATTACCATGAAGCGTTGATTCAAAGTGGAAGTAATGGAGATCGAAGGTTAGCACCTCATCAAGATGATGAGGTATCGAAGAATAGAGGTTTGATTTATATTGAAGTTGTTTCCAGAACCAAGTTAGCTAAGAAAGTTTTTGCTGAATTTGAGGCTTTTTCTACTACATCTGGGTTTTTTTCAAAGAGCCATATGTAGTCGATGCAAGAATTCATGAAGAACCAATGTCGTGGTGGGGAAATCATGGTGCATCAATACCCCACTTGCAAGGTTTAGCTTTCAGGCTACTAATGCAATCGGCCTCTTCGTCATGTTGTGAAAGAAATCGGAACACATACTCGTTCATTCAAAATATTAAGAGGAACAAATTGACACCAAGTAGAGGTGAAGACCTTGTATTTGTGCACTACAATCTAGGATTGTTGTCATGAAATGAAAAGGATTATAAAGAAGGAGATTCAAAGTACTGGGACTTAGGTATGTTATTTCATTTATTGGTAATTTTAAATTTTTATCATATAGATTAATTTAGAATATATGAACTTGAATTATGTAGGTGCTGATAAGGCTAATTTGGATGAGAATGAAACTTTGAACTTGGAAGATTTATCACTTGATAGTCCGGAATTGGAGAGTTATTTTGTTGCTTGATGAATTTTGCAAGACTTGCAAGTTGATTTTTTTTTTTAGTGTTGAGACTGTTTATGACTATCAATGAATTATCATTCAATTTAATGTTAAATATCTTACAATCTACGTGTTATATAATTATTAAAAATGTATCCCCGCACCAGTGTCCTAATTTTGGATCTTTATTGGTCGTGTCCAAGTATCCTACATTTAAAAGTTGAAGTGTTGGACACTGACGAGGCCGTCATTAGCACTCGTAAAATAAATTTGTAGCTTATGCCCATAGCTATATAGGTAGCGGTAAGAACAGGGTCGATCCACGAGGAGTTGATAGTATCTTTCTCTTGCCTCTTTCCACCAGTGTTGCAAAAAGGTTTTGGTTTTTGTCATAGTACCCTTATTGGGCAATACGTTGTAAACTAAATAATTGAATCTAAAAGAAGAATTGATCAATAAACAAAAGTATCCTGGCCTAGACTTGACTCATTAAATATGAACGCTTACTCGGTCATCAGTGCAAATATATTTATCACACGCATGCATCATTGGTTATAGGACTTGAATGCTGAGATCCCTTTTTACTCGTCACGCTCTCAACAAACCCTTCCATGACCTATCCTTACTTAATTAGATATGCACCACCGGCTCCCTGCTCTGGGCAATACCTCCGTCCCAGAATCATCGCCCGATCTCTTACCCAGTTTACATTAAGGACTAGAAAGACCCGAAAAGGAATAATAACGTCTTGCCCAACATGACAAACACCTTCCAACCATGTCAATCAATCTAAACCAAGATCTAATAAAAATAAATCTCTAGTTACCTCTTGATTATTTTGCGATCTAAACTACTCAATTAATTAGTGATCAGTTAATTAACCAAATTCCTAAATCATATTGAATCAGACCTAACACTTCGGGAATACTCGCATGTAGTTAGTATTCCCATATTAGACCTCTAGAGTTTATTGATTCATATTCAATTCATCGTTGCCTAGACCAAGTTAGAGAAACTTAGCTAGACATAATTAAATAAGCAAAAGCAAAAGAGATAAAAGAAAACATACTTGAATTGAATCGAAACATAATCTGAACATCTTGGGCAACGGCGGACTCCGACATTGCCGGGTTTCTAATGGTCCTAGCCTAGAGATGTGAGCTTGGCCATGGGCTGCCTTCTTCTACGAGACTTTCTTGCTTTAGCAGCGGCCCAGATATGCTTTCCTTCTTTGGCAGCTATCCAGATTCTTCTTTTCTTCTTTAGTGCTACCCAGATTCGTCCATCCTTATCTTCAAGAGATTTGATGCGATCTGAATCTATATGGATAAGAAAAGATTGACTCGGTTGATTTCCTTCTTTATCTACTTTTTTGGATAAGATGCATTCATCCATTGCCTAGATGCAAGCTCTGGACGGTTAAAGGACTTCCTCTGGTCAAGGTCCATGTATTGGGCAAAGCGACTCCATTGAACAGCAACACATTTTATGCTAGCTATGTTGTTTAAGCTAGAGTTTCTTCAGCTGGTCAATGTCTCGTATCTGCAACCTTCACCTTTTTCACGGAATACATCACTATGTTGCCCAAATGCATATGCTCTGCCCAAAACGCACCAGTTGTCCAAATTGTGCCTTTCCAGACACGAAAAGATACAAAAGACTACACAATGACTCGATCTAGACACCTTAAATACACATATAATAATAACAAAATATGGACTCATCATACCCACACACTTAAACCACGCTTGTCCTCAAGTTTTTAAATTAGACTTGCCCAAGACTCTCAAACCAAACAAACAAAACACAAGACTTAAACATAAGAAACAAAATAAACAATTCAAAATAAAATCAGCATGGTTAGAATATTAGTGAGAACAACACAACAATTCTTATCATAAAATATGCAAGTGAAGGGAAGAGAACATGCACAACTATCAAACAAGTCAAGATAGAACTGTGAGCAATAAGGATATCCTCACCACGCTCATCACTCTTGTGTATCGGATTTTTAAACTCCCATTGACCATCTCAACCTCGGATTCACCATAGGCTTGTCTGCGCTTTAAGTCTTTATCTCATGAACTAAAACTTAGAACTCATCATTAGGTCTTTAGTTGGGCTGTAACTTGGCTTAAGACAATAGGTAGGATGTATTTAAATATGGGCTAATGTCATTTGAACTCATACTGGGCAATAGGGTTTCCCAACTCCTTCAGATTTTTTGCCTCATTTTCCAAGCCTAAACATAACAACTTAGTAGGGGGAACTTATTTTTTTTCTTTTTTAATATTTTAATATATTTTTTTCTTTTTTTTTCTTTTTCTGTTCCCTCCCTACTTCTTTCACAACATTTACTAATTTGGGCAATAAGGTACTCAACTATCAGCGGAAAATGTCTTGTCCAGATTGTACCTCATCATTTCCTTCCTTCCCTTTTCTTCTACATTCACTGAGTTCTCATGACCAGGTAGGAAATTTTATCAAGGCAATATTTAAGTGAACAGAAAGAATTATACTAGCTCAAGGGGGCTAGATTAATAATGATTAAGGTAGGCTTTTAAGGCTCCTTGGGCAAGTGAAAGAAACTGCCTAAATCATGGCAAGCTCCTAAGCTCAATTTAGATATCACCAACAAAAGTACATACAAGTTCTAGTTCTTCATAATTGAAATGTCATTATTCATACAAGAAAAGAAATCATATATTGGTCAATACATTAATTAAGCTCAAATCTTCACAGGTTATGCTCACAGTTCATTCCATCATACAATTTTTCTTCTAGCATGCATAAACTCAACACTGCTCAACAAGCATCAATTAAGCACAAAGAATTTATTAAACTATATTGACCAACTCCTAACATGTTGACCAACTAACTCACAAACATAAACACATAAAAATAACGACGACCCCCACCCACACACTTTGCTTTTGGCAAAGTGGGTGAAATGGTGATCACGACACTACTAAAATAAAAGTGACTCAACAACAATCCTCCACCCACACACTTTGCGATGAGCAAAGTTGATAAAGTAAAGATTAAGACTCGACAAACTTGACTAAAACAAAAAAATAAAAGAAAACATAAAATAATAGACTTAATCTAACTAAACCACAAAACACTAGGGAGGAAACAATTATGAGGAAGGTACAGTGAAACACCTGGATGTGTTTTGGGTAGAGTACGCATTGAGGGCAAAGTGAATGGCATGGAGTATCTCTATACGTACAACAAAAACTTCTTCCAAACTGGTCAACGCTCTTAAAGTTTGCAACTCCTTGCTTCTCGAGTTAGGCAGGTGTACATCCTGCCCACCGTTGATGATTCTAAAATGGCACGTTGAGCAAGCAAATTGTGCCATAATGTGCAACAAGATTCTCCTTCACTTAGCCGAGGCCACTGACCTCGATGCCTTTCAGCACAGAAGTAGCAGGCTTCCTTTTGCCCATTTATGAATGGTTTTGGGCAAGAAGACCATGCTGGTGGTTGTGCCTTCGCTTTTGAATGTCATTCCAACCTTGTTGTTTTGCTCAAACTTCTAAATCTGATGTGGGCAAAGTAAGCTTGTTGATCAGCTTGGATGTCAGCAGCCATTTCCTCAACGTTGCCCAGACGCTCCAGCAGTACCTTAACTTGGGAAAAGAGAGAGCTTATTTTCTCATTCTTACCCTTCTACATCTGCACACCAAAAACAAACCCTCCCTCCCCATGCACTGAAAAACAACTATCTATCCTAGGGTTATTATTAAAACTAAGTTTATTAAAAGCAAATTACGAAAATCAAATAACATACCAGGTTGTCTCCTGGTCAGCGCCCTATTTTGCGTCTAAGGCATGCGTGGGACTCATTTAGTGTTCGTCAAGATCAAGGAGATCTAGAGCCTCCTTCTAACCATAATAGTGCCCATAGCAAAATTCATTTTCCCAAATGATTACGTCTCGAACTTTCCTTCTCCATTGACTAAACTTCTGGTAGTCAATATATTCCCTCCAATCACTTTGGAGTCTCATGGCCACCATATTCTTGTTCTTATCTTTAACAACTTGAATGCCAGACGTCTTGGGCATAGTATGTGCTTTGGGCAACTAACGATCTTCAGATTCTAGATAGATTCTGCCCAGACCCACGAGTTTTATGATCTCTTTCATCACTTGGTTTAGCTCTCCTTAAGGTTCCATTCTAGGAACAGAGTCTTCTTTCATCAAAGGGTGATGTATACAAATGGTTGAACTCATTCTCTTGATATCAGTCAAAGTCCAATTAATTGCCTCCTCATTCATATCCAAGATGCTTCGTACCTTTTCTTCTTCAATGGTTAACTCACCGCTTATGATCACGGGCAGAGTCTCATCTTTCCCTGAGTACATGTATTTCAGATATCTGGGCAATGGCCTATCCTCTAACTTTGATACTTGCTCAGTAGATGACATCAATCTGTCCTCTGGGCACAACAAGGGTATGTTGAGGGCCTCAGTTCTGTGTTGCCCGTCAATCTCAATATTTAAATAGTTGACCACTTGGACAACCTTCAAATCACCATCTTGGGCGCAGTCCTCAGTTATGCCCTCTTTAACAAGATTATCAATTCCAGTTTATAGCCCAATCTCCTTCTCTTTTCTGAATCTACCTGGAAATGGTATTCTGGGCACATAGACAGGATACCTCCACCTTCTTGGGCATAGCAACATTCTACTTTTTAGCTTCTATTTCTTGAGCAAATTCTTTTTCTTCTACTAACCCCATGTTGACCTCTTGTTGGACACACAGTTCCCGTTGCTTCTTTTCCATTCTGGCCAACGCGGGCGAAACTTGAGAAAGTTGACTATTTATGTCAGTCATCAATGAGTCACCTCTATTCTGATCATGGTGGTGGGGAAAAATATATTGATGTTGGTATTGCTGTTATTGAGCTGCATTCTGCTCAATGTTCTAATTCTCTGTCCAGGTCGTTTTCCAATAACAGTTACTTCTTCATCCTTGCACCAAGACGGACATTGGTCAGTAGCGTGTGTAGTGGTTGAACATACTTCACACTTTCTAATTGTCTTCTTTAGTGTTGGGCAAATAGGAGTGCTTATGTTGACCATAAACTTCTCCATCATACTGCACAATCTCTTAATCTTATCATCTTCTTGGTCAATTGTAGCCGATCTTTGCATATCCTCTTGATCCCTTCGATTATCTGCCATTATAGCAAATAACATGAAAGTTTCACTAGGAAACTTATTCAAAATAGTTCCTCCACATGCTGCATCAGTCCAATCCCTATCTCCTGGCCTTAATCCATCCATCAAAGCTTGAATAAGATCTTGGTCAGGAATCTCGTGTTGTGGGCATCTGACCAACATCTGCTTGAATCTCCGGTGATAATCATAAAGTGACTCTTCTATGCCCATCTTGATTGTAGTGATGTTCTTTCTTTCTTTCTAAATTCAGGCAATAGGGCAGTTCCTCTCAAGAAATTGTTATTGCAGTTGTTTCCATGTAGTGACACTCCCAGCGGACAACGTGTAAAGCCATTCATGTGCTTCATCTTGAAGAGAGAATGAAAATGTCAATAACCTCACATAGTCCGGAAAGTAAGGGTTGTTAGGCGTCAAATCTCGTATTGTCCTACACACCATCTCGAAATCTTGAATATGACGTATGGGATCTTCTTCGAGCATATCACTGAACTTGAGGAATATCTGAATCAAACTGTGCTTGAATTCCCAATCTCCAGTTATTTTGGGCAACGTGATGCCCATGGGCTCCAGACTCATATTGCTTGGGAACAACATGGCCCGCAAAGTTTTCTCCTCAACTTGAGCCTCAATCATAGGTTCTGCCTAATGATGATCTTCTTGACCAGAGTGGTCATCCTCTCAAAAGGTTAATTTCTAGAAAGTTATTTCCCTCAGCTTCCAGACTTTTTATTGCTCATATTTCTCGCCCCAAGAGAAAGTTACTGAAATTAACTCCCCGGCAACAGTGCCAATTTTTATGAAGCCGTCATTAGCACTCACAAAATAAATTTGTAGCCTATGCCCACAGCTATATAAATAGCAGTAAGAACATGATCGAACTACGAGGAGTTGATAGTATCTTTCTCTTGCCTTCTTCCACCGGTGTTGCGAAAAGGTTTTGGTTTTGGTCACAGTACCCTTATTGGGCAATACGCTGTAAACTAAATAACTGAAATTAAAAGAAGAATTGATCAATAAACAAAAGTAACCTGGCCTAGACTTGACTCATTAAATACGAACACTTACTCGGTCATTGATGCAAACATATTTATCACACGCATAGCAGTAAGACACAAAAGACTACACAAAGACTCGATCTAGACACCTTAAACACACACAAAATAATCACAAAATATGGACTCATCAGACACATATCCCGACACTCGTATCTGATACCCGCACCCGAGTCCGAGTAACATATGCCGAGACTTGAGAGGCAATTTTCAGTTATTTATTTTTCTCAATCTTTTACTTTTTTTTTTTACATTTAAAATTACGATTACGTCTTATAAATTTTTTGTTTGTTTTCATACTTATTAATACATTCTAATTATCGTTAATTAATTTTCTAATTAGAGTTTATTTATGTTTTTACTTTTTAATAATATACACTAATTAATGTTAATTATTTCTCCAATTGGAATATATCAATCTCTCATTTGAATTTATAATATTATTTTTTGTTTATAATTTTAATAAATTGTAATTATGGTATACTAATCTTCAATTAGGAATTATCAAACTTAATTTGAATAAAAGTAGCATTTGCCCTTAGTATAAAAATCATCGGATTTATCCATCGAATATATAATTATCATAAAATACGTATAATCTTTTTAATGAGTGATGGGAATATATATTATTCACTTTTAAATATATAAACGAAAAAGGTTCATCTAAATACTAAAAGTAATATATGTCGTGAACAATAGTAACATTTGTGGCGAACGATGGTCCCGGTAACGAGTAACTGGTGTATGAGGAGCTAGAATACACCAGTCGCGATTTTTAACTTAAGACCTCTTTCTTAAAAAGAACTTCTCAGTTCAGGCGCTCAACAACTGAAGAAGTCAATCGGAGCTGATGCACAGTCAGGTGCACGGTTGACTTCTTGGACTGATGGTCAATTGTGTGATACTGGTTGAGGTTTTAAAGAGTTTTGCTTATGTGGAAGTTGGTGGATATTGAACTTGTTACTTAAACTGAAATCTTTTACATGGAAGGTCAAGCTCCCAAACTACTTAGTGCAATTTCAGAAAACTATTTTATGCAGGGTAATGTAAATACTAAAAATAAAGAACACAATATTTTTACGTGGTTCGGAGATTAACATCCTACGTCCATGACTTCCTTTTCGGGGAAGGAATCTACTAGATAAGCTTACGCGTGCTTATCAAACGTTCAACTTGGTTTATGGGCACCAAACAACCTAACCAGTTCGATCACGGGTTCGAACAAAACCTTATAACACTTTTGCTGGCAAGTGTACAACCTATATTAGATTACGGGTTCTAAGAGACCTAGACTCTTTGATTACGGGTTCAAAAAAAATCTAAAGGGTGGGGTTGGTGGTTTTTCCAACTATAAAGCCTTCAACATTTAGAAAAGTGGAGGCTTCTTCCTAAGGCTTAGAGACTCGATCTTTTCAGAGAGTCTGCTTAGATACAGCAAGATCTAGACTTCTAGACTCGATCAAAGAACAAGGCTCTGAGAGATAGACGGAATCAAAGGAGGAGGATTGATGACTCTCTGCAACTTCAGCTTCTAACACTTGAATGTTCTTGCTGGGGAGAATGCTACTCTTTTAAATCTGTTTGAATGCGCATGGAATCAGTAGTCTTCTTGTATTGTAGAGACCTCTATTTATGGAGAGAGAGAGATCAACTAGCCGTTGGAAAGAGTCGTTTGATCTCTGCCAAAAAGCATAACACTCCACCTACTCGTCTGCAACCTTTCCTAAAATGGTAATTGCAACCCTTGCTTTATGCTAGTCTTTGTGGTCGATCCATTTTATGGAAAGTTATAGGTTGTCTTGTACTTCCGAGTAGAGTTGAATTTGAATTTGAACTCTTCTTCTTTCAACGTCTTCCAAGTCTTCTCTTCTCGACTTTGGGACGTCTAACTTCGACACAAGTGCTCGACATGCATGAAATGCATGGTTCAATTTGGAGTCAGTCAAGTTCTGGTTCGACTGATCATCTTGATCACGAACTGCCTTCTTCAATCTGACTGACTTCTTATGTTTGATCCTGTAAAGAGAAAATTCCTACGCTCAAACAGTGAACTCTAACTAAGTTTAGACTGATGGCTTCATCTACTCGGTTGGGGTCACTTGGATTTTGGGATAAATTAAAATCTTTACTAATTTTTCCAACACGAATAACGTAATATTTGTCTTTAACATAATAATAATAATAATAATAATAATAATAATAATAATAATAATTTTGGGATATAATAATAATAATTCTTTATGAATGATAAGAATATTATTCCACCTTTTAAATGTATAAACGAAGAGAAATTCATCCAACCACCCGAGTTTATTGTTAAACTACTTAATTCTTAGACAATATAATGTCACATATCTTTTTTCAGGAGTAATGAAAATATTATTCAAACTTTCTAAATATATAAATTGTTGGGAAAATTACTAAAAGGTTTCGAACGATTCCAAAATCCCAACTGATCCTAACCGAATAGATGAATGTCTTTAGTCTGATCTTAGCTAGAGCTCACTATTTGAGCGTAGGGATTTTATCTTTACAGGTTTCAAGCAGAACAAGACAACCATACTAAAGAATGAAGTTCGTGAAGAATTCAGCTGAGACCCAAACTCAGCTGAGACCCAGATTCAGCTGAAGACCCAGACTCAGTTGAGACCTCAACCTCACCAGACGCACGGACTCAGTTGAATAGCAGCTCAGTTGACTTCTCAACTGAACCACGCAACTGAAGGCATACAGTTCCAGCGTGAAGAGAAGTTGTATTGAAGTCAGACGTCGCAAAGCGGGGAAGAGAAGACTTTGAAGACAGAAGAGTTGAAGTCCAGATTCAAACTTACTCGGAAGCACAAGTCAGCTGGAGAACTTACCATAAATGGTCCGACAACAGCGATGTGCAAAAAGCAACGCTCGCAGTTTTCATTTTAGGAAAGTAGTTAGATCTCCATCTATAAATAGAGGTCTCCACATTTAAGCTCGATGTGACACACACACGAAAAATAAATAGTAGAGAGAAAATCAAAGGTGAAGTAGCAGCAGCAGCAGACCACCTCTCTCCTCAGCAAGAAGACCTCAATCAAAGTCCAGTCGAAGTAGAGTGTTCTTACCTCCTCTTGTTCTTCCATCTAGCCTCTCAGAAAGCCCCTTCTTGATCGAGTCTAGAGTTCAGGCTCTTGCTTAACGTATGTCCCAACAGACTCTCTCCCAACAGATTGAGTTTGTAGCCTTAGGAAGAAGCCTCCACTCTCCCCAGTGTTGAAGGCTTCCTAGTTGGATATCCCTCCCCCAAATCCAAACCCTTAGGTCCGACTTTGAACCCGTAATCAAAGTCATCAGGTCCCTTGCAACCCGTAATCCAATACCAGGTCCCTTGGAACCCGCAATCCAAGGATAGGTACCTTAGAACCCGTAATCTAAGACCAGGTCCCTTAGAACCCGGAATCTAAGACCCAAGCTATGCACTTGCCCGGAAAAGTGTTGTAAGGTCTTGTTCGAACCCGTAATCAAACTGGTTAGGTTTGCTTGGAACTCGTAATCCAAGTGGGGCGTTTGGTGAGCACGCTTAAGCTTATCTAGTGGATTACTTGCCCAAAAAGGAAGTCATGGACGTAGGAGGTCGATCTCTGAACCACATTAAAATACTGTGTACTTTATCTTCTGCATTTACATTCAGTAGTTTACAGTTTACCTAACCAACTGATCCAACATATTGCATACAAATTGTATATTTACAAACTGCACTAATTTGGAAACTTGACCTTCCCCATTTTTACAAAGGTTTCAGTTTTTGTAACGAGCTAAAACACCACCAACTTCCGCAATGCAAAACTGATTTAAAACCTCGGTCGGAGCATACAGCTCACCTTCAGGCATAGGAGCCAGCTGTGTTGCCAATTGTGTGATCAGCTCCAACTGAGCAACTCAGTTGTAGAGCCGCTCCAATTGACTTTCCTAGTTGTCGAGCCAACTGACTTGAGCAGTTCAACTCAGTGAAAAGATTTTTAGCAAAACGAAAAAATTGCTAGTGGTGAATTCTCCCCCCTCCCCCCTCCTCTCATATACACCAAATACTCGTTACTGGGACCATCATAAATGAATAAAAATTCATTTAAATATCGAAAATAATATTGGTCGTGAATAACAAAATTATTAACAAAATGCATATTATCGGTGGCAACCATTTCAGAAGAATAAATTTAGAGTACTTTTTGCTTAATCCATGCATGTTTCTGCAGAAAGAGCTAGGCTCTTTCCAAAATGTAGTAGCAAGCAACTCAAGTCAAGCATACTCAAAAGTTTCTGGGCATAGTCCACGATGAAAGAGGAGATCAATTTATTTCCAACTCAACTCAATTCAACCAACAGTTTCCGGGTAGATATATCATATATGGATATCTAAATTAAGTGCTTGTTTGGTTGTTGTCGATGAATGTAAAGGGAAATGGAAGCAAGTAGATAGGAGGAATGGTAACAATTACTGTTACTCCCTGCATATCTTTTTATTAAGAATATTTGATCGGATGTCCGTGTTAAGAAAATGAGTTGTTTATAATAAAGTTGAAAAGATAAAATAATTTTTTAGGGATATTTTTATCATAATAAGTTGGAGAGAGAATAGAGTTAGTTGTTTTTTAGTGGCATATATGGTAATTTATGAGTTATAATAAGGTACTATCATATGGTGCATTTCCATTTTAGGAAATGAATTTATTGAAATGATACGTGCAAATAAGGTAAATAAGCTTAATGAAAAAATACGGATGGAGTATTTTTATTTGATACTCCCTCCGTTTGCAAAAAAAAAAAGTCCCATTGTGGGCTTGACACAGAGATTAAGAAAACTAGTAATTTTATTTTTTAGTGGGGTAAAAGTTAGGATGTAGGGGTAGTATTAATAAAGTTGATTAGTTTCTTAATCCCTAATTATCACTTGGCTGCCAAAATAAAAATGAGAGGGTGCAGACTGCCAAAGGAAAAAAAAAAACAAGTTTTATTTTTAAGATTCAAATAAACTGATTTTTCTTTCTATGCATCTTTGTTAGAAAAATATTCAACATCGTAATGGAAATCCCAGTGCTATAAGAAAAATGTGTCAAACCAACTGGCTAAACAATCTGCCAACACAACTCAATAAACCAACAAAAAGCCCATCGAAAACCTATCATCGGCCCGCCATGAGCAGCGCCTAATCTCGCAACTTTTGCCGTCGGTCCGGCGAAGATGATGACGACGATGCCAAGACCTCTATCACGCCTTCCACCACCAAAATCAACGGCACCGGCCCCAACGCCAAATCCCGCAACTTTTGCCGATGGTCCAACGACGATGAAGACAACGATGCCAATGACGACGATGCAGCCAACGAATTTCTGGTAGGAGTTGATAAAGGCCTGATCGAGGCCGACGACGACATTTTGGGTCTCATTCTTGCCGTCCTCGGCGATAAAGATGATTCGCGGCAGGTAGACTTTGTTCTCGGCAGAGAAATTGGCGTTGGGGTTGCGCCGGCGGCTGGCGGCGATGTAGAGGCAGCAGATCTAGGAAGTGAAGAGAATGGTGGAGAAGAGGACGAAGAAGCTAAGGGTGATGGCATAAACGAGGCCGATGGAGGAGAGGCTCTGGGAGAAGGAGGGTTTGGCGGTGGCTAGGGGCGGCGGAGGGGCGGTGGACAGTGGGAGAGGCGGAGAGGCGGAGGAATGGCCATTTGAATGGAAAGAGAGAGAAAGAGGGTGAAGAGAGAGAGAGAGAGAGACAAGGGTGGGGTGCTAAGCTGCAGCATTTAATGTTGGGTAATTAGTGATGGATTAGGTGTTAAGTAATTTGGGGTAAGTATGTGGAGATGAGTCCAATAATGGCAAATAAATGTAAATAAAAGAGATTGTTGAGGGTATAATTGTACAAAAAGTGAAATGAGACTTTATTTTGTGAACAAAAATAAGAGTTAAAGTGGGACTTTATTTCGCGAACTGATGGAGTACTTGGTTTAACAATGGCAAAGAATTACTTGTAAGGGAAATGAATAGGGGGATGAAAGATTATGTTACTCCAATTCTCTAGTTTGAAGGGTAATATTTTAAGAGTTTGGGTATCCTCAAATAAGGGTAATGATTAACCACCACCCAAAAGCCCAACCAAACATGGGCTAAGTCATTAACTGATTCCTTTCATTCAGGCTCGCCAACTTATTGAGTTTGAGTTAACAAATTCAACTAAGCTTTTTGGGATCAGGAAATAGATTCAGTTGAATTCATTACTCTTGGTTTGATTTGGATAGTGGGTTGTCATCCTTACTTGCGAGTAGTCCAAACTCCAAAATGTTACACGATTACCTTCCAACTTGTTGCAGAAACAAAAATGTTTCCAGTTTGGATTCATTTCATGCTTTTCTTTCTCTCAAAACTGTTTCTCGCCTCTTTGCAATGCTTGTCGGCGTTGAAGATCTCCCTTAACTCCGCTAATCTCAAGGAGATCAGATTTCGCTACGGCTATTTCTTCATTTTCTTAGGTAATTGTTAGGATTATCTCTCTCAAATACATATAAATGATTTTCGACTCAAATCGCACTGTTTAAATTAAAAATAAATAACTTACAATTAACTTATACCAATAATAAAAGAAGGGCAGATTGGATGGTGGCACCAACACACATGCATCCATCCCATATCTACCATACATGTGGTAATGTAATTTCTATTATTTTTATTTTTAATATTTGACTATATTAAATTTGTTTATTATTAAAATAAACTATGGTAAGGTTATGGCACTGTTCTCTTATACACCTATTTTGTATTCATTGTTCCCCATGTGGGATCCACCTAAAATTTATTTATGCTTGTTCAATGCTTGTTAACTAGCCTTGCCGTCGTCACTTTCTCTTTCTCTCAAGTGTTCATCCCTCATTTTTTATTTTCTCACTAATTTACTCCATCCAAAAAACTCTATTCATCCCTAATTTCAATTTATTTTCTCATTTAACGTCAAATTATTGTTTATATCGTTTCCCCCCGTAAAAATCATTTTATGTCCCTGATTTAATAATTTTTAATTATTTTTGGATTTGGAGCTATCTCCCAACTTCAGATTAATGAATGTATTTAATTAAAAATTAATCTAAATATTTATTTATATTAGGAGCAGTATTTAAAATTAATCTAAATATTATAATCGGGACTAATTCCCAACACTTTTTTCTATTTGTGTTATTCATTTAAGCGCACAATGCATATTTGTTAATTAATGAAAAAATGTTGTTATACGAAGAAGTTTTAAGTAATACAACTGTGCATAGCCCAACTAAATAAAATACAAAAGAGGCAAAAAACCTGAACGTGTACTAACTACTTTATTATTAATATGAATAGTGTATATCTAACATAGAACAATGATGAACATTAGGAAGAAGCCCAACCATAATTTGTCCAATTTAATATTGAATTACTTTTTTATACAAAAAGTCATTGACACGTGTCACTGAATTAAGCAAGGTGGTGCCACGTTGGGTGGTTGCAATATCCACATAGCCTAAAAGAAGATGTGTGTGTGTCTCTCTCTCTCTCTCTCGGTCATTCTTCAAACAGTTGAAATGGGGGATGAAGTGAGCCCCGCAGCTAAAAAAACGAAACGAGTTAGTTGTACAATTCGTCTTCAACTTGAGCCTTCTTCAATCCTGAATTCATTATAGTATATTCTACAATTAGAGTAACCGACACTCTGTAAGGCCCACACAACAAGCATCTTAATCAATTCTTCTTTTTTTTAATTATTATTATTATTACTCTACTACTCCATCCATAAACTGATCCAACAGCTCTCATTCTTCCTTCCCTCTCCTCAAATCTAAATCCCCACCCTCCATTCAGATCCCATCTAACCCCACCCACAACCAGAGATCCATCTCTGCTGCCAACTCAACTCAACTCACCTCAACTCAACTCAAACACACACTATCTTTATCTTATCCCTCACTGCAAAAACACACCCGCTGCGTAACGACCCCATCGTGAAACTTCCCCGACTGAGCTATAACCAGGGCTACAGAAAGCAGCTCATCCTTTGGTGAGAGTACCCACACCACACATACCCTAAATAGAATACTAGATTGGAGTTCAATTTCCCAAGACTCCATTTTTTTCTATTCTCAGATTTCAAATGGTCGAAGCCCAGTCATGGACGACCCGACGGGGCAGCAACCCCCGCTTCGAGCCGTCCCACTCCGACCAACTCCACCTCGACATTCCCTCCACCCCGACGGCGGATCTTCGCCAGCACCACCCCCTAATCTCCCCGTCCCTCCTCACCGGCGCCACCATCGGCGCCTGGTACCTCTCCAACATTGGCGTCCTCCTCCTGAACAAGTACCTCCTCAGCTTTTACGGCTTCCGCTACCCCATCTTCCTCACCATGCTCCACATGCTTTCCTGCGCCGCCTACAGCCTCCTCGCCATCCGGTGGCTCCACCTCGTCCCATTCCAGCCCCTCCACTCGCGCCGCCAGTTCTTCAAGATCCTCGCCCTCTCCCTCATCTTCTCCTTCTCCGTCGTCTGCGGCAACACCTCCCTCCGCTACCTCCCCGTCTCCTTCAACCAGGCCATCGGCGCCACCACCCCCTTCTTCACCGCCGTCTTCGCCTTCCTCATCACCTTCCACCGCGAATCCGCCGAGGTCTACCTCGCGCTTGTCCCCGTTGTACTCGGCATTGTCCTCGCCAGCAACAGCGAGCCGCTGTTCCACCTCTTCGGCTTCCTCATGTGCGTCGGCTCCACCGCGGGCCGGGCCCTCAAATCCGTCGTTCAAGGCCTGCTGCTAACGTCGGAGGCGGAGAAGCTCCACTCGATGAATCTGTTATTATACATGGCGCCCATGGCGGCGTTGATTTTGCTGCCCTTCACTCTGTATATAGAAGGAAATGTGGCGGCGATCACGGTGGAGAAAGCCGCCGGAGATCCATTCATGGTGTTTCTACTCATCGGAAATGCCACGGTGGCGTATTTGGTTAATTTGACTAATTTTTTGGTGACTAAGCACACCAGTGCGCTGACGTTGCAGGTGCTGGGCAATGCGAAGGCGGCGGTGGCCGCCGTCGTGTCGGTGTTGATATTTAGGAATCCGGTGACGGTGATGGGGATGATGGGGTTTGCCATTACCATAATGGGAGTCGTTATTTACAGCGAGGCCAAGAAAAGAGCTAAAGCTACAGCTCATTGACAGATGAAGATTACAATGGTATGATTGATTGATTACTTTTTTTTATATATAAAATTTTGAATTTGATTGGTGATTAGTGTTGTATAGGAAAAGAATTCTGTTTTGATTCTTCTTTTTTTGTTGTATAATTGATTTATGTGAAATGGGGATGGTGGAGAGAATAAAGATGTCTCTTTTACTTTCCCTTTTGCTGTGAACAAAATTAGTAACACCGCATAAAGAAGTGATTCTTTTAGCATTTCTTCTTCTTTTGCTCTGTTTGTTTCTGGATTTTGACTCTTGAGATTTTATTGCTTGTTTCTGAATAAAGAAACTGAGATCTGTAGATGGTTGGTAGTATTAGTAAAGAGAAGTGACATATTATAGTATCATGAATGTTAAATCTCAAATAAAAATTGTGAATCTTGTGTTTGAAGAATGATGATGGCAATTTTGTAAACATTTTTGTCATTATGTTCATAAAATGAGTGCTTAAATTAAGGCTCATATCCTATAACTTTTGTTGCAATTTTCTAGTGAAACAAAATGATCTATATAGCTTATGCAGCACACTTCCTTGTTTAGAGGAATTACTTTTTTTATTCACATAGCTACTATATTCATGCATTCATATGTTTGATTTGAATCTCTTGCATAAATCAGTTGATATTACTCAATGGATTGGATCTCTGCCTTTTATAATCAGTCTCTGTTTTGCAAAGACACACACACACACTCTCACACACACACACACACACACTAAATATTATATGGAATGTGTGTGTTTTCTATTGTACATCAAGAATAGATGTTGCACCGGTAGAGTGTTGATGAGATGAAGCATCGTGGTCGAGTCCTTGATTTAGTTGGTGATGATTTGAATTAATTATATACTATGTTTGTCATCAGCTCTTAATACTGATCTAATTTTAGGTTAAAAGTTTGAGTAGTTGGCTAGATTCCACTCCAAGAAAGCCTTCCAATATTAGGTTTTTGTTTAGTTTAGATTACTTTTTAGTTACTAATTGAGGGCCTACTATTGGATATGTTCATGTTTATCTTATGTTGAGGTGGGACTATATGACCACATGGGAGAGGAAAAAGTAACTTGCTAATCAATTTATGAGGTAGTTGAGGCTTTTATTAGTTCTCTTGCCCCTTGCTCAATGATATTGTTTTCATGTCTCTGTGTTTTCTTCACTTTGCTAACAATTGATTGATTTTCATGAGTTATGGAAATGCATGATAGAGAGGGTGGAGGGACCAGCTCTCCCTTTAAGACCTAGTCAAATTAAATTAGTTCTAAGTAGGTGGTTAAATGGTTAAATCCTCACTTCATGTTTTCTTTTTGGATTAATTCCAAGTTAACACATATTTGTTGTGTTTTTTTATTGCAATTTAGCCCCTTTTTGAAATGTTGCATATAAATACTCGACCCATTTTTCCAAATTTGATCAATCTTTTTTTTTCCGGCCTTGAGGTAGTTGATTTGTTGCATTTATTAATTACGATGTGGATGAGAGTTTCGTTTTGAAATATATGACGCCGTATATTCAGAATGAACCCGATGTTTTTTCTATTGCAATTTATAAGGCCACTTACTACGCATGTCGAAGGGGGGGGGGGGGGGGGGTGTCGAGTGGATCGACACAGCCCCCACTCGACACACCCTATGTCGATCCCATAGTGGGCACTCGACACCCCCCTATGTCGAGGGCTATGTCGATGGCGGTGTCGGAATTTCGACACACCGCTCGACTCCACGATGATGCAATATGGGATACTTGTCGTGTCCCCATTGATCCCTTATTTTTTTTATTTTCATTTTTTGCATTTTTTCGTTAAAAAATTAAAAAAGCAACAGTTATTTTTTCTTTCTCTCCAACGTATACATTTCCATCTCCAACGTCTATATCTCATTTTTTCCCTATATATACCCCTTCATCTCATTCATTCTCCACACAACCTAATTTCTCCATCTATTCTTCTCCCAAAAAAATTTCATTCTTTCAATTTATTTTGTGCAAAAAAATGGCTGAAGAGGGATTCAATTCGTGGTACTCGCAAACTTTTGGTTCAATCCCACCGAACCAATCTCCCAATCCGGTGAATCCAACCTCCCAATTCTCCTCTTCTTCCGATTTCGGGCAATCCAAGCTCCCAATTTTTTTTTAAATAATTATTGTAATGTAGTAGTTTTTAGTTATTGTATTTTTTTTAATTAGTGTATGTTGTAGTTTTTTTTTAATTCAATAAAAATGTCATTTATTAATTTCTGAATTTAATTAAGTTAATTTTTATAATATTTATTACAAATAAAAAAAACAACATAATAAAATCTATTCAATCATTAAAATCACGTTTCTCAGTGCTTAGACTTAGGTCTTACTCAACCCTATTGTAGTGGGAAAATCAACCTATGTCTAACTAAATACCACCAATCATTAAAATCACGCTTCCCAGTGCTTCAACCTAGGTCTAACTAAATACCCGTAGTAAGTGCTCTTACCTATTTTTGAAATGTTGCAAATGAATACTCATCTTTATCCATTTTCCAAATTTGATCTATCTTTTTTTTCTATTTTCTTTTTTCTTTTTTTTTTCTGGCCAAATTTGATCTCATCCACATTATTTATTAATGATGTGGATGAGAGTTTGATTTTGAAAAATATGACCTCTTATATTTAATGGAACTCCATCCACGTTGTTACTAACATGTTGAGATTTATATCTGTAATTCAATGATCGAACAAGAAATCGAAACTATGCAGCAATTAACATGGTTCAGCCACGAACGGCCTACATCCACGGAGGGTGAATTGGTACTGATTTATTAGGAATCACTCTGGCGAGATTACAAGAGGAAGTTACAGAAGAAAGAATAGTTCACATCTCTCATAGTTTCTATCTCTTTCCTCGCTTCTCTCTCTTCTCCTAAGAGTTTGCAGATTACATCATGAATCTCTCGACTACAAAATACACTACAATATAGTAGAAAATATATATGTAGCTAGAAGAAGATCTCCACCGTAGAAAATAAACGATCAGGATGAGCTCATGAATTAGTTGCCGAAACCTGTGCACTGCTCCAGCTGTTATAACCAACGAGCTATGCATATTTGCCAATTAATCCTCCCAACTTTTATCTCTTGCAGATCAGTCTTCATTCCTTAATGCTTTGCAGTCACAATCCCCACAAAAAACAACGTAGATTGAATTCTCAAAAATTATAAAAGTTGAATATTTATTTGCAACATTTCAAAGATCGAGTCTAAATTGCAAAACACATCAATTTAGGTGTTAATGCAATCAGTACTTCCTGATGCCAAAAAGATTCCATGGCCGGAGAGACTTCACCAGTAACCAAAGCGTTGGCCAGAAGATCCCGGCATAGAGGTCGGGGCCGGTCCTTTGGACGTGGCTACAGATAGGACGAAGCTTCGTCCCATTGGAGCAATCATTAAGAATGCCGCCAATGTACCGCTGCTTTCCTTCGGCTGTTAAAGGAACCACGTCAAATCCGGTCGTCGATATTTTAAGATTTTGTCAATTTACCCAAAAAAATCGAGGAATTATTTTCATCAATTCTAACGTGCACACACACACTGCGCATGCACACACACACTGCAGACACACACTACACATACACATACACATATACACACTCTACACACACTGCACACTGTGTACATACACACACACTACATATACACACATTACACACACACATACACATAATACATCAAAAAAATATCGATTTTATTCCTTTATTTATCCTTTGTGCATACCAAGCATAGAAATCAATTTATCCATTTCATTCCATTCCTACCTCATTTCATTCCATCATACCAATCACCTCCTAAGAATTTAAGATAATAGAAATAGATAATATATGTAGAGGACATCATGCGCAACCTCATATTAAGGAACAGTCTGAAGTCAATATCACTATTAATAATAGATCTATTATGGGATCTACTCGTCTCAATGATAGGTTGAGTAGATTTTATTTTGGTTATGGTGTTGAAATGCTCTTCAAGTTGGCGTTGCGGCGACGTTCATGGCCTTCTATAATTTATTTGGTAAACTAAATAATTAGTAAAATTTGCAGGGGTGGTGATTAAGGTGATGTGGAGCAAGTAGCTGCGGATTATTTGACAACTAAAGATCCCGAAAAGGGTCGTCGACAGCAAAACTTAAATCGGGCATAACTTTTGTTTCGAGACTCAGATTTTGTATTATAATATGTTTCTGGAAGTACAACGACGATTAGAATTGGACTCATTGGGCATTGCGTGATGACATAAGTGGTCATGTGCCCAAATTCTTTCGTTTCAGGCACTTTTGGCCTTTTTAATTATTTTCGTTTATTTTATATTTCGTTTCCTTTTGAGATTTTATTTCCTTTTCGAGGGTTTATTCTTAGGCATGTACATACATTTTCACATGTATTGAGAAGCAGACTTTGGTATTTTTCGAATAGTAAAACTATCTTTCTTTCTTGTACGAAGAGCGTCTGTCTTCTACAATATTTACTCCCGTGTCATATTATACAACCTAATATCTTGTTTGATATAATGCGGCTCTTTATAAAGTTTGTGCCCATTGAGTGATGCCTATTGCTGTTATTATATCATCCTATTTATGAGGTGGAATACATAATATAGCAATTAAATATAAGAATAAATTATTATAATTTCACCATCTTACAATAAATACTATATTTCGCGGAGGATTTAATACATCATAATTAATAGTAATTCTGTATGTGTATTAAGACATTCCAATTAATCATATCTACCTTAATCTCACACTCTGTAACAAATTAAATTTTCTAATAAAAATAAAATTATTTTGTTGGCCAAGTTGATTAAAATAAATTTGTGGTGCAAAACAATTTTGGATAAGAGTAAAAATGTTGGGAAAATAGGATTGGGACAGTCCGGCCCGATCATCAATCGGGCTGCTTAAATTCCAGCCCAACTTAGCCTTGCATTGGCCACTGGGCGGGTGGTCACCCATAGAGTTGTCAAATGGGCCGGGCCGATCCAGCCAGCCCGGCCCAGGCCCAGTATAGCCAGGCCCAGGCCCAGCCCATTTCATATTTGGTGTGGGCCTAGGTCGGGCCTCTATCTTGAGATGGGCTCCATTTTGGCCTATTTTGAAGCCCAGAACCGGCCCAGGCCCAGGCCCACGACATTTTTACACTATGTGGGCTTCAAATGAGCCTAAACAATTGAAAAAGCCCGGCCCAGGCCCGGCCCATTTGATTCATGGGCATGGGTCGAGCCGTGCCTAAAGACTAGTGGGCTTCACCGGGCTGGGCCGGCCCAGCCCATTTGACAACTCTAGTCACCCACCCTAGGTGATGGCCCAGTTGCGGATGTCCTTTCATAAAAAGAGGTAAGGAAAGTGTGTCTGTGAGAGAGACTCTGAGTTGGCGAAGTAGAGTAGTTAATGCTCGAGAGCAAAAATTTGGGGTTTTGAGTTAATCGTGACTGTCTTTAAATTTAATTAATTGCTAAGATTTTATTTTATTTTTTTTACAGGTAAGGGATTTTTGGTGTTTTTACGTGAGCGAACCCAGGTGCCTCAACTCGAAAGGTTAAATACACATCCACCAGGCAATAGGAGTTGAGACTGTAACAGTCAATGTAATACTAATATATAATATAAAGCAATAAATATCGTGTTGGCTTTAATGACCTAAAGCTCGGTCGGCCCATGGGCTCTTGTAGGCGGGCTTATGTTGCCCAATTCTTTTTGGGCCCAATTTTCTTAGGCTTAACCTAGCCGAATTTTCGAATACCTTGGTTCAATTTTACCACCTCTAGCAATTTTAAACGTACCCCACAAATCTTTTACTATAGCTCTTATTTAAAAAAAATAAAAAATAAAATAATAATAATAATAATAATAATAATAATAATAGATGTACTATATATCTTACCCTTAGGCTGTGAGTAGCGGCAATCTTCACGATCGCGCTCGCTCACACGCCACGTCACAGCGAGCTCACGCGCTCGTTAGGGTTGCAGCGGTGAGCTCACTCGAATATTTTTTTTCTGTTTTTATTGTTTTTTTTTTGCATAATTAAAACTAAATTATATTAATTAGCATAACTAAATTAAATTACATAATAATTAAAAGAAATACAATGCCATAATTTAAAAAAAAAAAAACCCTAATCACTAAAAAAAACGGGCACATCCTTCACGAGGTGCCACACCGCCAAATGCTTGACCGCCTCGGCGTGCATGGACATTCATTCATTGAGCGTCGAGTTCAACACCATCTCCACAGTGATACCGGTAGGAGCTTGATTCCGGGTACTCCGGTACAGCGCGTGGAATAATCCGCAATTGGACTTGACTCGGGTCCAGTGGTGACGCAACTGCATCGAGTTGCGCTCCGCTGAGTACTGTGGGCGATTCGCATTGTAGCGAGTCGCCACTCTCGTCCAAACGGCTCCGTTGCCGCCACCGCCATTGTGGACGTATAACCACGCCCGCACCAATTCCAAGGTTTCACCATCGGTGTGGGGATGAGGTGCCATCGTCGGAAAGATCGCCGATTGAAAGAGATTGAAAGAGAGGGAGAAGGAGAGGTGTGATGTTTGAGGGAAGGGAAGAGGGTGTTTATAGGGATAAAAATAGAGGATAAAAAAAATTGAATTTTATCCGTTGCGATCGCCAACAGTCGTCTGGCAATCGTTGTGCGATCGCCACGTGTCCAAAAAGCTGCCAGCGCGCGACGATCGCTCCAGCGAGCACGCGCTCGCCAGCACCACGCTCAGCAGTGGACTCGTTTGGGTGCGACGAGGAGCGGAGCTAGGCCCCCGAGAGTAGGAGGGGCAAAGGACTCTGCCCTTGTTTTTTATAGTTTGAGGAGGGGCAAGATCTTGATAATTTTAAAAATTCATATATAATTTTTGTGAATTTCTACATAAATAGGGGTATTACAATTTTTTTTTAGGAGGGGCAATAGCCCCACCTTCCATACATGTGGCTCCGTCACTGGGTGCGACCACACTCGCTAGGGCAGCGAGCGTGCTCGCACGCGCGTTGCTGCCCTGAGCCTTATAACCCCAATATATTTTTGAAGAAAATAAACCCTAAAAATATAAATATAGGTATAGCCCCAAAACCTTAGCTTCATCTTTTACAATCTAAAAACCAGATAAGCACATTGCCTCCAGTCAATAACTTGCTATAATCATATTTACAGTTCCATGTCTGATGTGGTGGTTAAGGTTTTACGAATTTGAGTTGGGATAAAATGTTTTGTGTTCGACTAAATCCTAGATGTGTGAATCTACTCCCATATTTTGAAGTATCTTATGTTGATTGGTGAATACTAGAAAATATGTAATTTGTGGCAATTTAAAATTATCGGTTAATTCTAAGCTCTGCTTTGTTGAAGGTGAATCTTTGAAAAGTTAATGTTTGTTATCCTGCATATTCCCAAAAGACATTCAACCGATTATTTAACCGTTTATTATTGGTTATTGACCCCTTCCACAAGAACATCAAGATAAGCATAGAGAGAGAGAGAAAGAGAGCAAAAGAGATGTATGATAGATTAGTGAGTTTCAAATCTTCTCCGATGGCTATGTTGTCATAAAAGTGATATTCTTTTTATTAAAAACTTAAATGAGGGTTTATAAGGGTAAGATAGTAGTACATTTATAATAATTTTTATTATTATTTAAATTAGGGGCTATAGTTAGAGATTTGAAGGTTGTGTTTAAAATTACCTTAAAATAAATAGTCCTACTTGTTTAGGTTTCCAATGAATTGCGTCTCATTGAAAAACAACGCGGGATTGAATTATTTTGATAAATAGATATAGATAACTTGTTTTGTTGAATTTGTTATTTATGTATTAAAAATAACAATAATTCATGAGTTATCCCTCTTTAATATATTTGCTATTATAATTTGACAGTCGTGTAACAATTTTACATTAAATTGTCATAATATTGATACAATATAAATAAAATTATTTTTGAATATAAAGTGATTACCGTATATATAATTGAGTATTATTATTATTTTTTTTTTTTGGTAAATAGATATTTTATTAACCAAATAGTCAAGAACGAGCCACAACTACAAACACAGAAACAACTGAACCAACGCTAACTACATCAAGATCTAGTTCTATAAAATCCTAGCTATCCTCTTCTCTCTTCTACTACATATAGCTATCATCACTTAACAATTTTGAATCACTTGTTGCATGCTTGAGACCTTGTCTTGAAATCTTCGATAATTTCTTTCTCTCCAAAGCTAGTATACAACAATTGAGAGGGCAACGCGATATAGCTTTTGCATCCCCGTGTTTGCTCTACAGTAGTTCTTCAAAACCTCATTTTCATGCTGCCAACACCTGGAACAACACTGAATTTTGCACCAGTTCTTCACCTGCTGCCATATACCCAAGGAAAAGCTGCATTGGAAGAAAATATGTTCGAGAGTTTCATCAACTTGCTCACATAGACTGCACTTTGGTTCTACATCAATCCCCACTTTGAGAAGATTATCACATGTAGCAATTCTGCCCAAGATACTCAACCACAACACAAAAATGGTTTTGGGTGGCGCTGGATTATCACATAAGACTCGACACCATTGAACCTTTTCAAACGAACCCCTTAAACACTTATAAAATTTCCTGATAGAGAATGAAGAATGAGCTAGAAGGTCAGCTCCATCACGTAAGTTAGAGAGATATTCTCTAGCTCCAATCACTTTCCTTACCACCCATGAGGCCTGAGGTGGAATTCTCATAGTGAATATGTTATAATCCTTTATGTAATAGCCATGAACCCATTGAATTCAGATTCGATCTTTCTTTTTATGCAAGCTCCATAGCAACTTACAAAGAGCAGCTTGATTCCATTTCTTCATTCCAGTGATATTCCAACCCCCTGATGTCTTTGGCATGCTCAAATATTCCCATGAAACTAAGGCCCTTCGAGAGATATTAGATTTTCCAGTCCACAAAAAGGTCCAACAAGCAGTTTGTAAAAGCTTGATTACCTTTATAGGATAAGAAATATTTGGCTCCAGTAAGTTTGGATTCCAAATAGGACAGACTTGATCAATTGAACATGGCCATCATATGAGAGGAGCTTTGAAGACCAACAATCGATCTTTTCAGTGATCTTCTTGATTAAGGGAGAGCATTGTTGGACAGTAAGCTTCTTGCTGGAAAGAGGAACACCTAAATATCTTAAGGGAAGTTCTCCTCTTTGCATGTTTAGTTCCTGGAAAATTTCATTTTGTTGCTGAGCTTGGACTCCACCAAAGTATACACAGCTCTTTGCTTGATTGGCATTCAGTCTAGAAGCAGTGGAAAATTGATGAAAAGGTTTCATAAGATGCCTAACAGAGCTAAGATCTCCTCTAGTAAATAATAAGAGATCATCTGCAAAACAAACTTGCACCAAACCAAGTTTCTTGCATCGAGAATGGAATTTAAAATCAGAATTTCTTTTGAGATCCAACAAGCATCTGTGCAAATACTCCATGCAAATGACAAAGAGATAGGGTGAAATAGGGTCACCTAATCTCAAACCTTTCTTGGCATTAAAGGGATCAGTTGTTTCTCCATTCACTTGAATCACATAAGTCACTATGGTGAGACATGTCATAATCCACTCCACAAATTGGTGAGGAAAGCCTAATTCAAGCAGTAAATACTTCAAAAAGGGCCACTCTAAAGAGTCATAGGCTTTTGGTATATCTATTTTGATCATGCACCGAAGAGACACACATTTTCTGTTATAACCTTTCACTAATTCATGACTAAGCAAGATGTTGTCAAAAATTACCCTCCCCTTGATAAAAGCAGACTGATTCTCACTAATCAATCCATCAAGCACATCTTGTAGCCTGTTTGTGAGGACTTTTGATATAATCTTGTAAAGGACAGAGCAGCAAGCTATAGGTCTAAAGTCCTTTACCACATAAGCATTCTCAGTTTTTGGCAATAAAGCAATCAAGGCAGTTGTTACAGTTTTGGGTAGAAATCCAGACGTGAAAAATTGTTTTGCATCTGCAGTTACTTCATCACCAATGACATCCCATGCTTGCTTGAAAAAGTTTACATTGAAGCCATCAATTCCAGGGGCTTTTTGAGAATTCATTGAGAATAGAGCTTGTTTGATCTCTGAAGTAGAGCATTCTTTGCATAACTGGAGTTGTTGCTCTCTTGAAAGAGTTGGCCCTCTGGCTACTATTTCTTTATCAATCATATGCAATGTATCTACTCTACTACCCATAAGCCCAGCATAGAAAATCTGATTTCCTCCTTTATTTAGCTCTGTGTTATGCATCTTGAGCCATCAGCTCTAATTAGCATAGTAATAGCTTTACTAGATTGTCTTGTTTTGACATAAGCAAAGAAGTATTTAGTATTATTATTTATTTCAACTAAAAAGTACTATTAATTCTTATTTTGTGTTACATATTGGTTAGAGCACCCCCAACGGGGAGTCAATCACTCAGAGTTGAGGGGAGTTGATCGACTCTCCCTCGACCTCGTCGGCCGAGGTCAATCCCTGTTATGGAGTGTGTCGGTAGGCGGGGTCGAAGGGGGGAGTCGAGGGTGAAGTCGTTTTTTCGACACACTGCTCAACTTGCTCCATGCAGAGGAAGGGGACATGCGGCGTGTTCCCATTAATTTCAAATTTTTTGTTGGGATTTTAGATCCCCAAATTTTTAGCTTGAACAAAATTCAAAACGAAAGGAAAAACGACACCACAATTTACGTGGTTCAGCCACTAACTACCTACATCCACGGGAGGAAATATCTGAATCTTTTCGCTATCACAAGATCAATTTTACAGATACAATTGAGAGCTTTGAGCTCACAACAATGGCTATGTTAACTGCTTTTGGTCTCTCTCTTAATCCATAGCTACGAGATTATTAGCCTCATGAATCTGCTCACTAACATTCTTATATACAAGTGATAGAACTAATCTCAGTCATAGAGTTCAACGGTGTAGATCAGCTCCAACCGATTTGCAGCTCTATCCCTCCGTTCTTTCAACTTTGCAAATAAGTCCTTAAATCTTTTGATGTTTGCAGACATACATTCTACAATCTCCATCTTGGCTGTAAACATCTCAATCACTTGCATGTTTATGAAGTCACAACCTCACTAATCTCCACCTTGACTTCATCAATCCGCTTGCACTGGCTTTCCACCAAACCAGTCTCGTTATAGAGCAAAAATGTCTCTTCACCTAGACATCAGGTGCACGAACTCAAGCTCTACCTTCTCATGTACAATGTGCGCAACATCTCTATTCACAATTGTTTTCCAGAGTTTGCAATATCCCTTAAACTCCACCTTGATCACCAACTGACCAAACTTCAGTCCTTGAAACTCCACCTTAACTTTAGTGGCATCAAGACTCGATTTTTTAGCATCTCGAGATTTCTCCATGTCTAAGCATCTCTTAAAGAGAACATCTCTACTAATAATCTCTTCTCCTAACTCATATGAAGAGTCAGAATATCTATGAGGCTCCACCTTAATTCAAACACTCTGCGGCTCCAAGCACATTTCTTATACCTCTGTTCTTTACCCATAGCTACAAGCTAATCTGATTCACACCACGGAATCCCCAATACATACAACAATACAGGAGAAAAAACCAAGAACCTGCAGCTCCAAATCCTTCACCAGATTTCTGCTCCTTCCCATGTCTCCATCAAGTATTTCAGTTGTATTCTTGATTACCCAAAGAACATAGCATATTCTCCAAGAGATAACCTTGCTGTGAGATGATTCTTGGCACAATTCCATGCCCTGTACAAACTTAAACCTGCAAACAAAAATAAATAAATAAATAAAACTTTTGCAATACAGCTCTAAAGAAATCTCCAGGCCAAAGGTTAATTCCAAACAAACTAATAGACTATCTCTTCAAGTTTCAAGAACATTGCCCTTAGAAGCTTTAACTTATCCACAACAGATTACTCAAACTTTCATTATTACCAAGTTCTACTCACAAATTCAAGAACAGAAACATCATGAAAGTTATCTAAACAACATGGAATACCACAGCTCATTTTGCTACAACAAATAACAGCAAAACCAGATTCTACTAATCCCATTATGCAGAATCAACAATACACATTGCAAGACATCAAGATACAGATTATCCTCTCTTATTCCCTTCACATTTACTCTAGAATCCAAACACACCAAGAACTAATCTCACAAAGAAAACATAGCTCTCAGATTCTAGCATGCCAACAGGAATTAGAACAAAACAAGCTGAAAATCAGAGCACAAACAATGCATGCAACATTGAACAAGACAACTACTGAAAGAAACTCACAAGACACAACTGTGATACCTGCTTCTTTCCACGAGGTTGCTGAACCCAGACCCGAACTCTCGTCGAATCCCACCGCATCTCTCGCACTTCTTCACTCCATAAGAGAACCGATCAAAATCCACACCGATTTGATATCACCCCTTCTATTGCCCAGAAACAACATGTACTACTCTCATTCGCATTGCTCATTGCATGGCACTTGCTCTTCATTTTTCAATTGTGGATTCCTTGGCCTAACCCTTCGACAAGCTAATTTTCAGTCCCCTCGCAGCTCTCTGGCACTTGCTTATCATTTTCCAACTGCACAAATCTACGCTGCAAACCAATTTCCGGTCTCCTCCGCAGCTCTCCGGCAGATCCTCCGCTGTCGAAACAGGCTCTTTCACACCAAGATTATGATTAACTTATCCGGTCGATCCTTGTCAATTAGTCATGCCCACCAATTCTCTGATTAGCATTTTACAATCGATCTCCGCCAATCTGAATTATCCTTCGACTGATTGACTCTGACAGATTCTCCAATTCGCTGGCCAAATCTTTTCGAGCGGCAGTTTCTTTTCGATTAATTTTTCCGATCATAACTTCTGCTGCCACGATCAATTTCACCGATCAAAAATCTCCTGTGAAGCCTCCTTCTCCGCCATGAATCTACCACCGCAATTCTGCCGCTGTTTTCTTCTACCCAGCCTCCTTCTTCGGGAATCTTCGCTTGCTGCCGTGAGCCCGCTTCCGTCGGATGACACTAATTGTTGGGATTTTAGATCCCCAAATTCTTAGCTTGAACAGAATTCAAAACGAAAGTAAAAACGACACCACAATTTATGTGGTTCAGCCACTAACGGCCTACATCCACGGGAGGAGATATCTGGATCTTTTCACTATCACATGATCAATTTTACAGATACAATTGAGAGCTTTGAGCTCACAACAATGGCTACGTTAACCACTTTCAATCTCTCTCTTAATCTATAGCTACGAGATTATTAGCCTCATGAATCTACTCACTAACATTCTTTTATACAAGTGATAGAACTAATCTCAACCACAGAGTTCAACGGTGTAGATCAGCTCCAACCGATTTGCAGCTCTATCCCTCCGTTCCTTCAACTTTGCAAATAAATCCTTAAGCCTTTTGATGTTTGCAGACATACATTCTACAATCTCCACCTTGGTTGTAAACATCTCAATCACTTGCATGTTCATGAAGTCACAACCTCACGTTTTTATTTTCAATAATCAAAACAATTTATACCCAGATCAACCTAGGTCTATATCAATCCCATTGTAAAATTTTCTATCTAAGTCTATCCAGTTATTGGGACCCCACAAAAATAATCAAAATCAAGTATCAACCTAGGTCTCCATAGTCCACAGACCCCCAAATTATAAGAGGAAAAAATAGAATGTAAATTACGGTTCAATTACTCTCAACTCTCCCTTAACTCTCTATCTTTGTAATCTCTCCAATTTAGAATCTGGATTTGCATTGCTCTCTTTTTACTCTCGACAATTTCACATCTCTCTCCGTCTCTCACCTCCTTCTGTCTCATAGTTTCTAAATCTTAATTAGCATCTGAGTTGATGTTTCATACAATCTCTGGAGGTAATTGAAGGAGATAATATAAAATGTAAATAAAGGTGATATGAAATCAATCCTAATATGGTAGAATGCATAGCTTTCCATGAAAGAATGAGGCAACTCAAAGGATTGAAGATGCTGAGGCATTTTTCGAGAAAATTCTGAAGATTGTAACAGTGCCCTCTTCGAAGTTCATTTTAGTAATAGCGTCATGCAATGGAAGAAGAAAAACGACGAAGTGCCCCTTTTTTTTCCGTCAAGGGCCTCGAAATGTTAGGGATGGCCGTGATCACTGCCAACAGAGTTTTATCGTCGTCGTGATTAAAGGTTGGCGGAGATTGCGGATGCCTTCACTTGCTATGTGTTGATGTTCGTGATCATCATCGACAATCATATGGTGTTGTTTGGGTTATGAAAGAGGAGTGGATGGTTGAAAGTCTTAGACTCAGCCTCTTTCTTTTGTGCCGTTTTATCTTTGCTTTCGACCTTTACTTGAAGTGGGTCTAAATGGGGGAGATATTAGTAATACTGAGTAATAAAAATACTTGGTTTACTATCCCAAAGATAATGTGGTTGAAAGTTAGTTTATACCATATCTAATCAAGCTAGGTGATGAATTTTCAAGTATAGTCGACTGCCGACTATCCAACATCAAAAAGTTCTGACACGATAAGAGCCTTCCAAAAATAAATTTGTATCATTGTATGATCTCTTTCTACATGGTTTAAAAAAAGAAAAAAACGGTAAATTAAATCACCAATTTGTGCAATTTAATAAAATAAATTTTCAAATTGGTAATTAAATATTTAAATTTTAATTTTGTGCAATTATAACTCGCAAAATAAAGCTCGACTAACGCTAATCTTTGGACAGAGTTGGTTGTGACCCTTGCCATATCCAAATTTCTCACCCTTTAGGGTTAATTATACTTTTAAATTAATAAGTAAGTTCGCTTTTAAAATAGACCATATATTTGAGGACGCTGGAAATCGAAAATCTGCATGAGATTTGTACTCAAACAAAATATAGTGACATTTTTATATTTACAGTTCACCAGCCACATAATTTGTTAATGTCGAAAAAATGACATAATTTTGATAAAATGCTTACTTTGATTGTAAACTTATACTCATTGGCCCTGTTAAATATGACCTTATTTTCTATTTAGGTTGGCCCGTTAAATATGACTTTTTCTAAAAATGACAAAAATTAATGTTTCAAAACTGCATGAAACTCTACCACTTTTGTATCTTTTACACCTTATTCTTGATTTTCGCATCCAAAATATGAATCATATTTTACGGAATGAAGGGAGTAATTAAGACTGAACAATGGCGATCGACCTAAGATGATCGCTGCTATTATTTTAATATTATTTGTGGGCTCATGTCATGATGACATTTCTTTTTTTCATAATGTTAGTGAACGAGAGTGCACCATATGACTACCAACTCCCTCTCTTTCTATTTTATCTCACGTATATCAACTTGCTCAATTCAATTTACACAATTCAATTTACACTACACCTACCTCATATTTCACATTTAAACAAGAGTGATGTTATTTAACAATAATGTGGCTAGCTATAATTCGGTTCATTATATGAAAATTGATCGATTTAGTAAGATTTTTGATTTATTTTAAATAGTACAAACATATATTTTATGTTACGATCATATACTTAACTTAAATTATGTTATTCATTAGTGTAAATACATGCTCTCTTATTCTTTCGATAAAAAATTTTGTATTCTCTCTATTATATTTACCGAGATTAATATTGCCTCCAAATTTAACTTTATTAATATAAATTTGTAGAAATTAAAAATTTAACTTATTATAAGTTATTTAGAACTTAAAATTATAAATTAATCAAATTTTTCTTCTACTTAAATGAATTTATGGTTAAGTATAACGTGGCGCCATAGATTTATTCTTTAAACAAATACAATATGCCAACAAGTGTAGGGATGATTATGATTATGTAATCATATTCTACAATAATAACTTCGTGAGCAAATCTTGTGACTAATACTTTTCCATTAAAAAAATCATTTGACTAATAAAATATTAAGAGTACGTGGATCTCAAAATCTTAAATTCCCAAGCAAATTTGGGGAGTGTGAATCTCAGTCCAGCTCAGTCAGTTACAGAATAAAATAAACAAGATATTTACTATTTTAGTACTACTAATTAACTAAAAAGATTTCTTTACTAGTTTTTCTTTTACATATTAGCTCACGGAATGCGGCATAATTCATATGAGCACAGGTATTGAGAAAAAAAGTATTGAATATAATAAAAATATTTATAAAATTATAAATGGAATGATTGAGTGTGTAGTGGGATAAATTAGTAAAGTTTAAATAGAATAATAACTCACGTATATAAACTAATTAAAGGAAACATATGAAATATAATGGGCATCCAAAATGAAAAACAACCTGCATTCGCTGGTACTAGAATTTCCACATTTTTCCATATTTAGTCGTGGTTTTCGCGGTCCGAACCCGACGACTACACTAATTTCGGCAAATTTTCGTTAGATCATCACAAACCAAAAACTAACCCATTTTTTCTCCACTTGCTAATTTGCTATACCCACCTGCAAAATTATTGTTCTTCGTCGTCGTCACGTGCATTTGAACTTTTACAGTTTCGATTCTGTCTTGGTTGCTGTATTTTGACTCAAAACTTCATCCTTTTTGGTTAATTCTTGTTAAAAATGCTGTTGCTGGGTTTTTAGTGATTTTGGGTGGCGAAAGGTGATAACTTTTTTTTTTCTCTCTCTCTCTCTCTCTTTTTTCTTTCAAGATTTTCGATAATGGGATCTTTTAGCGAAAAGTAGCCTTGCTTTTTAAGTGTTTGTAGTGATTAACGATCTTATAATCATTGGGTTTTTCTTTTTCCACTTCTTTTTGCAGATCATTTGCTGAACCATTTCACGTCATTCACAAAAAATGGATTCCTGTTGTGTTGCCATTAAAGCTAATGTGCCGCCACCCAGCAAGCGAGTGAATGGGTTTTTTGGAGAGAGAACTAGGAGTTCGAGAGAAAATGGTTTTGGATCACGAGTTTGGAAGAATTTGGTTGGAAAGGCGAGGAAAAATTTGAAGCCTGGAGTTGCTTGCTCTGTTCTAACACGTGATATCAACAAAGAAATGGCTGTGAGTTTGATGAATTTAACTTTAGGAGTAGTTTGTTTTTGGGCCTCAATTAAAAAATGATGTTTTGATTTTTGAGTAATGAATTTCAGGCACTTCAGTCTAAACCATTTCCTGAGGAGAGTTCAACTGCAAATCCAGCAGCAGTTGCTTCGATAATCTTGGGCGGAGGTGCCGGCACTCGCCTCTTTCCTCTCACTAGCAGAAGAGCTAAACCTGCTGTAAGACCAGAATTTTGTTAGAGTTATTTTGTGACTTTGTTGTGTAATGCATTCTTGTTGTAGCTGTTATGTTTTGAATGATTTTATCTTGTGAATAATTCTTTGTTGTGTAAATTGTAATGCATTCTTGATGTATCTGTTATTTTGATTCAAGAAACTATAGATGCAGTCGAATTTCTCTATTGCAAACGTGTTCCATTTTACCATATTCTGATCTTAGTCGATGTATATTATCAAATGCACATGGCGTATGCGGGGGTGACAATGGGAGTTGAACGCAGTTTTAGTAGAGAATTTCGTGTGTAGAAGATGTAGGCTGCTGTGGATGTGTGGAGATTGATGTTTGTATGTGTGCAGGTTCCGATTGGTGGCTGTTATAGGCTCATTGATGTCCCCATGAGCAACTGCATCAATAGTGGGATAAGAAAGATATTCATTTTGACTCAGTTCAATTCTTTCTCCCTCAATAGACACCTTGCTCGGACCTACAACTTTGGAAATGGTGTGAATTTCGGAGATGGCTTTGTCGAGGTGAGATTTTCATTAGCTATAACACATAGTTCTTGATTTGATATGATATTTGAATTTCTTAGATTTATTTATTTATTTTAAGTTACTATCTGTGAATATTTGTCAATTATATGGTTTCGATCTTTCTTAAAAGCTAATGTATAGAGGATATAGGTTCTTGCTGCCACTCAAACATCAGGAGAAACTGGAAAGAGATGGTTCCAAGGAACAGCAGATGCAGTTCGACAATTCATTTGGGTGTTCGATGTGAGTTGTCGAAAAAATCTTTTGGAATCATTTTTGCAGAAGGACTAATTTGGTAAATTTTCTCTATGTTTATAGGCTGCCAAAAATAAAGATGTTCAGCACATAGTAATTTTGTCCGGCGACCATCTTTACAGAATGGACTATATGGACTTTGTTCAGGTAATCTTGCTGCTCATTATCCATGTGTATAAATATTTTCGATATTTCGTTATTGACGGAAAACATGCTTGCAGAAACATATAGATACGAATGCAGATATTACGGTTTCGTGTGTACCCATGGATGATAGGTATGTATCTGATTCGCCTTCTCAATCAACTTCATGGAAAAGCCATGCTTATGAGTTATGACTAAGTAGGGTAGCCATACATATTCGATTGGTGTTGTGTTCTCATTATTGTACCAAACGTGATCTGTGTTATTTCATGATGATGATCTTTACTATTATCAATTAACTTCGGCACTTAATATGTGTTCAAGAAACTAAACATGATATGTATTTCTCATGTGTCTCTTATTTTCACTCTGATTATGCTGAGTAAAAAATACTGAATTATTGCCTATGTTAAGCAGCTCATAGCTTTTGCATTACAACATCTTCTACTTTATGCTCGGATTAACAGCACTGTTTGATTCAGCGAATGAGCTCTTACGTATAGAACTGTTGCAGAATAAATTTTTGCTTCATATATGAGAGAGCTTAATTAGCTTGTTCGGTTCTTTCCCATGTAACTCAGGCGAGCCTCAGATTACGGATTGATGAAAATTGATCAAACGGGCCGGATCATTCAGTTTGCGGAGAAACCAAAGGGCTCTGATCTCAAAGCAATGGTAACCAGTCTCCTAATATTCTTGGTTTTGTGTACAATATGAAAATCATGACTTGGCTTTAGAAGATTCAGTGTTCGTATTTACCTTTCTTTATGTTCGTTGTTCGATTTCACATTTCTTCCCTTTGATCTCTTGCATTATCTGATAATGTCATGCAGCAAGTCGATACCTCTGTTCTGGGACTTTCTCATCGAGAAGCAGCGAAATTTCCTTACATTGCATCAATGGGTGTTTACGTGTTCAAGACTGACATCCTGCTACAGCTTCTGAAATGGACTTATCCATCATCCAATGACTTCGGTTCCGAGATCATTCCTGCAGCCGTGAAGGATCACAAAGTGCAGGTGTGATTTTAATTAGGAACTTCTGTTGTGAGATTTCTGTATTTGTCCTCGACTCTGAGTGTCTCAATGCATCCTTATAACAGGCATATTTGTTCAATGACTACTGGGAGGACATCGGTACCATAAAGTCGTTATTTGATGCCAACTTGGCCCTCACGGAGCAGGTCAACTCACAACCATTTTACAGCTTTAAGATAGATCCCATTTTTTATTGAATTTGCATCTGGGATTTGTGAGACTTAATTCTCACACTTAATCATGGTATATGCCATATTCTCTTTTCAGCCTTCAAAGTTTGATTTCAATGACCCAAAGACCCCTTTCTACACATCTCCAAGATTCTTGCCGCCTTCGAAAGTTGAAAAATGCAGGGTATGCTCGTAATCTTCGATCGTATTGCTTAAATTTCTCGTTCCAATGTTCATGAATATGGTTGTTTCAGATGGTGGATGCAATAATTTCCCATGGTTGCTTTCTGGGGGAATGTAGTGTCGAGCACTCTATCGTTGGTATCAGATCACGCCTAGACAACGGTGTCGAACTCAAGGTGAAGTTCATATTTTCTGTATACATATGTACTACTCCTTCTGTCCCACTATTAATGGCTCATTACCGTTGGACACGAGAATCAAGGAAAAAAAGTGGTAGGGTCCACGCTTTTTGAAGGGTTAAGTTTTGACATTAATAACAGGACGGAGGGAACATATATAGTAAATAATATTGTTGTTAAAAATGTTGTTATCTTTAGTTACTAAGGAAATGATTCTGAACCTACATCTTCGACTCAATTAGGATACGATGATGATGGGCGCGGACTATTATCAAACAGAATCCGAAATTGCATCTGCTTTGGCACAAGGAAAGGTTCCCGTTGGTGTCGGACAAAATACCAAAATCAGGTACATCATATTGGGATAGTGTTCGTCGTGTTTTACACATATACTTTAGCAACTCGTCTTGAAATGAATTTTGTGCTCGATTTTGGTTTGACGTATAAGTTTTCAACATTTTACATAAATCTTCATTTTCCTTACAATATGGATGGTACATTCATTTCTATTTGTGCTTTTATTGAAGTAACTGCATAATCGACAAGAATGCCAAGATCGGAAAGGATGTGATCATCACAAACAAAGATGTAAGTTTCCTCGCTGTTGTAATCTTTCGTAACTCATAGCGGGATTGAGTGATTTTGGATCGCGTTGATTTGTCAGGGTGTCGAAGAAGTGGACAGGCCGGACGAAGGATTCTACATCAGATCTGGGATCACAGTAGTATTGAAGAATGCCACCATTAAAGATGGAACTGTGATATGAAACAATCTCTTGTTTAGGAGGAATCTAATAATGTTAAGACACTAGTTTTTGGTGTGTATATTAGTACAACTCTACCTTTGTTTGCAACTGTAGAATCATTAGAAATAATAATGCTAAAAAAACGAGCTTTTGGCTTAGCTAGGTTTAATATTAGAAATAACTTAGTTTGCTAATGGAATTCCTAAATTATTAATTAGCAATCTGATTTTCTTACATTGGTGCGGTTTTTATTTATTTTTTTCACTTTCATGAAATAAATGGTTGTCAAAATATTCCAGAATATAGTACTAGTTTTTAAAATTTTAAATTTTTACAATCAATTAGGGGCGTGTATTCGATCGATTCGGGTTTTTCTCAAAATCGAACTGATCAAGAAATTCAGAATTTTAGCGCAAAAAAATACAATTTGAACCAGAAAAAAAAAATCCAAAATTGAAGACTCAAATCTGAACCAAACCGAAATACTTTAAAAAATCCAAAATCAAATTCCTTTTATTATCTTTAATTTTATTTTAACTATTTATAAATTTTTTTTAACTAAAAGATAGGATTACTGTTATTTATATTTTAATCTTAATTTGAATAAAATAGTACTATATAATATTAGTATACATACATATTATTAGAATTTCGGTTTTGTTTGGTTTTAAGAACATGAAATCACATCAATCCGAAAATTCAATTTTATACTCTCTCCATCCAATCTTTGTGTACCAATTTGTTCCATTTTATTTGTCTAATCTTTTTATACCCATTTGTATAAAAGTACTCATCTACCCTTACTAATTCATATTATTTTCTATCCTTTATTACTTGGACCCACACCTTTATTCCACCGACTACCACTTTATCACTATCTTTTTCACTAGAGTCCACCACTAACAACCTTTATTCCACCAACTACCACTTTATCACTACCTTTCAAATACACCTTTATCCCACCAACTCCACTTTATCACTTTTTCTTAATACCCGTGTCATCACTCAAATGGATACAGGGAGTATTAAAAAAAATACAGCAAATTCAAAAATCTGAAAAATCCAAACCGAATACTATAATATTTCAATTTGGTTCAGTCCGATTCGGATATTCGATTTTCGATCATTCTGCTCCCCCTACAAACTTTTTTCCCTCATTTAGAGAAAGCCCTATATAAATACTCAATACACTCTTAGACAATTAGCATAATCCGGCCACTCAAACACCACAACATACAAGACCCTAAAACACAAACTCACACAACAACAAACTAGTAAATTATCTTTGCAGCTAGAAGTTTTCCTCATTACACACAAAAAAAGAATAAAAACAAAAAACAAAAAACAAAAAAACAAAGACGGTTTTCTCCATTTGTACAAATTCTTTTTTGTGCTTCATATTGAGAAATTTCAAATTGTACAAGAATGCAAGATTAGAAGGAAAGTGTGATCACAGATAAACATGCAAGTTTTCCTCTTCATTCCCATTTATATACACTCTAAACTCATGATGGGAAAGAAATTTCAAATTGGAGAATGCTTTGTCAAACTAAATATCAAATAGCTCATTACCAATACATCAAGCTAAAGCATTCTTGCCAAATCCAAGATCATCATCTAACATATATACTACTAATAGTGGTGAAATTCATAATCTCATCCATTGCTAAAAATATGGTTCTTGTACATCATCCTAACCTGGTTGAGCTTCTTCGACTCCTCTTCAATGAGAGTCGACGTGGAGGGGCACTGGCTGAAAACAATCTCATAGCCATCACGAAGATTATCCATCCCTTCACTCAGAAGTTGCCAAAACAAGCCACCTGCAGCCACCCCTCCTCTTCTTGCAGACGAGTAGATGGCTGCGTACACTGCAGCCATCACCTCGTCTCTTTCAATAGTGTTGTACCTCGGATCCTTTGACGACTTCCCAAACTCTGCAAACAATAGTGGCTTCTGGATTATTGTCTGTGCATCCTTGATGTGGCTGTTGAGCCATTCATCCAAGAACAGAAGCTGCTCCTCGTCGCTCTGGCCAATCAACCTGCTCATTCAACAACATCACAATCTTATCCACGTTTGAGCCGTGAAAGTAACTAACACAGTTGTTACCATACCATTGGTCTGGATATGAGTGGACAGTGGCGAAGTCTATCTCCGCAATTTGATTGTTTCTTAAGAAATCCGTTCCCACTTGAAAATGTGGATTGTTCTTCTGCTTATGACCGTCGGATGGGCCGTAGAAGCCTTCTAGCCCTGCTTCCAACAAGTGCTTGCTGTCTATGGATTTCAAGTAGGATGCCATCTCTTTTATCCATGCCTATCTTAACACACACACACACACACACTACCAATTACCACAATCTTCAAATTACTCAATCTTTTGCATTTCTGTTAGTATCTTCTTAGGTGCGTAAAATGTTATCATCAGTATATACTACTATAAGAATAAGACTAAAACATAGTTTGCAACGGAGGAACCTCAACAACAAGATTAGTGAGGCATTCTAGTGAATGCCTCACTAATCTAAGAATAAGAATAAAATATAGTTTGCAAATGGAGGAACCTGAACAGTATCACCGGAGGGATCAGTGTGGCATCTTGGCTCATTCATAAGCTCCCATGCCATTATAGTAGGGTCATCTTTATAAGCAATGCCACTGATGTTGTTTTTTCTTGTTAGAACAGCCTAGTACAATCAACATTTATCAATTTATTTCAGATTTTCTACATATATTCTTCATTAAAACAATTTCTGCCAAAAAATTATATATATATTGGACTAAGATTAAAATCATACTTTGATGTGGTTTTTGTAGTAGCCTTTGACAACTGAGTTAGTGAAGAAATCATCATCAGAAAATATGTTTTGCCCTTCATTTCTTGCCCAGTTCACATACTGCTGCTTTCCTCCAGAATCATTGTAGTTATTTACTAGGCTCAAAATCAGCTTAATTTTATGCTTTCCAGCTTCATATATCACATAATCCAAACCCTGTATAAAATAATATATAAAAAAACAACACTTCAAACAAATTGTTTGGAACAATCTCTCTCTCTCTCTCTCTCTCTCTCTCTCTCTCGACTGACCTGAAACATCTGTTCATTGTAAGAGCCAGGAGAATACTGAAGAGGGGAGTAGCCACCATCCCTGAAAGCCCAAGTTCTGGCAATTAAGAGGCTGTGATTAGAAGCTTGCTGAAATGCAGAAGAGATTTTGTTTCTCTGAGATGGATCTGATGCCACATACATTAACCAGTATGCATTGAATCCATTCCCATAAAATGGGTTCCCATTTAGCATGAAATGCTTTCTATCAACTCTCATAAATCCATCTTCTGCTCTCACCTCAAAATGCAAATTTGAGAAAATAATCAAGACTATTATACAGATAATACTCCTTTTCATCTTCTTCTGTTTCTTTTTTTCTTTCTTTCTTTCTTTTTTTTTTTTTACTTGAACACAATTGTTTGTTTTGTGGAGTTGCTGTTTTTATGTTTATTGTGAGGAACGTTTCGTCTTCATGATTTTCGGCATTTTTGTTATTTCTATCCGTGAGTGTGAACTGTGTGACAGTCAAAAGTATGGTAGTATTTGTGGTTTCTCGTGCTTCAAGAAAATGGAGTAAAATTTAAAGGAATTTCTTTTTTCTTCTTTATATTGTTATTTTATCTCGTTAAGACTTAGATAGAAACAATGAGTTACAATAGGACGGCCTCCATGGGGTCTATATCTAATTTCTAAATATGTATTTTGCATTAATTTTAATAAGATAAATCAAAAAATTTATTAATTTAAATAAATGCTAGCAGTACAATACATTAATCGAAAAAAAAAACATCACATCAATTGAAATTTTAAAATAAAATACATCCTACTAGGCAACAGGTCCAAATCGGTTCCAAACATGCTCAATCAAATCATTGGTGAGCCGGTGGTGCTTCCTTGTATCGCTCAAGGCTTCGTCCCGTTTGAGATAATTCCTCAAGGACAGCGGAGTGGGGACCCGGTGTACATTACTGGACGTCGTTGTTTTCGTGTCCTCCCTCTAGTTTTCAGCATCATCTCTCTCGTTTTCAATGATCATGTTGTGCAAAATAATGCACGTAAACATGATGTTGCTGAGGTGTTTCGTGTATCAGTTCCGCGCCGGATTCCTGATAATTCCCCATCGGGCTTGAAGAACTTCGAGCGCCCGTTCGATATCCTTCCTCGTCGCTTCCTGCATCTTCTTGAACCGCGCCGACTTTAGGTCCGTTGCAAGTGGGGGAGCCTTGATCAGCATTGGCCAAGATGGGTAGGTCTCATCGGTTAAGTAATAACCGTTGTCGTAGTGTTTTCCGTTCACCATGAATTCGCACGATTGAGCCCTATCTAAAAGCACGTCCTCGAATAAGGGCGACTGATTGAGGACGTTGATATCGTTGTTGGAGCGTGCTACTCCAAAAGAGGTGTGACAGATCCATAGATCTTGAGACGTGCCTATCCTCGTGCATCCGCAGAAGCCGAGTGGTGTCTTGAGTATTTGATTTCCTCAAGTACACGTCACCGAAGAGCTCAATGACAGCTTTCCAGAATTTCCGGAGGCAAAGACGACCCGTGCTATCTCCGATCTTCAAGTATTCATCGAATGTATCTGGTGCTCTACCGGTGGCTAGTTGGCGAACGGCCATTGTGCATTTTTGCACTGACCCTAGGCCCCATTTGTCGGCTGCATCTCGTTTCTGCTTGAAGTAGCGCACACTTTGCTCCAATGTCTCGCCAAACTTCCGAAAACGCCGACGGAAAAATGTAGGGTCGTACGTCAGGTTGTCATCGAAGTAGTCGGTCATCAGCTGCCGGCACGTCGCCTCCCGATCGCGGTGTACTACGGTCCTCTTCCCCTTCTTGTTTTTCTTGGAGGCGGCAGCAGCTTGCAAGTTTTTGACAAGAGAGAAAATCTCGTCATCGGTGCCATGAGAAAAGTAGACGGTTGAGGATTCCGACGAGGAAGACATTTTTTTACGAAATAAGAGAGAAAACTAGGTGAAGAAGATGAATTTGGTGTGGAGAAAATTGTGTGAAGAATGAGGTATTTATAGGTGAAAATAAAAAAATAAAAAATAAAAAAATAAAAATTGGCTATAGGAGCCGTTGCCGAATGACTATTTTTTTACAAAAATTTTCGGGAGCGACACCGTCTCGAGCCGGCCAACGAGACAGCCGCTGTGAAGAGTCTAATGAATTTTTTGTTTTGTCATGTTATTGTGTTTGTGTCTCCATTATTATTCTCCCTCCGTTCCGCGAAAGATGACCGTGTTTCCTTTTCGGGACGTCCCATGAAAGATGACCCCTTTCTACTTCAGAAAATAATTATTGTATTTCACATTGCTTTTACATTTGCATCCACACTATTTTTACATTCATTATTATTTATTCACACTACTTTTACATTCTTTATCAATAAAATATTCCACTAAATACATCGATTACCTTTATTCTTAATCTTCATGCCGAAAAGAAAATGGTCATCTTTCATGGGACGGAGGGAGTAAATAAAAATAGGACTACTACTATTTCTTTTACTCCCTCCATCCGTCCCGTTCATGTGGCACATTTTTTGTTTCCAGCGCCAGTACTAAGAAAAAGGATATAAAGTGTAAAGGTGGTATTTAATATTGAATAAAGTGATATAAAATATTTTTGAAGTGAATAAAGTGATATAAAATATTTTTGAAGTAAATAAAGTAATTTTCTAATTATTTCTGTAAAAGAAAACGTGAAACGTGTCAAGATGAATCAGACCGCCTAAAAACAAATACTCGTCAGGATGAACGAATCAGAGAGTGTTCTTGTGCAGCACATGGCGCATTATCAATTCACCACTTTGTATCCATCAATTTTAAGAATATCAAATCAACGTTTACAATATCAAGAATTCAAGAGGGAAATTCCAAATTTCAAATCATAATACCAAAAATGTCTTAGGGCACCTCCAACGGGGAGGGCTATGGGAGGGCGAAGGAAGGAACGTCTGCCCGCGATGAGGGCTATCGCCGTTGGAGCAGCGGCGGGCGGGCGGGCGCGGCGGATGGCGCCCTAGTGCTGTGAAGCCCGACGAGGCGGATGTTTTGAGGGAAGGAGGGACACACGTCGCCTCCTTCCTTTGTCCAGAATATAATTTTTTTTTTTTAATTCTGAAATAAAGAAAATTAATAAAAAATTCAAAATGCTCTCAACGGTAGGAAACGATAACATTTTTTTTTACCTATAAATACATCTCATTCATCCTTCAACATCCACACGAGGAAAACAAGCGAAATGGAGCTGGAACAATTGAGGTGCCACCGTGAAGTGTGCGCATTTCTCAAGCAAAAATACCGGTTTCCGGATATTGATATGTACTTTTATTACTTTTCAGTTTTTAATTATCAGTATTTAAATTTTAATTTTTTATTTTTATCAATTGTATTTTAATTTTTCAATGTTTCAATATAATTTCGTATTTTATTATTCTTATTGCTATTTTAAAATAAAAAAGTAAAATTAAAAAAAAAATACAAAATCAATCATTGGATAACCCTATGGATAAGGCTTTACTATAGTGAAAATTTCACCCTAGAGCTATCAATCATTGGGACCCTACCAAAATATTCATGGCGGCTTCAAAGCCCCTTGTTATGAATGCTGTCATGGCAAATCTAGCCAAATTATGAGTGACAAAATTCGCCGGCATGGGGAAAGCCTCGAAAGCTAACCGCACAAAGATTTGTAATTGAAATCTCCTTAATTAAGGTGGAATTTATTAAACTGAAACGGTTTACTTACAAATTCTTGGTGTGTTTTGAAGATTTTTTTTTCATATCTTTTATTGCATGTTTGTAGATTGTAAATTATATTGCTTGATGATATTACCGTATACATTCGTGCAGTTCATTAAACAATTTAGTGCATAGGAATCTATTTTACTGGAAAAATAATATTGTTTTGCATAAGATATATTGTTATTAATTTTAGGCATTACAGAATATATTTTTTAGCTATGATGCTTTATTCAGATGATACTAATTAGCAACACAGCCTCTCAACTGCGACAAGGTAGCAGAGATGCAAAATTCAGTTGTCGAGGACGGATGCACACGCTCAATATATGACCTACCACTACACGACCCAAAGATCGAAAGCTCTATATATACGTGTGCTGAGAGATTGGCTCTTGATGAACGGGCTCTCGTTCAAGATCTTGTTTTCGTTCACCAGCAAAACCGGAGTCAACTTCCATGTAGTGTATATGCATGTGAACAAAAGAGAAGGCAAGAGCGAGAATAACAATGTTCTTAGCACGTCGGAAAAAGGGATTCTTTGTACCTTACTAATTTCATTTTTTTTTTCTGCATCTTCAAAGTAATGAAATTACAGCAAGCTATCTAAAATAGAAGGGTCAGGGTCATCATATACTATTAGTTCTCCCAACTCTTATCTATTGACAACATGAAACTACACCCCTCCGAAGAAAATTAAATAAATAAAATAAATGAATAAAGAGGAGCACAAAGTCACTACTTACATAATCATCTTTCGTCCGAGTTGAACCTGTTCCATGCCGCCTGGGAGTTTACCGATTGAGCAACACAGGTTAGATATGTATAATGAGCAAGACTTGTGGAAGAAAGAGTATAATGTTCTCAAAATCAAAAACAGTGAGCAGAGATGTTATTTGAAGGGACTCACACCAACAGCATACCTTGAGAAGATCAAAAACCTTTTCGCATATGTATTTTTGTTGGACACTAGCTCCTCTTTGTTGCAACTTGTCCGGGTGTACACAAAGAGTTGCTTTTCTGTAGGCCTTCTTCACAGCAGCAGTTGTAATGATCTCCGTCAAAGAAATAGACTGCCAACCGCTTTCTGGCCCAAGGATCTGCATAGGCGTGAAATCAATACAAAACAATGGTTGGCTCATTTGATCAAACAGTATTTGGCTTCAAGATATGGAGAGACACAGACAGACAGATGCAAAGACAGAGACAGCCTCTCTCAAGCTTCAGAATAGGAATTCAACCATTTTTTTCCTTTTACTTCTAGTAGGGGGTTACAGGGTGTCTACTTATGCAAGTTGCAACTTCAAACAATAAATTGCATCTCTAAGAATTATTTAACCGTTCCCAGCCAGACAACCTTATTTACCTTCCCACATCCAGATCTGGGAAATGATATGCAAATAAGAAACACTGAGTAATCATTGAACCAATACATACATATTGCAAAGTTGAGAGAAGTGCACGCAAGTTTCCCTCCTTTCCTGAGGCCCATCTTTTAATATCAGCATCAAGAGATTCAGCAAGTCTCTGCAATAAGACAAAATCGTCAACAACACAAACTAATTTTTCAACACATTACATGAGTTTTACTCTGGTAACAAATTCAAATGTGGTAGTAGATTATTACATTTCTCTCAGCCTGCTCTTTCTGCGCAAGAAGATCCCGCATATTCTTCTCTGCAAGTGCTTTTGCCTGAAAAAACCAGTTTGAAGGGTCAACAGGTTACAAAATCTCTTACATATAGCTACAAAGATAAAATGGAGAAGGGCGTACTGCTCGCTCCATTATCCTCTGATGCCTCTCTAGTCTTGCTTTACGCCTTTGTGCTGATTCAGTATCCATTCCAGACTCCAGGTCCTGCAGGGTAAGTTGACATCAGCTTCACGAACACAAGTAAACGTTTCATTCATGCAAGAAATAAAAGACAATGGATACTCACTGAGGAAGAAAAGCTGTGCTTCAGGACACTATTTCTGGAAGAACTAGAAAACCTTTCAGTAGAGTGTTTGTCTGCCGGTGTTTTCAACTCTTCATAAGTTTTTAGAGACTTTGCTTTCTCTAGAGCACGCTCACGAGCCTCTGCTGTGGCTCTTTCCACTGCAGCTCTTTCAGCTCTAACCTTGGCTTCTGTGGAGGCCTTGTCAAGTGGTTGCTTAACTACAGGAGGCTTCTCAACTTTCTGCCGAGCCTCTGCCATGACCCTTTGTCGAACTTCAGTAGCTGCTCTCTCAACAGCAGCTCTTTCAGCCCTTTCTCGAACTTCAGCAAATGCTCTCTCACGAGCTTCACGAATTGCCCTTTCCACAGCTACCCTGTCCTTTTCCCGCTCTCTTCCCCTCTTTATGGCTTCTATTCGTTGCTGTTGATCATTGCTCTCTAAGTTTTGCATACCTTCTTTGGCATCTGTCTCTTCCTTAGATGACGTCCCGACAACATTTTCCTTATCCTTTTCTACGTTCACATCTGCATCTACAGCTTCCTCAGTTTCCAAGGGTTTCTCCACTTCTTGGGGCTCGTCATGTAACTCAGAGTATAATCCTTCACTTAGTTCCTCGGCACCTTTTCTTATATCAGAAATCATGTTATCGCTTACTTCTTCCTTGTTTGAGGTCGTGTCCTTCACATTTTCTGCGCACTCTTCAGATTTTTGAGCAGAGGACTTATCCATCTTCTCAAAGCTCGAGTCTGATATAGATCCTTCATCACTCTCCGCAGTTTGTTCCAACACCTGTTCTAAATCTGGGAAATCCAATTCTACTTTTGTAAAATGGGATTCAAGTACCTGAGGTGTATCTTGTCTATTAATCTCAGCAGCATATTCTTGTGCAGCATCATAAATATCACTAGTTGTTTCAGATACATCCTCATCTTGTGACAGGTTTTGTTTAAGATCCGCATCCGCGACATCAACAACCTCTGCTCTAATTTCAGAAGGAAAACCTACATAAGCATCGTGCAGTTTGTTTTCCACAAAAATCTCTTCAGATGCACTTCGATGCAAAAAGTTAGTTCTAAAAATTCCATCATCCAGCAGACTAAATGATTCTTCTTCCATCTTGTCCCCATCAAGTGAAGAAACTGCTTCATTCGATCTGCACACATCCCCTTCCAAATCTTTGACGGTTTTCTGATGTTCTTCCGCTTTACTGTTCGACTCAACAGAGCAGGATTCCTGAGTACCAGCAATGAAATTGCTAGTTCCATCAGTATGAGCCACGTCAACGATGACGCTAGCCTCTCTACTACTCAAATTAACAGCTTCATTTATATCTTCTTCATAAGCAGCCTCCTCACCTTCACCTCTGCCAGCACCACTCTTACTGTTGCCTGTTTTCTCAGCTTCACTACAAGTTTTCTTCTCGCTTGCCTCCATCACATTGGTCCTAACGGCCTCATATTTAAAGGTGTTAACATGCTCCTCTTCAACTTGATCCTGTACAAGTTCTTCAGGTAATTTTGGCTCATCTCGGTTATCAGCAAAATCCTGTTTGTAATCATTAATTTGTGGTTGATGAGCCTCATCAACTTCAATTTTGATCTCTCCTACTTCTGGGAAAACATCAGGCTTACCCTCATTGATTACTTCCAGAAAGGCATCCTGCAGCTGCTCTTTGTCATCAAACAAGAGGTGGTCCTCTTTCTGCCCCACCTCCCTAATTTCTTCATTATGAGTTTCTACATGTTGCTGGTCATCCCCTTCCCATTCTGAGATACTTTCAGTTTCCCTGACCATCTCTTGTTGGTCTAGACTTTCATTCCTGACCGGATTACATGATTCATTCAGCATGTCATTAGATTCTGACCTTGCATTAGCCATTTCGTCACGCTCTTCAAGCTTGTTCTCATGCTGCTTTTTCTCATCCCTATCATTTTCTCTCTGCTCGTTTACTCCATACTCTGGGAAGATACTTAAGTTTTCACTCTCTTCATCCACTGAGAACATACGTGCAGAACCATGCTCGTAAATTCTTTGAGAACTACTGGGAATCCTTCCCCCATTATTTTCAGGTCCTTCTGTGTGAACAAAAGTATCCTTAAGTATTTCATCTTCTTCCCAACTCTTCTCCATCCCTTGTGTCCTTTGGGATGTATGGGGAGCTCCTCCCATCAGTTCGGGAACAACTTCAGATCTTTTTAAAAGATTAGCCTTAAAATCTCTCCATTTAAAGGAGTCTGGCACCAACCTTCCGAGGTTAGATGCAAGTTCACTTATGGGGGGCACTAAACTTCTGAAGTTGCCTGCCTTCACAGGTTCCAAATCAACAGCTCCACACTCGGGAACATAATTTCCGTCTCTTTGCCCTTCATCTACTTCCACATTTTCTTCAAGCATTTCTAATCTAACATTTTCGTCAACATTAGCAGTCTCACTCTGAATATGATTTGACGCAAATGACTTAGTCCCGCCTGCAAATGTCTCACCGGGTTCTCTATCTGTTTGAACATTTACCGACACCCTTTCGCCCTTAGAACTTTCAGCATGAATACATGTACCACTTTGACTGAGGGATGGAGTAAATTTACCATCAATCCCAGCAGGATCAAATTCCTCATACTTTTTCCTGGCACTGTTGTTTTTTGATCCATCTTGATAATCATCCCTTTTCCTTTCCATAATTATTTTGGCTATTCTTATACTTTCTTGGGCCTGTTCTACTGCCTTCTTCAAGGCAGCAGCAGATACAGCATCAATTGAGTTGTCATCCAAATCCTCAGAAGATTCACCACCAATGTTCTGAACATCTCCTTTAGAAGAAAAAAATGATTCCCTCGATTGCCTGGTTTCCTTGTCATCACTTCGATTTGTTGGATAACTTGAAGGCATGGGTGCATTTGGTAATGGTGATTTGTTATTAACTCCGTTCACATCGTGAGACTGATCATGTACTTGTGATTTCACAAAGTTCGATCCACCTGTAGCGTTGACAGGTTCAACTTCAATACTGAAACTCCAGGTGCGACTAACTTCACGTTTGATTAAAGGTGGCCTGTCAACCTTTCCCTTATGTGGACGACTTCCATCAACAAACTGAGTAAATCCAGGAACAGCATGGAGCTCTGCTATGTGTGTTTTCGCATCTGATGCATCAGTATTTATTTGGTGGGTCCTATTGAAAGACATGTTAAACTGCTGCTCAATTCCACCGATAGACTGATCAGATGCCACACCAGAGGGCATTTCTGTCTTTCTTGAAGGATGTAGAGAACCTGACTCTTGCAGCTTCCCTCCATCAAAAGATGGATCAGATGCCACATCGGAGGGGCTTTCCATCTTTACTGTAGAAGGTTGAGAACCTGGTTCTTGAAGCTTAACCTTATCAACAGACTGATCAGATTCCACACCAGGAGGCATTACTGTCTTTCTTGAAGGATGTAGAGAACCTGACTCTTGCAGCTTCCCTCCATCAAAAAATGGATCAGATGCCACATCAGAGGGCCTTTCCATCTTTATTGTAGACGGTAGAGAACCTGATTCTTGTAGCTTAACCTTATCAACAGACTGATCAGATTCCACACCAGGGGGCCTTTCTGTCTTTCTTGAATGATGTCGAGAACTTGATTCCTGCACATAAGGTCGGGCTGGTCTCCCCTTCGCTGGAATCCTACAAAAGAATTAGGACAAACATAAAACCTTTTCCATCATCTCATTGTCAGACAAATGTGATGAACAGTAGAAGCAAAAGTATTAGAGATTCAATATACTCATCCAGATACAACAAGAATTTCTGACAAGCATACAACTCTTCACATCATTTTCAGACAACTGGGCATCAAATCATATTTGTTTCAAGATGGATTCCGGATGTAAGAAGATACAAGATGCACATTTATATGCCAAGTATTACAAAAATATACAATGAAAACATAATTTTCCAGACCCTTAAGGACACATCTCATTTCCCATTTGTCCATCCTATATAACACATTCACACCAACCCCTCCAATCAAAAGTAAAGCCTTTAATAAATAGGAGCTAGTTATGGAAAGAATGTCCAACTTTTTTTCTTTTTCTTTTTGTTTTTGTTTCACTTTATCTACTATAGAGTTCGAAGCCTCTGATTTTTTCAACTCCTTCTCTGCCTTCTTCTCTTCAAATGCCAAGGGAGAGAGTGCATGTGTATCCTTCTGATGTTCTTTTGGTTTGCTCAGCAACGGGGATCAGATGCTAAATTGTTGCTCGCAAAAGAAGAACCCGAGTGTAATAAAATAAATAAAATGTACATGGATTCATACTGGTATCAAGTCAAACTTGACAAGGTGGGATGAAAAACCGGAAAACAAATTTAATGCTCAGAAAAGTCCGGGAAGGCTGCAAGAAGGACTCCTAGGAATTGGCAGCTATGATTATTATGTTACTATTATTAACTTTCTAGTTACAGCCGCAATCTGACTACGAGAAATCAAGCACGCGCCACGTGGGATAATGCAAACCAATGCATCTAGCATTTCTTAAGAAGACAGCTCTGCGATCCAGCACTTTATATCTTCAAGTTAAAATATTATCCAAAATATTCATATCATACTAAAGATTATATTAGATGCTGCCATAGTGTATACGAGTTACCACTGCCAGCAGAAGCAATTAGCAACAGATATTTCTATAATAAAGCTCAACCAGTATTGACTACAACATTTAACACAAGCAAATAGAAGAGATTTCATGGAAATTCAAATGCAGAACTAAGCTGAGCATCAAATGTTCGTTCATTAATTGATGATTAGCATGACCACCTACCACCTCGCCACTATATACTAATTAATCCCTTCACTAGCACTACAAAAGAATCGCAGTTTAGTCGATAAATAGAATCAATCAACCAAACAATAATGATTTCTTCCCTAAAACAGAATTTCAACAAAGATTCCTTTAAAAAGTTACAGAAATTTCGCATTACTAGTATCAATCAATCCAAAGCCCAAAAGCACAACATTCACACACCAACAAATAACACTAAATCAAAATTTCACATTAATAGTAAAATTTACAATCTTTTCGCGAAATAAAAGCAGAGAAACTCACCGCGCTTTAGCTCTCTTAACAGAACCATTAATCAACTCCTCATACGGCACGAAAACATCGTCATTTGTGAAGCCAGAGAAAATGTTGGTGTAATCGAGCTTGGAGCTCCGGAAATCAGCCGACCCGACCCGCTCGTCCATGGCCGAAAGATCAAGCACCGGAATGGAAGAAGAGCCGGCGAAAATCTCGGAGTACTCGTGAACTTGTAGCGAGTTTCTCTCACCTCCGCTGGGCAGCAAAACGTCGCCATAGGGGTTCTTGAAGGAGAAGGTCGACGAGAAGACATTTGCGGCGGTGGTGGAGTGCTCTCTTCTGTGAGAAGATCTGGAGATAGATTCCATGGAGAGAGAATGCGGCTCTGTAGTCGTGTAGCTAGGGTTTTTTGCTTAATTTTTCTGATAATTTGAGGGGTTTGGCTTCTTCTTGTTCGGTGAAGCAGGCTTTAGTGAAGTTTGCAGAGAAAAAAATTCTGCGGAGTCAGACAAAAACGGAGGGAGAAAGGGGAGAGAGAGAGAGAGAGAGAGAGTGATGAGAGAGAAATAAAGAATATTTAAGAAATGGTTTTATTTATGAGGTTGAGTGGGGCCCATGAGGGGATAATTTGCTGTTTATATGCATCGGTGCTCCCCAGTCCCCACTTCACTGTATCTATTATGTTAGTGTTATGTTTTCTTTTACATTTTTTTCCCTTTTTTCTACATTAAAAAAAATTGAAAAAATTTAAGGACAAATTAAATCACACACATTTCACTCGTTTTGTAATTTGATTCGACTTTTGAATTTTTGGGAATATATAAATAACTAATCTATCTAATACTATAGTTTAAATAAAAACTGGTATCAGTGAATCTCTATACGAATAAGAGCATTTAAAGCATCTTCATCACAAAACAATCGTAGAAATAATAATTCAAGAGTCTAGTAGACAATAATAGTCTGCTGACTCTGCTCTATTTTCTACATTAGGAAATAAATGTTTCATAATAATCTATTTAGTTTTTTATTTTAAAAATATGAGTAATTTATCTCGAATAACTTATTTTCTAGAGTTTAGTAATGTGTAAAATAGAGACGAACGATTTCACCTTTTAAGATTATACATTTGAAAAGTGAAAAACCTGCTTCTTTCCGTCTGTAAAAAAAAAGATGCACCCATTCTATTTTGATCTGTCCAAAAAAAAAAAAATCATTTTAATAATATGACCCACCACATACTCTACAAATTTATTTTAATTTAATTATCTATTCAATTCAAGTAGGATATTTGTTTCACTCACTCCACATTTACTTTAATTTATCCTCCACTCAATACTGAGACCTTTTATATCATTCACTCCACGCACAATCCTATTTAAAACTATATAATTGGTGAGATTATTATTCTATTCATAATAAACTCCACCCATTTTATTAAAACTTGTGTCATCTTAAATATATATCTTTTTTATGGACGAATAGAGTATTTGATTTGACCTAATGTATTTTTTATTTTTATACTTTTCTGATTCGGAACAAGTGACTCGTTTCTTTCAGGCACGAGTATTAAGACAAAGGGTAAAAATTAGTCAAAGTTATATATCCCATAAATTTTGAAGAAATAATTGTTTCCTCATTTGGAAACGTGTCACCCAACACCCCAATATAGAAAACGACCGATTTATTTCGGAATGGAAGGAGAATTATAGAACCTACTCCTACTTTATATTGGTTAGCATGAGGAAGTGAAGGAAAGACCTCTTTAATTGTCATTCTTTTTGTAAGAAATATAGATCTTTAAAAAAAAAAAAATAAGAGCCAGATCATTCATTCATTTTGCAGGATTGTGACCTTAAAAAATTGTCGTGGACAAGACAGAAAGGAGTTTACGCATTAATGACCAAGCATGAACCTCCTTTATATTCCTTATATATTAGTACTAGTATTTTTTTTTTTTTTTTTTTTTTTGTAGCATTGTTCTTTTGTTTAATTCTGAACAGTCCACACAAGACCATAGACATGGATTGATCAAGAATCCGATTAATGCATAATCTTATTAGAATATTTGAAACATAAGATTATACTTCCTCCGTCCCGTTCATAATGCAACATATTTTTTCTTAGGGTGTCGCATTCATCTTGCAACGTTTACTTTTATGGAAATAATTAGAAAATTATTTTATCTACTTTATTCACTTTAAAACCACTTTATATCACATCACCAACACTTTTGTTACTTTAAAACCATTTTATATCACGTCAACGACACTTTATTTACTTTAAAAACATTTTATATCACTTTATTAATACATTAATCACTATTTTTACTCTTAATACTCTTTTTTTTAATACCCATGCCAAAAAAAAACGTTGCATTATGAACGGGACGGAGGGAGTAGTATCGTGTAATATAATGCAGCCGCATTATTTTTCAGAGCCTGTAGTATAAAATTGACAAATCAATTGAGCGGAATTGGCCCGGCCCGAGCTCTCCGGGCCGCTTAAAGTGAGTTCCAACCCAATCCTCAACCGACTAATGGGTGGACGGGCCAAAAAAACCCGTTTAGCCAATTTGGGCATCTTCTTATTTCAAAAACATATTAGCCTTGAAAGAAGATGAATCAAGGTGCATCAATTTTTTCTAGAGTTGTCAAAATCGATTTGGTCTTTCCGAAATGGACCAACACGATTATTTTGTACATAATTTTATTATTGGGTTAAGTTGAAGCTAGCCTTTAAAGGGCTAACCACTTTGATAGGTAGTGTTTTAATATCAATAATGATTTTAAAAAAGAACACCAATATTCATTAAGTCAAATAAATAGTACTCATAGTATTTGCTCTCAAAAAAAGTATAGTAACTAAAAAAAAATGACCTTTCATCGACAGCCCACACCCACGCTAAATACAAACAAAAGAACAAAATATAGCACCGGTGGAAAAGCCTCGTTCTTTTTGTAAAAAAAAAAAGGAATAAATATAACAATAAGAATCAAAATAAAGCGTCTTTTATTTTGGGGCCATTATTGGCATATCAATGCTCGAAAAAGGGTAGAATGAATGGTATCATTGACCATGCCATCATACCAACCAACTTTTGTTTTCATTTGCACATCTATAACTTTTTTTTTTTAAGTTGTGTTGACATCATTAATCAAATTCATATATGCATTAAATTTCGGAATTCATATGATATGATATGATATATATATATATATATATATATATATATATATATATATATATATAATTGTTATGTCGGCCAAAAACATTCTAAAAATAATAATTTACTTTCTAGACCAGATATAGCTTTTTAGCTTTTCTTTCTATTTTTGTTTTTGTCGGCCATATGGCAAAAGTTAGTCAATAGCTAGTGATAATGTTAGTAATAGTTTATTCAATAGTTTGTAATAGTGTTAGTAATAGTTTATTACGAATGCTTATATAAAGAGTTTAGCTCTTCGTTGTAAAACACACAACACCACACACATAACACCTTTGAATCAATGAAGAGAATAATGTTCTTCTAAATTATCTCCGTCTTAGTTTCTAGCTAATAGTTAGTTCTTCCTAATTTATATAATATATCCTAATATATATATATATATATATATATATATAAACTATTATTAATTTTATTTTCATTGTGCATACTTCTATTTCGATCTGACCAATCTGGATAGTTGCCCGTTCTGGAAACATTCTTGTTGTAATATCTCTTCTTCTCTTCTTTCATAATGTAGATTAACGTGTATCTCCAAAAAACACGTCATACCCCTTTTTTGCTCACATATATATATATATATATATATATATATATATATATATATATTTGTTTCATTTACATCATTTGTCATCGGACATCGATAGCGAAAAAGGCACATGTTCCTGTCCTAGTTACAGTGAGAATAGGTGGGATATATGCATTAATATATATTTATTTATTATTAATTTGAATAACTTAGAAATAAAATTTAAAGTCCGAGACCTTGAGCCTTGGAACATATGCATTAGCGTTTGAGGGATAAGATGGAAAAAAATGGTTATCAACAAAAGCTAGTATCCCCTGCGTATTAAGCACTAAAAAATCTTAATGTTTTGACATGATTTGCTTTTAATTGAAATGTTAGAGCATCCATAATAATGGTTATGCTTTTAGAGACGTAATAGTTATGTGCTCCCACCTAAACGCTGAGTCTCACAATGATTGGGCGTGATAGCAGACGTGATAAAGTTATTGTTATGTTATCTTCGTATTTTTTTAATGTACACTATAATAAATATAGATATTTTGAATTTGTTAATTGTTATAGTTTAAAAATATTTGGTTTTTTCTCAATTAATAGAAAGATGGTTTTTTTATTGAAAATATGAATTGTTTAAACAAACACAATTGAAAAATTCAAGCACACTTTAATGAACCAGATATTAATTAAGTTCACGCACAACAATATTCAATATTATGGGTTATTGGTCTGTAAATTATCAAACTTTTTTCAAATTTCCGAATTGCAACCGACAAATCAATTTTGTCTAATTAAATACCATACTTTAAATTTGTTTGAATGTGCAATCGAAATAGGGTTCCGACGACGTCGATGATGACATGGAGGCCGGAAAATCTAGCGTGGACATGTCATACCTTTAACCAAAACGACGTCATTTTGGCTAATTAAAACGACCTTCCATCTTAACCAAAACGACGTCGTTTATGTCCTGAATCAATTAAACCCTATTTAACCCCTTCATTTCCCCCAAATCAGCAAGTCCAGAATTTGGAAACGGCGACGAAGCAGACGAACCCTAAACCCTAGACGTTGAAGGCGAAGAACCATCAGGTGTGAATCCGGCGACGAAGCTAACATAGGCAAATGGGAAGCTCAAGTGGATCTCTGGCGACGTCTAATGAATTATTCCCATGTATGGTGAATGTGTCGCGCTATCTAGTGCGTCGGCCGCCTCTATTTTGCAAGCATGAGATGACTCTGTTACGGACGTCGCGCACAACCGATAATCCTAGTAGAAGATTCTACAGTTGCCGCCTTAGAGGGGTGAGTTTGTAATCATTTTTTTTTCAAAGAATACCGTTCTTATGATTTAATAATGTTATATCTTTTTTAATTAATACAGAAAATTAGTGGTTGCGAGTTTTGGGATTGGATTGATGATCCACTCACAGATCATTACAGAGGTTACAGCAACGAGATAATAAATGAGCGTAACCTCACACAAGAGCAGCTTCGTCATGCCTTGCTGAGAGAGGAATAAATTCGAACTAGTGCAGCCACTAAGAAATGAGCGCAATGAAGCTAATAATAGGATTGCAGAGATGCAATGCAACCTTAAAGATCTGGATTGCACCATTGCAGATTTACAATCCAAGATTCACAACCTAGAAGCTACTGGGGATGCTCAAAAAATAAAGATTAGGGTTTTCATGATTTTACTTTGCTTGTTGGTGATCATCATTTCATGCCTGTTTAGTACGAAGTATTTGAAGTGATAGTATTAATCACTGTGGTTTGTTGTGTTATTTGTAGTTTCTTGTAGTAAGTGTTAGTTGGTGTTAGTTGGTGTATGTTGTGTACTAACTGTCTGTATTTGTCACTCAAATTCGAAGTAGTAGTTTGTTAAGTAATGAAGTAGTAGTTGATGTTAAGTAATGAATGAATTTATGAAGTAATGAATTTTTGTATCCAAGGTTCAATACTGTCTTGTTCCTTCTCCAACATGCCTTGGCCTTTTGTATTTATTTCCCTTGGTCAAATTCATACAGACCTTGTTGTTTCTGACATCACTCTCTTCATCAGTTTCTTCAGTATTGACCACATCTTTCAATTTTCTTCTAAGTCTAACATTTTTCTCATCAGAAATGTAATCAAGGTCACCTAGACTAACATAAAATAACTCACCCTCACTATGCATGTATGAATTTATGTCACTGCTCTCACCATCAATCCTCTTAGCCTCACCCTCATTAGCAACATTATCTTGGTCAGAATCACCATCCCAGCCCCAATCTTCTGTCCATACATTATCATCATGATTAGTTGATCACTATGAAGTATCGTATCATAACTGTCATCCAAGTTTTCACCTGTACCCTCACCCTCACCATGACCATGTCTTTCATCAGCCATTTCTTTTTCAGCTACATTCACAAGAGTCTTACCACCTTCTACATATATACTGATTGATTTAAATTTACCAACATAAGACAGCAAGTCATTACCCTCTTATCATCATATATCTCTTCATATGAGTGATTTCTATGTCGCTTAAACCACAACTTGTCCCATATCAGAAACCCTAACTCCTTAATATAGTTAACAAGGTCAAAATAACCAAACCTATCATGATCTACCCCTGTTTTTACCACAAAATCACCACCTATATACTGTCTTTTAAACTCTTTCAATCGAAACTCACCACCATAATAAAATATTCATGGAAAAATATTTACTGCAGAAAATAAATAAAAAAAAATCAAATTCAAGCAGAAAAAATCAAGCTTCAATACAAACCCTAACCCTAATTGTATCGATATTGACTATACAATGAAAAGAATAATAAATAATTAAGAGATGGACCTACATTTTCCTCATTACACAAGCAGAAAACGACACCTCTAGACCACCGAAGCACTATCGCCAACGAGCAGATCTCGACAACACCAGAACTTATAATCTCATCACCGACAAGAATTGAAGATTCGCAACAAAAAAAAATCGACAAGAATCGATCGATGAAGAAGAACAAGAATTAAGAATACTAGGATTTTCTGGATTCGATGTGTGAAGAATTATGCTAAGTATAGAATAATATGATTAGTTCACCTGCTATAGTGACACGACGACGTGTTTGTTCAATCAGTGAAACGACGATGTTTTTGCTACAAAAAACGACACGTTTTACTTTATTTGGCCAGAGGGATGCCACATAAGCGCTAGCCTGGTCATTTTTTGCCACCGTAGAAAAATACCCAATTTGACGTCGCTGAAATCCTATTTCAGTTGCACATTGAAACAAATTGAAAGTATGGTATATAATTAGACAAAATTGATCTGTCGATTGCAATTCGGGAATTTGAAAAAAGTTTGGTAATTTATGGGCCAATAACCCTAATATGGGTTAACCCGATTCTTCTTTATTCTCTCATCGACTCTAGATCTCCTACGCTTTTGTCTTTCTTCTTATTTGCCCAGTTTGAACAATTTACCCCGGTTAACAGCCACAACGTAAGGCAATTTTTTTTAATAAGCGTGTGCATAACACCCACTATTTATAAAACAAAACAAGTAGGGTGTGTTTCATCGTGCCTCGCCCCAGTCTTCCTATCTCGCTAATAGGTGGGCTTGAGTCGCTATCGAGCCTATTATTGTAGGTCCACCCAACATAATTTTGTCTAAAGCACCTACAATAATAGGCGGTGCGCGTGCAACGCATGCGCCATACATGTAATACCCCGAAGTTCTAAACCTTTTGAGAGCGTTATAACTAACCGAGTAAGTTAAATGTTGAGATTTGTGGAATAAAATTTTTCTTTCTAATTGAAGAGAAATGAGTAAAACGTCTAGAATGCTTTGTGCGTTTTGCGTGAATTTATCTGTTCTATTTCTTGAGATTATGATGTGATATATTTGTTGAGTTTGTTTATATGAAAATGACTATGAGATTAATTTTCAGAAAACCCCGAAGAGTTTGTTTAAGAAGGAATAATGTTGATCGCCGAGAAAATTCTATGCGCCGAAGAATTTAGAATAGAGTAGAATTAAAATCTTGAAACCTAGAATTTCTTCTAAGGTCATTGAGATAGGATAAGAGCTTATCCGAGATAATTTGAGAAGAGTTACGAGGAATTAATCTTTAAAGGATTAATAACGGATTAATAAGCCGACTAATTTCTTTTAAGATTTAAAAGACTAAGATGATCGGAACCGTTAATCTTTTAATTGAAATGTGAAATAGGATTGAGATGTTTTAGTGTCAGAAATGAGACGAGGATAGATTAGACCCGTTTATAGCATAAATGAATTAATACGAATCGTTTTATCCGGAAAACCTTTACTACCGGGTAATTAATACCCGTAACGACACGGCGAAGACAAGTGTCACTCTCCCTCTCTCCCTCTCACGCCACCTCACCACATCTCTCCCATCTCTCTCTCCAATTTCCCATGCAAATTTTCATCATTATGTCTCCACCATGATCTAAGCAAAAGATTGCATGCAAATTCAATCACATCACCTCTTAAGCATTTCCAATTTCCAACACTAAATGTAATCGTGCTTTATTCCCTTTGTTGGATACACATGCATGTATCTACCTCTCTCTATCTCAACATCTCTCTATGTTCAAGAGAAGGAATTCATTTCATCCAACATCAAGCAAAGAAAAAGAAAACTCTCCCTCTCTACTCTCTCCCTCCCTCACGGCATTCACACACACACACACACACACACACACACACACACACACACATATATTTTGGTTTTCTTCCATGCAACCTTTGCTTTCAAGCTTAACATCCATGGAGATGAAGTGAAGATCATCATCCTCCATCTAGTTCATCCCTATCTTCAAGAAAAGGTAAAAATCCATCAAAGTTCTTGATTCAAAAATCAAATAATCATCCCCATTTTTCTTTCATTTTTGGCTCTTAAGCCCTAAAGAAATGGATGATTAATTATAGTGTTATTCTTTTCTTTGAGGATTCAAGAAGAGTTCTCCCTTTCATCCAAGCTCAAGTTTGAAGCTCAATTTCCCTTTCATTTCGATTCCAGGAAGCCAAGGAGAAGAGATCCTTTTTAATTTTCAAAGTATGATATTCCATTTGATTAATTGTATATATGTATATCTCTAAGTCCTAAAAGAAAGAAAACATGCATGCATGGTATTTACTTATGTTTAGGCAAACTTAGGTTGTTAATGTGAGAATTAAATAAGAAGAAATCGTTAGGAGAATCGAACAATAGGATTTAATCGGTGAATTAAGAGAAGAAAAAGAAATTAAATCCCTAAAAAATTGATAAAAGCCGAAATTAATAGAGAAAAATAGGAAAATATAAATTCTTTGAGTTATTGTTATTTTGATGCTTGATTTATGATTTTTATCATGTTTAGAATGAGATTATATGCATGAAAAAATTGAGAAATAAAATGCCCTAAAAACACTATGTATGCTGTGTGTTTTGGGAAGAAAAGGAGAAATTATTTTGTTGATTTTGTTGATGATTTAAGTGATGTTTTGATCATAAAATTATTATGTGATATGTTGATGTAATCATACATGTTGTTAAGTTTAAGAAAATGGAATTGCATGTTAAGTTTTTGAAGAAAATAATTTGTGATAATATAGAAAAATTGATGTTTTGATGTTATAATGTGTATTAAAGAGTTAGTTTGAATCATGGATAAAAATAGAAGTTTTTGTAACAAAAAGAATGGAGTTTAAAGATTTTTAAGATGTTAAAAATTGAAAAGTATATAGAAAAATATATCTAATAAGTGTTCTTGTATTAAAACTTGAAGATTTGAATTTTTAATAAACTAAATCAAAAAGAAGTTTTATAATTAAAACTAATAAGATAAACTAATTTTTTATAAGAATGTTTATTGAAAAATAAAGGAAATTGTTAAGTAAGAATTAGTTTTAAATTAAGAACAAAGAAGGAGAACGTATTAATTAAGTAAACAAGAATTGAGAAAATCGAGTTAAAAAGAATTAATTAATAAGAAGTAAAAAGAAATTTTTAATTAAATCGAGAAAAGATGCTAGACAAGTTAAGTTAAATACTCGTATAGTTTAACCAAAATAATAATGAAATAGAGTTCGAGTAATGGTTTTGAAAAAAAATTTAATTAAAGTTAATTAATCGAGTAAGTTGCTTTCAAACCGTGCGAATTAAAAATAAAACAAGAAGAATTGTCGAGTTAATAATTGGAAAAATAATAGTTGAGTTAAGAAATAAAAATCGAGTTAGAAATGGAAAGGAAATTCCAATTTCATAAGAGATTAATAATAAATTAAGAGAATTTCTATTAAATGAATAAAAAGTTTATAAAATACTTCATAAGATAACGAATTTAGAACAAAGCGATGTCTATAAATTAAGAAGAGATAAAGCATATTGTTTGAGTCTTTGTGAAAAGAAATTGCATAATCGAGTTAAGATCTAATGTTTAAATTGAATAAATGTTAATGTGTCTTGAAGTATGTTTGAATTGTTTAGATTTATTATGTGTTTTAATAAGTGTTTAAGTGCATGATATTAATTGTGATATGAAGAATTACTAAATTATTTGTATGCAAGATGATTAAATTAATGAGTTGTTATCGAGAAGTAACTAAGTTTTTAAAAGAAAGCTCGAGTAATGGAATGTAGATAGACGACGTCTCTTATTTAAAGTGCGAAGTGCTAAGACGCTGGTTAAGTAGTATTAACCAATCATCGAGTAGAGTTAATGGTTTAAAGACGAGAGCGCGAGATCCTTTAGAAAAGTTAAAAAGAAAAGAGAAACGACTCAAGTAGAAGTCCTTCAATTGAGTTCAACGCCTTTTTGTCCATCTTTGCGTATCTTATTTTCTTTATCGATGTCGAACTGTGAAGGATCGAGCCGGACGGATCATTAAGCAAGGACAAATAGCCCTTAAACCTCCTAGCTAGAATCTTCGGAAGTCAGGTGGGCTTTTCTGAACCAAAACTGCCGATGAATATATTTATGCTATTGAGTATTATTATGATTGATTTTAAATGTGTTGACTTGCCGTTTTTATTGAAGTTTGGTATGTATTATCATCTGTTTAGTTAAGATGTTATTATCCTGTGAAAGGCAGGAAACCCACGTGTGGTATGTTGAATGATTGAGGTGACTGTGAGCCTTGCTTTGGTTAGGCCGGTCACAGTGTTCGAGAAGGAGGCCTACTTCTTGGCACAGTAAGATTGATTGTGACAGATGATGCATACTGTTATTATATGTTATGTTTGACTGCGCAGTCTGTTTAAAAGAAAATGTTTTTAACATGCACAAGTAAAACTGTTTTAAGTTGTTTAAGTACTTGTGATGTTCGGCAAGGCAAGTTCAATTGATATAGCTTTTAAAAGCACCTTTATCCAAATGTTTTGGCTTGTGTTCACTGAGTACGAAGTACTCAGCCCTGCATGTATTTTCTAAACGTGCAGGTTGACTGGATGGCGATGGCATGGATGCTTGGTGGTGTGGTGTGGTTCTTTTGGTTGAGTCGAGTCGAATATCAGACTGACATTTGTACGTCTTCATACGTGCAAATGTTGGGTTTTGATGCAAGTTTCCGCTGCAACTCTTTTGAATTGATGTCTGTTGATACTTATACTCTGATACTTATGTTTTTTATTCCGAGTGTTGTGCTCGATGATTTTGAATACTTGTTGAATTATTAACTTCTTGACTTGTGCTTCCGAGCGATGGGCTCGTTGACTTTAAACGTTTTGTTGAATCTGGTTCTCTTGACTTGGTATATTTTTGCACTCTCATTTTTGTTGAAATCTTATCCCCGTCAACATGAAATTCTTATCATATTCTTGTGTATATGTGATTTTGAAATGCTCGGTTATTATTTCATTATGTCTTTGAAATCCTTATTCGATTGCATTGCTTTTCATTAATGTTTCCCCGAGCATGTTCCCCGTGTTTGAGTTGATTGTTAGTTGATTAGGTTGTGTTATTGTTCGTAAGTCGCACCTCGAGAGTCGGGGCGTAACAATACACAAACCAAATGAGGTGGGCTCGAGCCTTAGGGGCTCGTTGTTCTCTTGAAGTCACCATCTCATTGCGTTCAATCTCATCTAACTTAAACCTCTTATAGGTCCACTGGTGCGTCGTTTTTCACCAAAAATAATCCGACAGTCAGTATGCCTACACTGCACAGTACAGTGGTAAGCAAGATCGTTTCTTAAAGGACCGGTGAGAATTCTTCTAATTTCCAATCTGCAAAATACTTAAACTAAAGGAACTAAATAATAGATTTGAGAGTTTATAAACAAAGAAATTAAATTAACTAACGAATAAGAAATTAGAATTTAACAAAGATAAAAGGCACTCCGATTTCCAACTAATTCCACCCTAGCTTGATTATTCCGATCCTCGATGCAATGATAATTTTAATTCCTGCAAACAAATCAGTTATAACCACCGAAGACACTTCTGACGCGATCTTATCTCTCCTTAACTGTTCAATAATTGGGAAGACACTTCACCAATTATTTTCTCTAATCGACTGACAACCGTGAGAGACACTCTATAGATTTAATGAGCCCACATCATTAACAACGAGAGAGACCCGATTCAAAACCAATAAACTCTGACACAGGATTATCGAATTAAGACTGCTCTTCCCTTGATTCTGAAGAATCAATGTACCACAAATTAAACCTAAACCACAATTACGGATGGCCGATTTAATTGGCTACTAATTAATTCCGAACTACTAAATATTTGCAACTATCTAGCGGAATCGAAATAATTAACAACATTAAACACAGAGAATCACAGATGCATGCATAAGAATGAAAGAAGAAAACAAATTCGATCTCACGGAAAATCACGTTAGAGCTTCATCAATCTTCACCGGAATAAAAGTGCCTAGCTTGAATTCATAGACTAATTCAAGCTAGAAGCAGAAAACTAAAAACTCTCGTTGGAGAGAAGAAAAAAAAATACGTAAAACCCTATCTCTAAATTATGTCTGCTCCTACAAGGAGTCTTTATTTAAATACCTAATAAAACTTATCATGATAAGGAAATAAAATATCTAATTCTAATCTAACTAGGAAATTAATAAAATAAAGTTTAATAATAATAATAATTAATCTAATACTAATAGTCCAAAGGCCAAAAGGTGAATTTTCGTACAGCAACCCAAAAATCACGTGCAAATCAACTTTTCAATAATATCTTCAAACGTTCAACTTCAGCTTCAGTACATTCTGTGCGGTATGCCCATACCGCTTGACTCTCGTTACTGCCAGCACTTGCTCTCAACATCATTAAGACTTCAAAAATCCTCTATAATCATGCTTATTCATCCAAACTAAGATCAACACCTACAATAAATCAAGAAATATATAATTAACTCTATAAACATGATTAGGTAAATATTAAGAACCAAAACGCCATAAAAATACTCTAAAATATATCACTAAAGCACGGTCAATCAAATCCCCCCACACTCAGACAATGCTCGCCTTCGAGCATAATTTATCAAAAATCATGAAAAACAAACTGACACTTATCAAGACAAAAAAACAATAAGACAAAAACTCGGCAACAATTCAATGGACAGAAATCATAGTCAAGATCAAGATACTACCATCCTCAATCCACCAACCATTCTGTTGATTCAAATATTGTGTAAATACTCTTCATTCAAGTCAAAATCATGCAAAATCAACCCTGCCTCACCAATTTTCACTCAAATTCTATCAAATAGAAAATAAGGACAAAATTAATTCACACAAATCACAACTTGACACTCTCAAACATAGATTTGCCCATATGTCACTATCTCCATCACAAAAATGAAACTCAAACATAAATCAAAAGGTCCTTTCAACGAATTGTAACGGGGCTAGGGTGCATAGGTTGGATGAAAGGATAGAACGACTCTTATGAATGAACACATGCAAGTATATCAGAACAACCTTTATCAACTTCATCAATAAATTTCCATAAATGTACAACAAAAACTCGTGCTGACTTCCAATAATACAAGCATCAGAGAAATCAAACCAACAACAATAAAATTCTTCCATTCCCATGCTTCTTTAGCTTCTTCTCTTTTTTTTTTCTTTTCTTCTTCCATTTATTTTCTCTGTTTCCATTCATTTTTTTTCTCTTTCATTTTCTTTCATTTTTCCCTTTTTTTTAAGAACAGAAATGCAACCTTGCAACTCCACAACACATGATAACCTCAAAAGAACTCAAATTCACATCATCGCAGCCATTATGACTTACATGTTTTCAAGGGACAAAAGTAGGCTAAACAGGCTTAGGCTCAATTATCAAGTGGCTGTTAATAATCAAGAAAGAAAGGATCAGGCACAAACAAGCTCATTAATGGACAATTCAGGGTTACGGATAATATATTCAGGCTGAAACAATGGATAATCCTAAATGCCTTAATCATTTTCATGCACGAATTTCAAGAGTGATTTCGATTATGGCAACTGGGTAAACCAGAAATCAAGCATACAAGTTCGATACACTCAGCAAAGAAATAATAGAGCTTTCTCAAATTATGCTCATAAGGCTCAATTCTCACAATATCGAAGGCTTCAAAATATTTGATTAATTTTGCATTTTTTCCTTATCCAAGAACACATACGAGCATATGCACAATCTTATCACAAGAGAAAACAACCATTCATTCCAAAATAATATCTTAATCCCTCTATTCAAATCGTCCATCTCTAAGTTGCCAATGACTCAGAAGATAAAAACAAAACCAAAAACAAAAGATTTTTTTTTTTTAACGAAAGAATCCTTAACAAATAACCAACTTCTCCGCCCACACTTGAATGACACGGTGTCCTCACTGTGTAAAGGAAAAGAAGTAAACAGACACAAAACATAATAAGATGCATAAAAACATGAAAATAAAATAAAACAAATTAAAAGAATAAACTTCCCTGAAACTGCATCAATCGTCTGGTGACTTCAACTTTCGCTCTGGGAGTTTCACAATCGACGGCACAAACTGTTCAGAGTCGGTCAGTATGGGCATCTTGCTCGATAGACACGAAGCAAGAAATTTCCCTATGTAGAACATATGCATGATATCCTTTTTAACATCATCATCACCCTCTGCTGGTACATCCTTGTGCATCAACCCACTGAATAGAACATGCTCAAGTATATCTTCTGTAGAAACTTGTTTTATTTCCTCAATTAAGGGGAAGTTGATCTCTACCTCCTTAAATATCTCAAGGATCTCCTATTCATCTTCTTCTTTCGGGTATGTGGACGAAAAAGGCTTGTCAGACTGTTGAGCCTCTTTGGCGACTTTATCTTTTTGAGAAATTTCTTGCTCTTCTTTTCCCTTTTTGATGGTCCCGATACGAGTTCTGGTGTATGGGGGGGGGGAGGAATACACCAGATAAAACTTTTAAAAATTAACCCCCTAAAAATAACACAACCGAGTAAAGCAACTCAGTTGGAATCACAACTGAGTAAGAAACACTCAGCTGGAAGTGAAGTGCTGTGCGAAATGTGGTGGAAATTAACTCGTAAAATAACTCATGCTTTTATGCAAGGTTGGTCAATAACCAAGTCAGTTGATATGGAAAGATGCAGTTTGTATGCAGGTTAGTTAGTCAGTTGAATATGCAATAAGAAACTGAAAAATTAACACAACACACAAGAATTTACGTGGTTCGGAGATAACTCCTACGTCCACGGGGAGTTGTGAGTCTACACAACTCAGTCCAAGTTCTTCTGGACAAACCACAAAGCTTACGCGGGCTTTGCAACCGTTGAGATAAGTTTACGGGTACTTATCAACCTTACAGATTAGTTTAAGGGTACTAATCAACCTATCTACTCAGTTACGGGAAGAGTAGGGTCCTAACAACCTTTTCAGGTGTGTGAAAGTGTGGGGTTCCAACAAATAGCTCGAACAAGAAGTGAGCTATGATCTAACACTCTACGAACTCTCAACTAGTGATGTTCTCAAGGTTGGATCGACAGACACTAAGACAGAATCTAACACTCTAGAACTCTCAACTAATGGTATTCTTAGAGATTGAATGCAGTTCAGCTCGTGTGAAGTATTTGGTTCTTTCTTTTGCTCTTTGGTTTCTTCTTGCACTTGTCTGTCTCGTGAGTCTTAGTGAATGAATGAAGGCCTCTATTTATAGGCGGAGAGAATCAACTAGCCGTTGAAGGAGCTGTTGATCTCTGTTCTTTGAAAGCGATGGCTTGTCTCTCATCTCTGCAGACTTTCCGGATTTGGCAACTGCGTGCTTCTGCTTTCCATCTGAGACATCCTTGTGTTGGGCCAAATGAGGTAATGACAGAGAGTCAAACCTTCACGTGACTTCCTTGTTTGAATTTCAAATCTCAACATTAGTCTTTCAACAATGGATGGTCGGTTGAGAGTTTCGATCTTCATCTGACTTGTTCTTCAGCTGATGTTCTATCTGAATGCTAACAGTCGAATTCTCAGCTGACTTGAACTTCATGCTGTTGATCTTCTTGGTTCGAGTCCTACAACTGATGTTCTGAAACTGAACGCTCAGTTGTCTTTCTTGTATCTGATCAGTTGGCTTCGAACGCTCAGTTGTCTTACTTACAACTGATGTTCTCTTGCATCTTCCTTAGTTGACTTTGGCATCTTCCTACTTTTTAATTCTCATCTGATGAACGCTCAGTTGTTTTTCTTACAACTGATGTTCTATCCGAGTGAAGCCTTGTTGCCCCGTCTTCAGCTGGAGTCCTGTAAAGATAAAATCTTAATAATGCTCAAACAGCGAGTCTAACTACTAACATTAGGATCTGGCAACATCTACTCGGTTGGGGTCAGTTGGTTTTGGAATCAATCAAAACTTTAATAAATTTCCCAACAATTTCCCCCTTTTTGATGATGCCAAAACCTTTATAAAATTCTTACAAAGCAAACTGATCTAAATCCTACTGACATATCCAAAATCTCAGCTGAAATTCTAGACAGTCTATAAGATTAAAACATCAAAGGGTTAGCACAGTTATAACATGATATTGAAATAACTTTGCGATTCAGAGCTTGGACAATGAGAGATTGTACGTCAAGTTGAATCGTATAACTGAATAGTTTTTATTACAACTGATGGTTACAAAGATAAGCACAAACACAAAAATTACATCAGTTGCTCAAAAACTAACTGAGCTAAAACTTAAGCCCATACTTGCTAAAAATTCTAACAAAAATTTCTCGCTTAGCTTCTGACTCCTTTGATATGTCAACCCCGTGCTCTTTGCAAACTTGCCTTGCCTCAGCTGATATTTTCTGTCGGTTGGGGTTTCGGGAGTCTGGAAGGAAGGGAGGCCGATATGTAACCTTCTGAGGGACCGGAACTGTGTTCATGTCCAGTTTTGCTTCTATCTTTGCACGCCTGAACTGGCTGAACATGCCTGGGTCCCCAGTGTGCAGCTCGGTCAGCGCTTCCTTGAACGCTTTCCTCGGATCATCGGTTGAGAACACCTTCCTATAATAGAAGTCGTTCACAAACTCCTGCTTGAACGACTCCCAGTCCTCGTTCCACTCGGCTGGCATCCACTTATCTACATGCCTGAACCGACTTTGGACCTTCACCTTCCCTCGGCAGCCTGTGTTGCCTCAGCCGAGCTTCAGCCTTAACCTGATGTTTGTCAATGAGGCGTCGGCTGCGAGAGGCAATGTTCCTATCCAGGTTCTTGGTTATCTTGGTCAGCTCCTCCTCGAACTGGTTGACTCTTCGAGCTTGGCTGGCAGCGAACTTCTTGATCCAGCTAGGATTCATGTAATCTTTCTCTGCAACATCCATAGCCTTGGCAGCAGCAATGCACTCTTCGGTTGTGATACCGTTGAGTTCTGAATCAATCTCGGCTGCGATTTCAGCTATGGAGTTGTAAGAAACTCCAAACTGCTCCGCCTGCTCCAAGTCTTTTTCCATTTCAGCTCCACCTACGTCGGTTGACTTGGGAGCGGACTTCTTCTTCTGTGCAGTCTTCCTCCTCGGCTGAGATTTTGCAGCAGCTTCAGTCTGGGTCTCATCTTCCCCCTGCATCTCAACATCCAACTCCTCTTCCCCCTTTTTATCTTCCCCCTTTTTGGCATCAGCAACAAGGCTTGCTACTGATCAATCCAGAGAGGTGAGTTGTTGTTCGGCTTGTTGGATGCGGTTGAAGAGTTCATCGACCGCGCACTCTATTCCGACCTTCTTCGCCAGTTCGGAGTCATGGCGCTCTTGTTCGGCTTTCCTCAATCCAGTGAATGTTTCAGTTATCTCAATCTGGAAAGCAACGAACTCAGCCCAGCGTGACTCGAACCGAGACTCTCATTCTTCATCCTGAGTCTGTTGGGATTTGGCGAGGTTGGAATCAGAGATGGACTGGAAGACATTCAGCTCAGACTTGATCCCCAAAACAGTTGATTTCAGATCAGATAAGTCTTGGCTGGTGGAGGAGGAGAGTTCGTCCAGCTTTATCTTTAGTGAAACATTCTCCTCCATCAGCTGCTTGTTCTTCTCCTGTTGTGCTTCCAACATCCTCAGCTGATCTTCTTTGTTTTGCTGGAAGTTGGCAAGCATCTCCATCCTCAGCTGGTTCACCCTTTCAGCTATCAGCTCGCAAATGTCTTCAGTTGAGGGCGCTGGCTGATCAGCTGGAGCTTGGTGTTCAATCAGAGCTGGCTGCTCAACTGTAACCATGGCTTGACGGTTGGCCAGGTACAGTTGAAGCTCATCTTCTTCTTCCTTCGCTGCGGCGGCGGCTACGTCTAGATCATTAAAGAACTCAGCTGACTTGATTAGCATGTTCTCGAGGAAGTCAATACAGTCTTGTCCAGCTATCTCTCGGGTATCTGTGCCTTCCGCCTTGCTCAGGTTCAGACGACGCGTGAGCAGCGCAACCTTGTTGTTGTAGGCCATCTCCAGATTAGTGTAGTTGAAGTAATCTTGGATGCGTGACTCGTCCGCCTTTAGCTGGTTCCAACTGTGTACCTTGACAGTATCTTCCTTCACATACCAGTGACTGAAGATGAGGTTGAACTGGTACAGCAACTCGGTCCCAAGTGTAGCGAAAATCGGCATGTCGCGAGCTTCTGGGAACATCCCGATCAACTTTTGGAAGCAATAGGCCACCTTGCCTTTATGCTCCATTGCGACAGCCTAACGATCAGCTTCGTCATCGATTGGGAAGGGAAAAAGATTTTCATATGGCAATGGTTCAAAAGTTTCATCAATGTTGGCCAAAGAGGCGGTCTCAACATTGGCATCGAGCTGGGAGCTCGGAATATTGGATTCTGTGGGGAGTGGGGTATCAACAGGTTCATCAACATTGGCCGAAGAGATGGTCTCAATGTTGGCATCGAGCAATGAGCTCGGAATCTCTGGCTGTTGATCGGTTGAGAGAGCGAGAGGCTCTTGGGGCGGTACGGCATCAGCTCCTGCCGTGGGGGAAGTGGGAATGTCTTCCATTTCCTCAGAGGAGGAAGAAGCATCCGAGGTCAGGTCCATTTCCATCCCATCAGCCTCATTAGCAGCGCGAGGAACGATCTCGAAGGCAGCTGCTTCAGCTGAGTGGCTGGACTCGGATGGCTCCTCAGCTGGTGCCGTCTCAGCTGGCGCCTCCACAGCTGGTACCTCCTCCTCAGCTGGCGTACCCTCAGCTGGCACATCCTCAGCTGGTACATCAGCAGCTGGCTCCTCAGCTGAAACATCCTCAGCTGGTGCTGCCACCGTCTTCTTGAAGCGAACTCTCAGCTTCTTCTTGGCAGGCTCCTCAGCTTTCTCCTTTTCCGACTCAGCTCGTTGTCGGCGAGCAGCTTTCGACTTTGTGGGGCGGCTGACAGCTGGTACCTCTTCAGCTGTATCCTTTGCCGCAGCTGTCTTCACAGCATCCTTCTTCTCCTTAGGAGTATAAACACTCCTAATCACCTCTTGAGCTTTCTTTGCTGTTGGGAACAGCATCAACTTCTTCACGGGGGTCTCCTCGTAGTCCTCCCAGACCATGTTCTGACCCTTGGTTGTGAGCAGGATCAGAGCGGAGATTTTGCAACCAAAGTTTAGAGTTCCCTTGACACTCAACAACTTCTCCCCGGATTCAGTTATAGACTCGGAGATCTTCTGCCTCTCCACAGTCAGCTGGTGTTCAAAATACTTGAACCAGTCGACATTGTGCTTGTGTCTGTGCTCCAAAGCAATCAATTGCTTGAGCTTCGGTCGGCTGATGTCGCCGAAAGCACCACTATAACCGAACACGACTTTGGAGACAACATCGAACAAAAGTCTATGCTCCGACTTCAACTTCGTCCTCTGCATATTGCTCTTCAACTTTTCCGGAGTGATGAGAGCATTCTCCAGAAACTCATCGGCTTCTGTGTCGGTTATATTCTCAAGAGTGTCTGTGGCGGAATGATTTGCCGGAATGACTTGGCGAAGGAAGTCGGAAACCGCAATGGGGACGGTTACACGGCGGATGGTCCTGGACAGAACGTCGCGTTGTCGGCATGAAACATCTGTAACAATGCCATCTCTGCTGTCGATGGGCGACTGCAGATTGACGTAAAACTCTCCGACCTGGCGCTTGAGCAGGTGGGAGGGGAAGAGCTTCGCCCATTCCAGTAGGCCGTTTTCCCTGAGAGTATTGGCAAGGGGAGACAACACCGGCGACTCCAGTTCTTCGTCTGATAAAATTTGCTCGAAATGAATCTTTGATACCAGCATATCGAATGATTCTTCATAAGATGTGGGGACTAGGGAGGGTCCGGAAAAAGCCATTTTCTTTCCTTTGGGTGCCATTTAGTGAGTCTGAGAAGATATATATAAGAAGGAAGGAAACAAACTTTGCAAAAAACGGTTAGACAAAATGGAGACGAAAGTGAACAGTTACTGCAGATAAACACGAATGAGGAAGGTAAGAGATCACTTCCTAATTTTCCGCCATTTATAGGATTTAGGCTTGGTTGAAATCGACGGCTAGGGTTGAATGGCGCAAATCCATCAACGGCTGAGATTACGCGACTGTTGACTAGCTTTGACTTGACGTCACGAACCGAGTTCCAACCAGCGCGTGAGAAGGTGAACTATTTTTCATGTCAGCCCAGTCGCACTATAAAGTAGGCTATTGATGTTCAGCCGTACTTTACATTAAATGCGGTATGATGGCTATTTTAATGTAACTGACATGCTCAGGAATGTTTGAATTTATTTCAAACATTCTTATTTAAGGTCATAACACCTTCAGCCATAAATGTTACCTGCCAGCTGATGTCGGAATCAGCTGTATTCACCTGCCAGCTGATGTTGGAATCAGTTGTGTTCCAATGTTGCAGCATACCATCAGCTGACTCGAGTTCATCTGTTCAGCTGACGTCTGATGTCGTCGTTTGGCAATCCGCATCTAAGATTCCCCCTTCATCTGAGCTTCCTCCTCAGATGGATATCTATCTCTTCACCTCAGCTGGTTCCTCATCTGATTGATCCAACAATCCAAGTAAATCACATAACATCTTGAACCGCACTTCGACTAGAGGTTTGGTGAAGATATCTGCTCTCTGAATCTCAGTTGGAATTTTCTCCATGGATACGTCCTTCTTCTCAATATGATCTCGGATGAAATGATGTCGGATGTCAATATGCTTCGTCCGAGAATGGTGAACAAGATTCAAAGAGATAGCAATGGCACTTGAGCTATCACAATGAATGGGAACCTGTCCAGTTGCAACTTCATAGTCTCTCAGCTATTGCTTGAGCCACAACACTTGCATGCAACAGCTACCGACAACCATATACTCTGACTCGGTTGTAGAAGTGGCAACACATGCTTGTTTTTTGGAGAACCACGAAACTAGCTTGCTTCCCATGAACTGACAGTGTCCAGATGTGGACTTCCTGTCCAACCGATCTCCGGCTAGATCTGCATCTGAGTATCCGGTCAGTTGGATATTGTCGTCGGTTGGATACCACAACCCAACATTAACTGTACCTTTCAGATACTTGATGATGTTCTTTGCTGCCAACATGTGAGCTTCCTTCGGTTGAACTTGGAACCGAGCACACACTCCAACCGCGTAAGATATATCTGGCCGACTGGCGGTTAGATATAGCAAAGAATCGATGATCCTTCTATACTTACTGGCATCCACGAGCTTTCCCTCAGTTCCAGGTTCAATCTTCCAGTTAGTATTCATTGGGATCTTTGTGGTCTTACTTGTCTGCAATCCGAACTTGGTGATAAGCTCCTTTGTATACTTGGACTGATTGATGAAAATCCCATCTGGTGACTGCTTCACTTGAAGTCCAAGAAAATAGTTCATCTCCCCCATCATCGACATCTCGAACTTCTCCTTCATGAGATTTGAGAATTTTTCACACAGCTCCTCCGACTTGGAACCGAATATGATGTCGTCGACGTAGATTTGCACAACAAGTATATCTTCTCCAACTTTGATGGTGAACAGTGTTTTGTCAACTGACCCTCGTTTGAACCCCGAGTTCAGAAGAAAACCACAAAGAGTATCATACCAAGCCCTGGGTGCTTGCTTTTATCCATAGATTGCTTTCTTCAACTTATACACTCTTCCATCTCCAGTCTCAAAACCTGGAGGCTGTTCAACATATACATCTTCCTTGATATTACCGTTGAGGAAGGCACACTTCACATCCATCTGATAGACCTTGAACTTGTGAAATGCAGCATAGGCTAGAAAGATTCGGATGGCTTCCAGCCTTGCAATTGGTGCGAAGGAGTCCTCAAAATCGATTCCTTCTTGTTGGCAATATCCCTGAGCTACCAACCTTGCCTTATTTCTCACGATGAATCCAATGGCGTCTCTCTTATTCTTGAAAATCCATTTTAATCCAATGACTTTGACACCATTTGGTCTTTCTACCAACTCCCATACACAGTTGCGTAGAAATTCGTTCAGTTCTTCTTGCATGGCTGTTGTCCAGTGAACACAGTTGAGAGCTTCCATAACATTCTTCGGTTCTGGCACATCAGCTACAAAGAAAGAAATCATGGCAACATCTCCAGCTTGCTCGAACTCCTCAAGAACTGCCAACTCCTCAGCATATTGAGCGTAAGTGTTGGAATCTTCCTCAGTCGAATCTGGATTTGCAACTCTGCTCCTTGTACGCACACCTTCGGTTGGATCCCCGATGATATTGTCAGTGGAATGATCTTCATACCATCTTTTGTTGCGTCTTCCTTCTTCTTCCAACAGTGGCTGTTCCAGGATTTCAACTGATGGTGAATCCTGAGTTGTGGGAGATGCTGGAATCTTCATAACTGGTGATTGATCAGCTGTTGAGTCTGGATCCTCAACATTGACAATATTTTGAACCGGGCTTGGTTGGGCTTCGGATGCTGATGCAGTTGGAGTGGCATCAGCTGAAGTTCCCCCTTGAGATGAGCTGGGGTCCTCGCATTCATCTTTAGAGGAGTAAGGATCATCATCCTCGGTTGCCCATACCAATGGTTCAGCTAGATTCTTTTCCCTTAGAGCCTGCGATCTGGTGAGAGCTGGTGGAACCTGTGGATCAACCTGTTGTCCTTTAGCCTGTTCCCTGCACTCAAAAGTAGATTCATCAAAACTAACATGAGGTGTTATCTCCACAACACGAGAGCTATTGTTGAAAACTCTATAAGCCTTGATCCGAGTGGCATATCCGAGAAATATGCCCTTCGAAGCCTTGGCATCAAAAGTTTTCAACTGAGTCTTCCCATTGTTGTGAATATAACACTTAGAATCAAAAATACGAAAATATGAAATATCTGGCTTCCTGCGTCTCCATAGGTCGTATGGTGTCTTTCCTAACCGCTTGGTTAGAAGAGACCGGTTCGGGTGTAGCAGGCTGTGTTGATTGCCTCAGCCCAAAATCTCTTTGGCAGAGCTGAGCTTGTCAACATGGATGTAGCTGGAGGAATTCCAGTATCCTTGATTACATCATAACCGAGTCCTGACATGTCATCCATCTGTCGGCTGTAACTGATGAGATTCTCGATGATCTTGGATGACTGATATAGCTTTATCAAGTTGTCCTTCTCAGTTTGCAACTCTTTGAGGAGGACAGCTATATGCTCGGTTTGTCCGTCTGACTTCTTTATCAGCTGGTCGATCTAAGCCTCTTGCTTTTTCAACTGATCTTGCTACTCCTTGATCTGCTTCGTCAACTCCTCGTCGGTTGGAGCATTAGTTCGGTTGATCGCATTCAGTTGACTTTTGAGATTATCTATCTCTTCAGTTTGACTCTTGATCAGATCGTCCTTTTCGGTTAAGGATTCTTCAAGTTTGGCGAACTGTTCTTGAAGACTCTTAAACTCAACCGATTGCTGATGCAGTTCCTCACTGAGTTCTTGAAGTCACTCCAGGAAGGTTCCAACTCTTCATCCAGTTTATCCTGCATGTTAGAAATATTGGAAGAATTTGAATTAGAATGACTAGAGTGTACCTCAATATCATCCTGGTCGGTTCCAAGTGCCATGAGGCATTGATCCTGACCGATAACGTTGTTGGTGGAAGTTAGCTCATCCTCATCTTCAGTGTCAGTGAAGATGTCTATGTCGTCAGTTGCTTCTTCTGCAACCATGGCCTTGTTCTTTCCCATTTGTTTGGCCCTCAACGCTTCTCTCTCTTTCTTCGAGAGGTCTGGACAATCTGCTTTGAAATGTCCCTCCTTGCCGCATTCAAAGCAACCGTTGTTCACAGGCTTTGAGTTATCTCGAGTTTGGTTAGATTTGTAGAACCTCTTGTATTTTCCGAACCGAGTGTCCATGTCAGCTAGCTTCTTTGACAGGGCGGCTATGTTCTGTTGCAGCTCTTCTCTGCTTGGCTCCTTCATAGCTGTGTCCGCAGATCTTGTTGGCCTTGATGTTCGCGGCTTTGAATAGTCAGCTCGGAGCGCTACTGACTTTGTGGCTGAACCAACATCCTCATGTCGACTCGTCTGAACCGAGGACTGAGTTGACCTTCGTCGGTTCACCTTGTACTCATTCCCCTTCAGAATTGAGAACAATCTTTCAGTTTCCATCTCACCAAGGTCAGCTCGGCTCTCATGGATATTGGTGAAGGTATCTCACTCAGCTGGTAGAGCTTGTAATACTTTGAGGTTGATTTCTCTCAAAGTATATTTTCCTCTTCGGATGGACTGGATCTTTCTGATGATGTCCATGAACCGGAGCTCTAACTGATCAATGGTTTCATTAGTTCTCAGACAGAAGTTGTCAAAGTCTTGACAGGCATGTGAGAACTTGTTCTCCTTTGTTTCGTCGCTTCCTTCACTCAGAGATACCAAGATATCCCACATCTCTTTAGCGGTTTCGCACTCTTCTATCCAAGGCAGATAGTCTTGTCCAACTGTGGACATGATCGTGCTCTGAGCCCAGATATCCAACTGGCTCACTTTGGCTTCCTCTGGAGTGAAGTCTTCTGGCTTCTTCTCCACTAACTCCACAGTTGCATCCCCATCGCTGGGATTTGTAGGAGTGCGAGTGACTCTCTCTCTGATGATGATCGGTTCGGATGTGAGTACTTGTTGCATTCGATGATGCTTTGACAGTAGGATCTTCTTCATCCGAGTTCTCCAGGATGTATAGTTCACAACCGAGAACATGACCACGATCTTGTCTTTAACATCCATCTGCACACAACAACAGAAGAAAAATGCAAGCAGATATGCACTAGCGTGATAAAGAGATCTGTTCAGTTGACCACTGAAGAAAACACCTTGAATTCACACCTTGTGAAACAGAGTCAGTAGTCTTTTGAACCACTGCTCTGATACCACTTGATGGTCCCGATACGAGTTCTGGTGTATGGGGGGGGGGAGGAATACACCAGATAAAACTTTTAAAAATTAACCCCCTAAAAATAACACAACCGAGTAAAGCAACTCAGTTGGAATCACAACTGAGTAAGAAACACTCAGCTGGAAGTGAAGTGCTGTGCGAAATGTGGTGGAAATTAACTCGTAAAATAACTCATGCTTTTATGCAAGGTTGGTCAATAACCAAGTCAGTTGATATGGAAAGATGCAGTTTGTATGCAGGTTAGTTAGTCAGTTGAATATGCAATAAGAAACTGAAAAATTAACACAACACACAAGAATTTACGTGGTTCGGAGATAACTCCTACGTCCACGGGGAGTTGTGAGTCTACACAACTCAGTCCAAGTTCTTCTGGACAAACCACAAAGCTTACGCGGGCTTTGCAACCGTTGAGATAAGTTTACGGGTACTTATCAACCTTACAGATTAGTTTAAGGGTACTAATCAACCTATCTACTCAGTTACGGGAAGAGTAGGGTCCTAACAACCTTTTCAGGTGTGTGAAAGTGTGGGGTTCCAACAAATAGCTCGAACAAGAAGTGAGCTATGATCTAACACTCTACGAACTCTCAACTAGTGATGTTCTCAAGGTTGGATCGACAGACACTAAGACAGAATCTAACACTCTAGAACTCTAAACTAATGATGTTCTTAGAGATTGAATGCAATTCAGCTCGTGTGAAGTATTTGGTTCTTTCTTTTGCTCTTTGGTTTCTTCTCGCACTTGTCTGTCTCGTGAGTCTTGGTGAATGAATGAAGGCCTCTATTTATAGGTGGAGAGAATCAACTAGCCGTTGGAGGAGCTGTTGATCTCTGTTCTTTGAAAGAGATGGCTTGTCTCTCATCTCTGCAGACTTTCCGGATTTGGCAACTGCGTGCTTCTGCTTTCCATCTGAGACATCCTTGTGTTGGGCCAAATGAGGTAATGACAGAGAGTCAAACCTTCACGTGACTTCCTTGTTTGAATTTCAAATCTCAACATTAGTCTTTCAACAATGGATGGTCGGTTGAGAGTTTCGATCTTCATCTGATTTGTTCTTCAGCTGATGTTCTATCTGAATGCTAACAGTTGAACTCTCAGCTGACTTGAACTTCATGCTATTGATCTTCTTGGTTCGAGTCCTACAACTGATGTTCTGAAACTGAACGCTCAGTTGTCTTTCTTGTATCTGATCAGTTGGCTTCGAACGCTCAGTTGTCTTACTTACAACTGATGTTCTCTTGCATCTTCCTTAGTTGACTTTGGCATCTTTCTGCTTTTTAATTCTCATCTGATGAACGCTCAGTTGTTTTTCTTACAACTGATGTTCTATCCGAGTGAAGCCTTGTTGCCGTCTTCAGCTGGAGTCCTGTAAAAATAAAATCTTAACAATGCTCAAACAACGAGCCTAACTACTAACATTAGGATCTGGCAACATCTACTCGGTTGGGGTCAGTTGGTTTTGGAATCAATCAAAACTTTAATAAATTTCCCAACACTTTTCATCTTTCTTAGGATATCTTTCAACCAACTCCATCTCACTCGTTGAAAACACAACATAGACTTGCTCTATAGGATTTACTTCCATCTCGGATAGAAGTCTACATTGATTGGCTTGCAATGTGTTCATCTGAGTAGCAAGTTGTGTGATCTGTGTGCCCATACTGCCAAAGCAGCTTGTGTTTCTTGCTGAAAAGCATGCTGATTTTGCGTCATAGCCTGCTGATTCTGCGCCAGATTCTGAACAATCTCACTGCTCTCGGTAAGACTCTTAAGAATGTTGCTCATACTTGGTTCTGAATAGTCAGTATGGGCATACTGCCCAGCCTGCGGCTGATCATAAGAATACATTCCAGGCCCTTCGTCCCGACTCCAACTGAAATTGAACTGATTTCCCCATCCAGTGCTACAAGTGTTCGAGAATGGGTCATAGTGCCTCTGTCGTTAAAAATCAAATTGTGCATAGCCATGATCATAGCTCAGCTCTTCGGAATGTAAATGCCTTTGGGTTTGAGCTGTAGCAAATCCTCTAACTAGAGAAGTTAGAGCGTCGATCTTATCGTTCACACTCGAACTATACGCTTTTTTTGCTCTTTTCAGGGATATGTATCTTTCACCATCTTTGTCTTCATATTGTTTGCCATTATAAACCATATCCATAATGAGTTGTCTTGCACCATCCAAAGTCTTGTTGGTTAAAGAACCTCCACAAGCAACATCAACAATTTTCCTATCAAAAGAAGACAAGTCACGGTAAAAATAATTAGTGATCAATTGATAATCAGAAAATTCGTGGTTAGGACATTGACGACACAATTATTGAAATCTCTCCCAATAGTCAGCTAAGCTCTCATTTTGCTTTATGGTACTTATAGCCATTCTTAGATTTGCAGCCTTAGATTCGGGAAAGAATTTACGCAAGAACTGCTCCTCTAAGTCATTCCAAGATGGAATTGAGGCGGAGGGAAGATCAAACAACCAATCTCTAGCTTTGCCCTGTAATGTATGATAAAAGGTCAGTAATCTCAAATTATTTTGAGTAAAACCTTGAGGGCGTAAAGTAGAGCAAACTAAATCAATTTCAGCGAGATGTTTATGTGCAATCTCTCCAGTTGAATCACTGAATTTAGGAAGAACTTGGACGAATTCAAGTTGGATTTCGGCATTTTGATTAATCGTGGGCAGCACGATGCATAGCGGACGAATACTCCTATGACGTCCCAACTCCCGTATTAATGCCATGTCGACTTGAGTAGTGGGATCACTAACAAATAGAAAAATAAAATTAAAAAAAAAAACTAAAAAATAGGAAAATTACTGCTTAGAAACCAGTCCCCGGCAACAACGCCAAAATTTGGTGCGTCGTTTTTCACCAAAAATAATCTGACAGTCAGTCGGTATGCCCACACTGCACAGTACAGGGGTAAACAAGATCATCTCCCAAAGGACCGGTGAGAATTCTCCTAATTTCCAATTTGCAAAATACTTAAACTAAACGAACTAAATAACAGATTTGAGAGTTTATAAACAAAGAAATTAAATTAACTAACGAACAAGAAATTAGAATTTAACAAAGGTAAAAGGCACTTCGGTTTCCAACTAATTCCACCCTAGCTTGATTATTCCTATGCTCGATGCAATGATAATTTTAATTCCTGCAAACAAATCAGTTATAACCACCGAAGACACTTCTGACGTGATCTTATCTCTCCTTAACTGTTCGATAATTGGGAAGACACTTCACCAATTATTTTCCTAATCGACTGACAACCGTAAGAGACACTGTATAGATTTAATGAGCCGACAGTATTAACAACGAGAGAGACCCGATTCAAAACCAATAAATTCTGACACATGATTGTCGAATTAAGACTGCTCTTCCCTTGATTCCGAAGAATCAATGTACCACAAATTAAACCTAAACTACAATTACGGATGACCGATTTAATCGCCTACTAATTAATTCCGAACTACTAAATATTTGCAACTATCTAGCGGAATCGAAATAATTAACAATATTAAACACAGAGAATCACAAATGCATGCATAAGAATTAAAGGAGAAAACAAATTCGATCTCACAGAAAATCACGTTAGGGCTTCATCAATCTTTACTGGAATAAAAGCGCTTAGCTTGAATTCATTGACAAATTCAAGCTAGAAGCAGAAAACTAAAAACTCTCGCTGGAGAGAAGAAAAAAAGAAACACGTAAAACCATATCTCTAAATTATGTCTGCTCCTACAAGAAGTCTTTATTTAAATACCTAATAAAACTTATCATAATAAGGAAATAAAATATCTAATTCTAATCTAACTAGGAAATTAATAAAATAAAGTCTAATAATAATAATAATAATTAATCTAATACTATTAGTCCAAAGACCAAAAGGTGAATTTTCGTGCAGCAACCCAAAAATCACGTGCAAATCAAATTTTCAATAATGTCTCCAAACGTTCAACTTCAGCTTCAATACATTCTATGCAGTATGCCCATACCGCTTAACTCTCGTTACTGCCAGCACTTGCTTTCAACATCATTAAGACTTCAAAAATCCTCTATAATTATGCTTATTCATCCAAATTAAGATCAACACCTACAATAAATCAAGAAATATATAATTAACTCTATAAACATGATTAGGTAAATATTAAGAACCAAAACGCCATAAAAATACTCTAAAATATATCACTAAAACACGATCAATCATCTACCCAACATGCCAAAAATATAAACAAAATAATATTAAAAATAATATATTACAAGTTTGAATGGCACGGATGTAGATATTTGTACTGGAGTACCTAGCACTTTCATGGTAGCCCGGTATGAAAATACTAATGTTGTAACAGAGTACCACGTTATGGCCTGGGTCTTTGGTACTCGAATACAATGTTTTAAGCAACCACACCCAACACCATAACGATTGGTACTTCGTTATGAATACATGTATTTGTTCCGATGATTGAACTCAGAAATCAACTTAGAAACCATCCAAAAATCACCCCAAAAGAACATTAAAAAATCACCCAGACTCCAACAACAATATTTCAACATGCAGTATGAAATGTGTCAAGTTCAAACAAATCGTACCATCACATTTACTGGTACGAGTCTATTGGTACGAATATACCATTTCATACCATCGCATGTTGACAACAAGCAACAATCTCACGAATCAACACAATCAAACAAAAAACAATATGAAGTATCCACAATTAATCGATAGATATACATCTAAATCACCCTGAAAATCAAACCAATACACTCTAATCACGAAAAAGCTACCAAAAACAATATGAAGTATCCACAAATTACCAAAACAAATACGAAAAAACCCCTAAAATAGATGAAAAATTCAAATTATACAACAGAATTTAGAAAAAAACCCTAAATTACTAAAAAAATTAACATGAATCGACTGAAAAGGGGATAAATTACCTGGATTTTTGTAGATCTGGAGCACGAAACCACCATGGATATCGACTAGAAGCTTGCAACTGTTATTTCAGCCCCGGAGAATGAAAATCGCGGTGGACGAGATGGCGTGGTGGTCCCAGCAACGTCGGGGTGGAGGCAGACATGATTGGAGAAGTCCCAACGATAGAGAGAGAGAGAGAGAGAGAGAGAGAGAGAGAGAGACTTACGCATGAAGTAGATAAGGGAGAAGAGAAAAAAAAAAAAAAAGATTGATGGATTGAGTGATAAGTAAGGGTAGATTAGATAGTTTATATAAATGTTTACCATAATTTATAGTAAAAGTTAAGTGTCTTAGAGAGAGAGAGAGAAACTTACGCATGAAATAGATAATGAAGAAGATAAAAAAAGAGTTTGATGGATTGAATGATAAGTAAGGGTAGATTAGATAGTTTATACAAATGTTTACCATAATTTATAAAAGTTAAGTGCCTTAGACAAAATTTATTTTTAACCACTTATATTATTTGATTCAATTTTCTCTACTTTTTCTGTAGCATTTGTCTATGTTGAGGATGGGGTATGAAAAGAACTAACTATATATGTATGGACAATGGAGAAGTTAAGAGTCTAATGACAATATAATTTTATAAACAATAGAAATTTAACGTATATGTATAATATCGAAATATCTTTCTCCAACCATAGTGAAAAATTTATATGAATATCATGTCACAAAAATGTGCTTGCTAGCTAATTCAACATATAATAATTACACTAATATTTGAGAATTTATTGATATTAATTATAAATAGTGGTATTCGGTAATTTTGAAATATATCAAAGAGAGATATGTTTGACACCATGCAAAAATAGATTTGAAAGTATAAAAAATCAGTTGTCACTTAAAAGAGAGCGAAACTAATATATTTGGATTCTCTCATTATATTATACTCCCTCCGTCCACAAAATAAATTCCTACTTACTCCAAAAAATTGTCCATGAAATAAACTCCTACTCTACTTTTTGTACAATTATACCCTTCATTCTCTCCTATTTTTACTACCATTTGCCGCTAATAAACCCACCACTGACTATTAATCCAACCCAATTAATTCCCTAATTTTTGTACTAATTACCCAACCCAATAAACTAACACTACAACCCAAACACGAGACCCCACTCCCCACAACCCATTTTCTCGCCCAATTTGTAAGTGTGAACCCTAGCTCTCTCTATCTCTATCACTCAGCCGTTTCATTCTCTCCTCTCCACTCCGATGGCTAACTCCAATTCGATGACTCTCTCTGAAAATTTGTATGAACCCGATGCACCTCTTTTCTTGTTAGATATTTCGACCCCTGTTGCAACCCATTTCTCTCCAATTCCAACTTATTCATGGGAATTGGAGAGTAATTCAGTGGAGATGGTGCCGGAAACACCTTTCCTGACGATGGATTATGAGGTGGAGATCGTGCAGCTCTCAGATTCCGAGATGTCGGACCCTCTCTCCGATTTGGAGATGTCGAACCCTCTCTCCGATTTGGAGAAGCTGGATTCTCTCTCCGATTTGGAGAAGTTGGATCCTCTCTCCGAGTCGACGACAACGAACTCCGATCGTGCTCCGATCTGTTCAGCCTCCACCGAATATGACTTTGAAACTTGGGTGCCGGAAACTCCATCGTCACACCCTCTGAGTCGATCGATATGCCACCTTTTATCCCAGCAGGGTGGAAGACCGAAGAAGAACGAATCTGATACCTGCAGTGTCTAGGGATGTTCTTCCCTGCTGTGTTATCTCTGATCTAATCAGGTGATTGTGTTCTTATTTGGCTTTCTTCCCTGCTGTGTAATCTGCTGGTGCGATTTAAGTGGGTTGGATGGATGAAAAGTTCGATTTTTGCTGGCGATGCCATTTTGTTGAGATTTCTATGATGATTGAATGGATGAAGAATTTACTGCCTTTATTCATTGTTTTTATTCACTTCAATTTTTTTCTCTTTGAATGCCATCTCACAAATTATGCTAACATATGATGCTATATTAATCCATTGCTAACATATTGATATTCAATTGGTAAAATATGATATTATATTTAATTTAATTAGTGATATAAAAACAACCGAAAATAGCATATAAAAAAAAAAACCGTGTGAATTGATAAACTAACTATAGTGTGAACCCATCTATGTTTGTGTAAGTGTGTATGCCTTTTTCTAATGAAGGATTAACAAAAGTAATCAAATATCATTACCACTACTTTTTTCTCCCACTCACAACACCTTTATCAGTTTTCTTAGTTTCCGTGTCGACTCCCAAATGGAAGTTTATATTATGGACGCAGGGAGTATAATACAACCACGTTGTTCGTATATTTGATGTCAAACAATTAACATAAAGATTGGTTGTTTCATGAAATTTCAAGCGTACTTGCTTTATCATACATAAAATTGTAATTAATTTAATTTTCTTCTTTTATTTAAAAAATAAAACAAACGGCTAATACAATTTTATTCCTGAAATTAACATTGCTGCATTGCTTTCTAATAAAACTTCATATTGAGTACCGTATTCGGATCCTCCATTCAAAATTACGATGAAAATAGACAAGAGTTGGATTGACCAAATTTTCGATTTGGAAATAAATGTATAGAAAATATGACTTCTTGTCGCAATGTAAGTAGAAATGTAGAATATCAATAACATCCCAACATATAAAAAGTTTATAATTGTGCGTCGTGCTCATCACTTTTTGGCAACTGGATGTCTACATGGATTACCAGAAATATCATATAGACAAAAGAAATTAAAAATCATCAAACAATATTAATTGTCTATGTGGTCTTTTCGGCTATCCGTATAAATACTTAAGGCATTCGCAACATTGGACTTTGAAGCTCTAGAGTTATGAGTATTTTGGTGGGGTCCCAATAATTGATAGTCTTAGAGTGAAATTTTTATTATGGTTAAATATTCAATAATTGATTTTGTATTTAATTTTACTTTTTAATTTTAATTTTTCTTTTTGTAATATATAACAAATTAATTATCTAAATATATAGAATTAAAACTCGAACAATTTTATTAAATTTAAAAAACAGATACGAAAAATAAAATAATATTGAAAACAAAGCTAGAGCTAGTTGAGCGGATCAAAATGCGTCCAAATGTTTTTAATCAAATCATCCGCAAGACGCTCGTGGGCCGTTGCAAGACATGTTTGTTCTTGAATATTGTTTGAAAGAATTCAAGAATGTTTTTTTGTTAAGAATTTTTGTGGGAATGGAGAAATAGAGAAGGTGTGGATGTTGAGGGATGAATGATATGTATTTATAGGGAAAAAAATAAATATTACCGTTTCCTACCGTTTGAGGTTTTGAATTATTTATTATTATTTTTTTAATTTCAGAATTTAAAAAGTAAAAAAAAATCTGCACAAGGGGAGGAGGCGACGCGTGTTCCTCCTCCCCTCAAGTCTTCCGCCTCGCCCCCGGGCTTTAGAACGCCAGGGCTTCATCTCCAACGCCCGCCCGCCGCTTCTCCAATGGTGGCGCCCTCGTCAAGCCCGGGCATTCTCCTCCTTCACCCGCACGAAGCCCAGACGTTTCTCCACCGTTGGAGATGCTCTTAGTTGCCAAAAAGTAAGGGATGATTACACGGTTTTAATTTTTTCATATGTTAGGACATTATTGTAATTATTCTTATATTCAAATACTATTGCAAATACATGTAAACACTAATTTAATAAGAATATTTAGAGAGGATAAGGATAATGACATTTTTTATGTTATAATTTTAAATTATGGTATTTTATTTAATTTCTTAAAATTTTAGCATTTTGTGACTTTTATGCCCTTATATTTTTTTTTATCATATTACCAATCATATCAAATAATAAAGATTATTTTGTGATTTTATGACTTTCCACATTTTTCATCTCTAAACCCTAAACATTTCCACCACCACTGCCGCGCCGCTGCCGTCTTCACACTTTTTAAAGTGTTAATCACAGAAAAAATGTGTAAATCACAATAAATTTGGAGCGAAACACAAAAATTTGGTTGTGAACCACAAAATATTCATTGTGAACAAAGAAGAAAATGAGAAGAAATATTTATTACAGTGTTAATCACAACAAATTAGTTGTGAAACACCAAAAAATCGTTGTGAATTAGAACATATTGGGTGTGAAAAAATAAAAAGAAATGGGAAGAAATATTTATTATAGTGTGAATTACAAAAAAAAAATTTGTAAATCACAAAAAAATCAAAATTCCAGATCTATTGGTGGCACCGCCACCGTCTGTTTTTTTTTTTTTTTTTTAAATCTAGCGTCGTCGCAGTGAATCGAGGGTCGGGGATTAAACCGTTGGTTTTGTCTCATCGTCGTGCTTCTTTTGGTGGTGGTGGCGAGGACCAATTCGCTGCCGGAGTGGTCGTCGCATTTTTTGCCGCTGTTTGGTTTTTGGCAAATTCCGGCCATGACACTTTGAATCAAGGGTTGAGACCTACCATTGGCTTCGCCTCATTGTTTCACGTCTGTAGGTGGTGGTGGCGAGGGCCAATTCGCTGCCGGAGTGGTGGCGAGATAACAACAACGAGTTGCAAAGCTTGGGGAGAAGAGAGAGAGAGAGAGAGAGGCGCCGCCAGAGTTGTGGTGGTTGGGGCAGCTCCGCGGTAGCGGCGACGAGGAGGTGCCGATGGCAAGTTGTGAGGAAATAGTTGCTGCCACTAGTTTAAAGAGAGAGATTTGATTGAAAATGAGTTTTGTCTAAGGGGAGAACACAAAAAAAAAATGATGTGAAAATAAGAAGCATGGGTAAAAATATGAACAAGTGCTATAATTTTGAAGGATTAAAAAAAATGCTACTCCTTCTGTTCCAATTGCAAGGTCTCGCTTTCTTTTTAGGGATGTCCTAATAATAATGTTTCATTTCAAAAATGGAAACAAATAACTTTTTAAAAGTTGTAGGACCTATCACTTTTTATCTATTTACTCTTATTTTTTAATACCCTTGTCTAAAAAAATGAGAGCTTGATATTGAGACGACTTTTTATCTATTTACTCTTATTTTTTAATACCCTTGTCTAAAAAAATGAGAGCTTGATATTGAGACGGAAAGAGTATAATTTAAATTTATTAGCACAATTTTTTCTCTAATATTTAACCCAATAAAAAATAATGGTCCATTTTAATTTTTAGATGGCCCAAAGCTTACAACAACTAGCCCATTAATGACTTCAATCAAGGCCCAAATTCTCCAATTTTCCTTTCGTTTGCCTTGAAGAGAAAGAAAAGCTCGCTCTCTCTCCTCCGCAGCTAATTTAGAGCGAGAGAAGAACAGAACAGACACAAACAATTCGAATCTGCATTCTGCAAATTTGTAAAATCAACTTCTCCGTTGAATCAAAATGTTCAGGAACCAGTACGATACCGATGTGACGACGTGGTCGCCTGCGGGGCGGCTGTTCCAGGTGGAGTACGCGATGGAGGCGGTGAAGCAGGGCTCGGCGGCGATAGGGCTGAGATCGAAGACTCACGTGGTGCTCGCGAGCGTCAACAAGGCCAGCTCCGAGCTCTCTTCGCACCAGAAGAAGATCTTCAAGGTCGACGACCACATCGGAGTCGCCATCGCCGGACTCACCGCCGACGGCCGGGTGCTTTCGCGTTACATGCGGAACGAGTGCATTAATTACTCCTATACCTACGAGTCCCCACTGCCGGTTGGTCGCCTCGTCGTTCAGCTCGCCGACAAGGCTCAGGTTTAATTTAACATTTTGATTAAACCCTAAGTTGTTTCATTTTTTTGATTTCTAGTATTATTCTTAGAATTTCCTATCTCGATCATTGCGTGACAGAGAGTTACGTTTTTAAGATTTAGGGCTTGTGCAAAACCTGAGGAGAATTCATCAATTGCTTGCTTCTGGTGAAATTTTTTACTAGAACTTTTTTTTTTTGGGTAATTGGCACTGGTAGACAGGATGTCACACACACAACACACATATTTGATTTCTAAATGTATACCAAGCGGGAAATTGCACATTTGGGCTTTAGGAGGTGGGTGCAGGGTTTTATAGGATGAAAATGAAATCTTTTAGGAAGGAGTGTGGTGTTATTGGAGCTAACTATGACAGATGAATGGAAATGGAAAAGGAAAATCTACATATACATGCCAGTTTGGAGTGAACACACACACACACACACACACACACACACACACACACACCCACACCCACACACATTCTTTGATGGTCTTTCCTGAACGAGTACAGGAATGTGTGATTGAAGCTACTATGACGGAGAAATTGAGGAAAGAAACACGATAATATCAGTTTGGAGGGAAAAAAATAAAATAAAGTAATATGAAGTTGGATATTGGTTCTTATAAAAAATTATTTCTCCATATTTGTATGAAGAAAGGAAACTTGACATAGTGTTGATCTAACATGACTTGTGAATCTGAAGCTATACTCAATTCAGGGGTAAACTCTTATTTTTCTATAATAGTGTTTTACTCTATGATAAAACTTCTTAGAGCATCTCCAGTGCATAGCATCATTTTGGTGTGCATTCTCACCAAAATGGTGTGCCATTAGCACTGATTTTTTTCTCAACCCCAACACTTGTACCAAATGCAACAACAAAAAGAATATCCTCTAATATTTCTTATTTCACACCCAGCTACCTATATGCGAATTAAGAATGATTTCTAAAATATTCCATTCACACCCTGCACCGATTTTAGTGCAAGATTTGGTGCAGGGTTGGAGTGAAATGGTGTGAAACTTGCACCAAATTTAGTGTAGCATTGGAGTTCTCGTCGTGTAAGAAACTTTCTTCATATACCCTCTGCTATGTTTTTTGTCAACTCTTTGCTTACTTTTCAATTGGAGCGTCAGCCATTATTTGGCTTATGTGAAATTATACATTCAGCACAAGTTAATGATAGAGTTTTCACTATGAAAACTGGGAAGGTCCAGAAGAGATGGTTTTAATTCACCAAGTGCCCTTGCTACTGAATCCCTTTCTGTCCCTTTTACATTATGAGCTTCAGTGAAGTAGCTTGTAGGGTTGCTGCATTGTGGTTAAATCTGATGTAGGTGGTTAATTTTCTGTGAAAGGGGTCATTTTCATTGAAGCTATCTAAAACAATTATTTTTCAGATATATTTTCTCTAGGCGTCTGCTTCATAAAATGTCGGTGCTAGGAGATTTTGAGTTCTTTGGGACTATAGATAGTGTCTTTATCATCCCATTTTATTTGTACACCGGTAGGAAATGAGAACCTCAAACTAAAACATGTTAAAAGGATTCTGCAGTTTAATATGTTCTCCATTTCAATTTTTGGGCTTGCCTAAATTACAGAATATTATGTGCACTTGTCATGTCTTTTACTTTGTGAGGAAAATGAAGCTCAAGGTTGTCTTTTTCATATATTACATCTTAAGGTGGAATGATGTTGTTCTCCCTCTGAAAATCTTTCACCTATAGTATCCACACACCTGACAAATAATTTGATTTTAGTAGCTAGATTTACCTTCTGTGTTGGGCCTTGGGCCGCCAATCCATGTAGGTAGAATTGTCGTTTCTTATATTTGGTCATCAAGGCATAATCTCAGCGCTGATACAAATGTCAGCCATAAACTACCTAGCTTCTGCATTTTTTGTGAGTTGCTGCTATGATTGTATGTTTCATGTTACTGTTGGATGTCCCATATATAACTTATCTCTTCTAGTGGATGATTGCCACGTGTTTCAGAAGAATTTATACATAAAATGTTCCTATGGCTGCACGTTATTTTGGTTATTGGTATGCTATTCTTTTACCCTTGTCATCTAATATTTTGGTTGACTGGGATTTCATGTTTCTCGGTAATTTATCTAATAAAGCGTGAAATGTAAGTAGTATGAATAATGAAGCGTCGTTGAGGCTTTTCATGAGCTCTCTTTATATTCTGATTGCAGCAGCTTCATTTATTTTATCTGAAAAATGCAGGTCTGCACGCAACGCTCGTGGAAGCGACCTTATGGTGTTGGCCTGCTGGTTGGCGGTCTTGATGAATCTGGAGCTCATCTATATTACAACTGTCCAAGTGGAAATTACTTCGAGTATCAAGCATTTGCAATTGGGTCTCGGTCACAGGCTGCAAAGACATACCTAGAACGGAAGTATGAAAGCTTTATGGACTCATCACGAGAAGATCTGATTAAGGATGCACTTTTTGCATTGAGGGAGACCTTACAAGGCGAAAAACTAACTAGCTCAATATGCACAATCTCTATACTGGGAGACGGGGAGGCCTTCCACGTATTGGATCAAGAAACCGTGCAAAAACTGATCACTGAATTTGAGGTAGTTGGCGAAGAACCCCCTGCTGCTGATGAGGCTGCTGCTCCAGATGCCGAACCTGCTGCTGGTGAGGCTGCTGCTCCAGACGAAGGTGCGGCACCAATGGATATCTGAAAACGCCCAGAAATGAGTCGAGTCTCGTGTCTTGTCATGTTTTACCGGACAGAAATTGCTTGCTGGACTCCAAGCAGTCAGTATGATTCTTCACTGCGAAAGTTTAAGCTTATCTCCTCGTGCCTTGCCTTGTATTTGTATTTCTGATGCGTTGATGGGACTTTGTTGATGTTGGGATGCATTATGTTTTTTCATCTTAGCTTCGTTACAATTTGGGCTGAACTTGAGCACTTGCGTAGTATATTATTGGCTGATAGATTTTTAAGTATGGAATTTAATTCAATCTATGTATTAGTTAATCGATAAATTTCACTAAAAATCATTATGTGGTTTTCCATCTGAATGTGATCACGTAGTAGTTGAACAAATTTATTTTCGAAGTTGAACAATGATCGAAAATTTCAAAGAGGAATAATGTTAAGATTGGCAAAACTTGAGCGCCAGCGGTGTCCTTATTGGGAGGGAATAGCTTCTCATCTTATAATTGACCTGCAAAATCTGAGTCTTCTTTTGTTGATGTCTGAACTATTTCCGATGTGTAGTAGTGAGTTTTTATCTTGCTCCTCCGGCTCCTCTTCACCTCCTTTCTAGCCTTTTGCTTCGTCCGCCCTCGTGTCACTGTCGGATGAGGCTCGGCATCGCTGGAACCTTGGGTGGATGTGGTGGCGCTGCCGGCATCTTGGGTAAAATCATCGGTCATGTTAATTTGCTCGACGCTCGGCGTGTAATACGACGGCCCTGAGAAATCGTCGTCCCAATTTAAAGAGAAGTAATCGGGGTTGTTGGGATCCATTTCGCCGGAATTTGGGGATCAATTGTAGGTAAAAATTTGAGAGGTTTGAAGATGGAATAAATTTAGGGTTATTGTAGGTAATGTCGTAAAGATTTCAACAATAGGTTCACTTCCGGAAAGGTTGATTTGGTCGGAATTAACGTTCGAAAGTGGCTGCATAAATTATGAATTGGAAATTCAAAAATCTGGTATTTTGTTTTATTAAGTTTAAAATCATTCTGTAGCCTGCATGTAATGATAGTTGAGTTTTTTAAGTATTGTTTAAGAAACTCAAATAATTGAGAAATTATTATTAAGTTCTAGACTTGCTTAAATTGTATAATTGAAATAAAGGTATCTGATAAATTTAATTTAGAACAATTATGCTAGTAATTGAACTTATTAGACTACCCACGTTGCTAGAGGCACTTAAGTGTCTCCATCTTCTGTGGGGTTTAGATAGACACACTCTCGTCCCCTTGGGGATGGCCTAGTGGTAAAAAGTGAGCGCTTGAGATTGAGAGGTCTCAGGTTCGAACCTCATGAAACGCCTCTATAGGTCGAGCCTGTCACACCTGTACTTGGAAAGTGTGGTTTACCTGCCCTGTGTGGTTTGCAGGCTACTGCACAAGGGACGGGGGTTTACCCAGTGCGCACCAAAGGTAGCGGCTGCGGGTTCCCACGATATCAAAAAAAAAAATAGATAGACACACTCTCTCTATCTCTGTCTCGAAATAAAATAAAACATTACATATATTTTAATGAAAACAAAATAAAACATTACATTTTAATGAAATAAAAGACAAATTACATAATTGAAATATACTACTAATTTTGTAGAGGTCCAAATCGTGTCCAAAGATGCTTGATCAAATCATTGGTAAGTCGATTGTGCTTTCTTGTATCTCTCAAGTCTACTTCCCGTTGGAGATAATCTCGTCGAAGACATCTGCTGCACCACCGTTGCGCAAAAATAGATGCTCATGCATCCGGAAACGACATTGGAAAACACCTCGCCGTAAATGGGGTTGTCAACGAACTAGTCGGATTCTAGCTGTGAGACTCGAGTTCGGTGGAGGAAATTGAAATAGACGAGGATGAAGACATTTTTTAGGCAAAAATTTGAGAGAAAATGAGAAGGAGATGAATTGGACGTGAGTTGGAAATGGGGAAGAACATGTGATGGTCTCGATACGAGTTCTGGTGTATGGAAGGGGGGGGGGGAATACACCAGATAAAACTTTTTAAAACAACCCCCTAAAAATAACTCAACCGAGTAATGCAACTTAGTTGGAATCACAACCGAGTAAGAAACACTCGGTTGGAAGTGATGTGCTGTGCGGAATGTGGTGGAAATAAACTCGTATAAAATCAACTCACGCTTTTATGCACGGTTGGTCAAGAACCAAGACAGTTGATATGGAATAATGCAGTTTGTATGTAGGTTAGTTAATCAGATGAATATGCAATAAGTAACTGAAAATAAACACAACACACAAGATTTAACGTGGTTCGGAAAGACCTCCTACGTCCACGGGGAGTTGTGAGTCCACACAACTCAGTCCAAGTTCTTCTGGACAAACCACAAAGCTTACGCGGGCTTTGCAACCGTTAAGGATAAGTTTGCAGGTACTTATCAACCTTACAGTTTAGTTTTCGGGTACTAAACAACCTATCTACTCAGTTACGGGAAGAGTAGGGTCCTAAAACCTTGGGAACTGGTTCTAACCCTCCAGGACCCAACTGAAATTGGGAACCTAAGCGAGTTTCTCTTTGCAGGTACAGAAGAAACAGCTGAGGAAGAATAAAGCGTCTGCTACAATGTGGGTGATGGATAGTGGATGCTCGAAACACATGACAAATCTGAAGGATTTGCTTGGAAGTTTCATGGAGAAAGAAGGACCCTCAGTTACTTTTGGTGATAACTCAAAAGGTTACACCAGAGGTTACGGTACCCTTGAAACCAATCATGTTTCAATTTCTAATGTCTCTTATGTTGATGGATTGAAGCATAACTTGCTCTCCATCAGCCAATTCTGTGATAATGGTTTCTCTGTCAAGTTTGATGCACAGGGTTGCAGGGTTAAAGATGTCGGATCAAAGCAGGTCATATTGTTGGGAAATCGATCGCCAACAGGAAACGTCTACTATGCTGACTGGAACAGTAGTCTTCCTGACACCTGCTTGCTATCAAAGAGCAGTTCAGATGTGAGCTGGCTGTGGCACAAAAGGCTCAACCATCTGAACTTCAAGACAATGAACCGACTCGCCAGACAAGAACATGCAAGAGGCATACCCAACCGAGTGTTTTCAACAACACATATCTGCAGTGCATGCCAGTTGGGAAAGCTTGCTAGATCCTCCTTCCGGTTGAAATCAACTCCCTCAACCGACCGAGTGTTATAGCTGATTCATATGGATCTCTTCGGGCCAGTTACACCCAAGAGCATGAACGGGAACGAGTATACCCTGGTTGTAACTGATGACTACTCGAGATATACGTGGACCATCTTCATGCGCCACAAGAGTGAAACCCGAGATGAGCTACCCAAGCTGATGGATCGGATATCAAACCAACAGGAGATGAAGATCATTTCTATCCGATCAGATCATGGAACTGAGTTTCTAAATGAAACCATCATCGAGTATTGCGAGAAGAATGGATTACCCATCAGACATCAGCCGCGCGTACTCCACAACAGAATGGAGTAGCTGAGCGAAGGAATAGAACACCGAAGGATGCAGCTACATCCATGCTAACCAGCTCAGCTCTGCCAAAGAGATTTTGGGCTGAGGCAATCAACACAGCCTGCTACACTCAGAACCGGTCTCTTCTGACCAAGCGGTTGGAAAAGACACCATACGAGCTATGGAGACGCAGGAAGCCAGATATTTCTTATTTTCGCATTTTTGGTTCTAAGTGTTATATTCACAACAATGGGAAAACTCAGTTGAAAACTTTTGATGCCAAAGCTTCGAAAGGTATATTTCTCGGATATGCCGCTCGGATCAAGGCTTATAGAGTTTTCAACAATAGCTCTCGTGTTGTGGAGATAACACCTCATGTTAGTTTTGATGAATCTACTTTTGAGTGCAGGGAACAGGCTAAAGGACAACAGGACAATCCACAAGTTCCACCTGTTCTCACCAGATCACAAGCTCTAAGGGAAAAGAATCTAGCTGAACCACTGGTATGAGCAACCGAGGATGAGGATCCATACTCCTCTGAAGATGAATGCGAGGACCCCAGCTCATCTCAAAGGGGAACTCCAGCTGACGTCCCTCCAACTGCATCAGCATCAGAAGCTCAACCAAGTCCGGTTCAAAATAATGTCAATGTTGAGGATCCAGACTTAACAGCTGATCAATCACCAGCTCTGAAGACTCCAACTCAGATCACGGAATAGCCACAGTTGGAAGAAGAAGGAAGACGCAACCGAAGATGGTATGAAGTTCATTCCACTGACAACATCATCGGAGATCCAACCGAAGGTGTTCGTACAAGAAGCAGAGTTGCGACACAGGATTCAACCGAGGAAGATTCCAACACTTATGCTCAATATGCTGAGGAGTTGACAGTTCTAGAGGAGTTCGAGCAAGCTGGAGATGTTGCCATGATTTCTTGCTTTGTAGCTGATGTGCTAGAACCGAAGAACGTTGTGGAAGCTCTCAACTGTGTTCACTGGACAACAGCCATGCAAGAAGAACTGAATGAGTTTCTACGCAACTGTGTATGGGAGTTGGTAGAAAGACCAAATGGTGTCAAGGTGATTGGATTGAAGTGGATTTTCAAAAACAAGAGAGACGCCATTGGATTCATAGTGAGGAATAAGGTAAGGTTGGTAGCTCAAGGATACTGCCAACAAGAAGGAATCGATTTCGAGGACTCCTTCGCGCCGGTTGCAAGGCTGGAAGCCATCCGAATCTTTCTAGCTTATGCCGCACATCACAAGTTCAAGGTGTATCAGATGGATGTGAAGTGTGCATTCCTCAACGGAGATATCAAGGAAGATGTATATGTTGAACAACCTCCTGGTTTTGAGACTGGAGATGGAAGAGTGTACAAGTTGAAGAAAGCTATCTATGGACTAAAGCAAGTGCCAAGGGCTTGGTATGAAACTCTTTGTGGTTTTCTTCTGAATTCGGGTTTCAAACGAGGGTCAGTTGACAAAACCCTATTCACCATCAAAGTTGGAGATGACATTCTTGTTGTGCAAATCTATGTTGACGACATCATATTCGGTTCCAAGTCAGAGGAGCTGTGCAAGAAATTCTCAGATCTTATGAAGGAGAAGTTCGAGATGTCAATGATGGGCGAGATGAATTATTTCCTTGGATTACAAGTAAAGCAGTCACCAGAAGGGATTTTCATCAATCAGTCCAAGTATACAAAAGAGCTCATCACCAAGTTTGGATTGCAGACAAGTAAGATCACAAGGATCCCAATGAATATTAACTGGAAGATTGAACCTGGAACTGAAGGAAAGCTCGTGGATGCCAGTAAGTATAGAGGGATCATTGGTTCTTTGCTATATCTGACTGCCAGCTGGCCAGACATATCATACGCAGTTGGAGTGTATGCCCGGTTCCAAGTTCAACCAAGGGAAGCACACATGTTGGCAGCAAAGAACATCATCAAGTACCTGAAGGGAACTGTTAATGTTGGATTGTGGTATCCAACTGACGACAATATCCAACTGACTGGATACTCAGATGCAGATCTAGCAGGAGATCGGTTGGACAGGAAGTCCACATCTGGACACTGTCAGTTCATGGGAAGCAAGCTAGTTTCATGGTTCTCCAAGAAACAAGCATGTGTTGCCACTTCTACAACCGAGTCAGAGTATATGGCTGCCGGAAGCTGTTGCATGCAAGTGTTGTGGCTCAAGCAACAGCTGAGAGATTATGAAGTCACAACTGGACAGGTTCCCATTCATTGTGATAGCTCAAGTGCCATAGCTATCTCTTTGAATCCTGTTCACCACTCTCGGACAAAACATATCGATATCCGTCATCATTTTATCCGAGATCATATTGAGAAGAAGGATGTGTCCATGGAGAAGATTCCAACTGAGATTCAGAGAGCTGATATCTTCACCAAACCTCTAGCTGAAGCACGGTTCAAGATGCTTTGTGACCTCCTTGGACTGTTGGATCCAACAGATGAGGAGTCAACTGGGGAACAGTGATAGATATCCATCTGAGGGGGAAGCTCAGATGAAGGGAGAATCTCAGATGCGGATCGCTAACTGAAGGAATCAGACGTCAGCTGAACAGACGAACTCGAGTCAGCTGATGGTATGCTGCAACACGGGAACTCAGCCGATTTCGACATCAGCTGGCAGGTAACATTTATGGCTGAAGGTGATATGTTCTTGAATGAGAATGTTTGAAATAAATTCAAACATTCCTGAACCAGTCAGTTACATTAAAAATAGCCATCATGTCGCATTAAATGTAAAGTACGGCTGATCATCCATAGCCTACTTTATAGTGCGACTGGGCTGACATGAAAACTGTACACCTTCTCACGCTCTGGTTGGAACTCAGATCAAAACGTCGAGTCAAAGATAGTCAACAGTCGCGTAATCTCAGCCGTTGATGGATTCATGCCATTTAACCCCAGCCGTCGATTTCAACCGAGCCAAAAACCTATATAAGGCGGAAAATCAGGAAGTGATCTCCTACTTTCCTCATTCGTGCATATCAATACAACTGTTCATCATCTTCTTCAATTCTGTCTCTCCCAATTTGGCTAATATTCTCTTTCCTCTTTGCATATATATATATATCTTCACTGCAAATCACAATGGCACCCAAATCCTCCAAGAAGATGGTATCTAAAGAACCAGCCACTTTCCAGGAATCATTCGATATGCTGATATCGAAAATACATTTTGAGCATATTCTTTCGACAGACGCACTGAAATCACCGGAGCTCTCTCCCCTTGCCGGACTTCTCTCTGTGCACGACTTTCTTCACTGGGCAACTCTCACTCCCTCCCTCCTACTTCGGAGGCAAGTTGGAGAGTTCTATTTGAATCTACGTCACGAATCGGAAGTTGGACTCGTCTCAAATGTCTCATGCAAACAACGCGACGACGTCTCCCGATCAATCCAAGATTCAGCCGTTGAGATTCAAGTCTCACACGAATTGGGAAAAATCATCCCACGGAATCCTCAGGCCACTGACCTGGTTGATAACTGCACGGATGCAGCAGCAGATGAATTTCTTCAGCAGGCCCTGATCATCCCAGAAAAGATGAAGAGTAGCTTGCAAAGAACTAAATTAAAGCCTCAACATCGACTTCTGTTTGATGTTATTTCCAAGTGCGCTTTTGGTTATGGTGGAGCATTTGGTGACATCAGCAGACCAAAGCTCAAGCAGCAGAAGGCGCTGGAAGAGAACCACAACATTAACTGGCTGAAATATTTTGAAAGCCAGTTGGTATTGGAGCAACAGAAGATCTCCGAGACCACTTCTGAGTCCGGAGAGCGGTTGTTGAGTGTAAAAGGTTCACTCAATTTCGGCACTAAAATTTCTACGCTGATCCTGCGTGCCACAGAGGATCAGAACTTAACTTAGGAAGACAGCGAGGAGACACCTCTCAAGAAAATGTTGTTGTTCCCCACAGCCAAAAAGGCTCAGGACGTTTTGTCAGCTGTGTACACTCCCAAAGAGAAGAAGGGAGCTGGAAAGCCAGCTGTGGAAGCAGACACAGCTGAGGCGTAGTTGAAGTCTCAATCTCCTCCAACAGTTGGCCGAACAACCAGATCAACTTCTAAACGCCAGCTGAGGGATGAGACTGATGAAGAAGAAGAAGAAGAAGAAGAAGAAGAAGAAGAAGAAGAAGAAGAAGATGAGCTACCTCTTCTGAAGAGACCGAGGATACGATTCAAGAAGCCAGCTGTGCAACCAGCTGAGAAGTTGCCAGCTGAGGAGAAGCCAGCGGAAGACACACCAGCTGAGAAGTCAACTGCGTCAAGTCAGTCGGTTGACCCAGCTGCGTATACCATTGCTCCTCGAGAACCAGAGACAATGGTAGAAGGGAAGAAAACAGATGTCGATGAGTCGCTCATCCTCAGATAGCTCGTCTTCATCTGAGGAGTCAGAACACAGTTTACCCTCTCCTCCACCCGTAGCTGATACCGTCCAAACCTCGACCGGATCCCAACCAAGTCCAACTGACCAGCCAGCCCAATCACTAACCAAAGAGGATCAGATTCTCACAACTGATCCTTAGACAAATATTCCGAGCCTCTCGCTCGATGCCAACATTGTGACCAGTTCTTTGGCCAATGTTGAGGAACCGTTTGAACCATATGCCTACTCAATAGAACCCTCCCCCATCAATGAAGAAGAAGACCGTCAGGCGGTTGTGGCTGAGCATGAAGGCAAGCTGGCCTATTGCTTCAAGAAGCTCGTTGGGATGTTTCCTGAAGCTCGCCACATGCCGATCTTTGCCATGTTTGGCACAGAGTTGATATACCAGTTCAGCATCATCTTCAGCTACTGGTATGTCAAAGAAGACACCCTCCGCATCTATGGCTGGGACCACCTCAAGGCTGATGAGTCACGCCTGCGCGAATATTTCGAATACTCCAACCTTGAGGTAGCTTACAAGAACAAGGTCGCTGTTCTGAGTCGCAGATTCGATCTCAGCAAGGCTGAAGGGACAGACTCAAGGGAACTGTGCGATAATGCAGGAGCTGTCACCTTTCTGGACTCTATGTTAGCCAAGAGTGCTGAGTTCGTGGATGAGTTTGATGCATCTGAAGCAGCAGCTCAGCAGGAAGAGGCTGCATTCCAACAGTACATGGCAAATCGTCAAGCCATGGTTACTGAACTGCCCCCAATAGTTGAACAACCAGCTTAGAAGCCAGACCAGTCTGGACCCTCTGCTCCGACAGCTCCTTCCACAGATGAAATTTGTGAGCTGATATCTGAGAGGGTCACTCAGCTAAGAACAGAGCTGTTGTCAACCATCCAGTAGAACAAAGAAGAACAACTGCTCCTGATCAAAGCTCAGGAAGAGCAGAACAAGAAGCTGCTAGCAGATAATGATGAGATGAAGAAGAAGATGGATGCATTCACAACATCCTCCAGCACAGCCATCAATGAACTCAAGACCTCAGTTCGTGCAGTCAGTTCAGATCTGAACATATACAAGTCCGTCGCCGACTCCAACCTCGCCAAGTCTCAACACACCCAAGATCAAGAATGGGTTTCTCAGTTCGAGCTACATATAGCAGAGTTTGCAGCTTTTCAAGCCGAAACCTCCGCAACTCTTGCCGCATTGAAGAAAACAGAACAAGAGCGTGGTGACGGTGAACTTGCAAAGAAGGTCCAAATCGAATGTGCAGTTGATGAACTATTCAACCGAGTTCAGCTCGCCGAACAAGCCCTCACCTCCCTGAATGGCTCAATCGCAACTCTTTTTGCTGATGCCAAAAAGGGGGAAGATAAGCAGACAGAGGAAGCTGAAACTCAGGGGGAACCTGGTCAAAGGAAATCTCAGCTGGAAGAGACAGAGACAGCTCAGATGTCTGGTCCTAGGAAGCCAGCCGACAAGAAATCCACTGTTGTCGGAGATCAACTGGCTGAGAACATTGAGCAGGCCAAGCAAGCTGGAATCTCCCACGATGCCATAGCTGAGGTAGCAGCAGAACTCGACGGCATCACAACCGAAGAGTGCATTGCTGTTGCAAAAGCTATGGGTGCTAAGGAGAATGATTATATGAATCCTGCATAGATTAAGAAGTTCGCAGCTGGCCAAGCCAAAGGTGTCAAGAAGTTTGAGGAGGAGCTGGACAAAATTGCCAGAAATTTGGACAGGAACATTGCCAGCCGTAGCCGAAGAAGAATCAACAAACATCAAGCAAAGGCTGAGGCAAGAAAGAGGCAACATCAGCTGCAAGGGAAGTCCAAGCTCCAATCTGGGTTCAAGCACGTTGACATGTGGATGCCAGTTGAATGGAATGAAGACTGGGAGTCATTCAAACAAGAATTTGTGAATGACTTCTACTACAGAAAAGTCTATACAACTGAGGATCCACAGATAGCTTTCAGAGAAGCATTGACCGAGCTGCATACTGGGGATCCGGGGATGTTCAGTCAATTTAAACGAGTCATGATCACAACTGGATATGACTTGAACACCGTCCCTGCTCCCAAGAAAGTCACTTACCGCCCTCCGTTCATCTTAGGCACAAGCACTCCCGACAGACGAAAACTCATGGCTGAAGCAAGACAAGTGTGCAGAGAACATGGAGTTGATTCTGGGATCGAATCAGCTGCAAAGAGAGAGATCTTTGTCCGTATCTTCAGCAAGTATGGCCAGAAGTTTTGAGCTGAATTAGTTTTTGAGCAACTAATGTAATTTTTAACTGTTTTGCACCTATCTGTGTAATCATCAGTTGTAATGAAAACTTCAAGTTTATATATTCGATTCACCTTGATGAACAATCCCTAATTGTCCAAGCTCTGAATCGCAAAGTCTTTTAAATACCATGTTATAACTGTGCTAACCCTTTGATGTTTTATCTTATAGACTGTCTAGAATTTCAGCTGAGATTTTAGATAAGTTAGTGAGGTTTAGATCAGTAGTGGTTTAAAGTTGTAAGTGGTTTTGGCATCATCAAAAAGGGGAAAATTGTTGGGAAATTTATTAGTAAGAGTTTTGATGAATTCCAAAACCAACTGACCCTAACCGAGTAGATGTTGCCAGAACCTATTGTTAGTAGTTAGGCTCGCTGTTTGAGCATTGTCAAGATTTTATTTTTACAGGTCTCCAGCTGAAGATGGCAACAAGGCATCACTTGACAGAACATCAGTTGTGAAGAAAGACAACTGAGAGTTCATCTCTTCAGATGCAAAGAGGGGGAAGTCTTCAGAACATCAGTTGTAAGGAAAATAACTGAGCGTTCATCAGATGAGAAGCAATAAAGGGGAAGAGAACATCAGATGAAAGAAAGCCATCTGAGCGTTCGAACCCAACTGATCAGATACAAGGAAGACAACTGAGTGTTCAGTTTCAGAACATCAGTTGTAGAACTCAACCAAGAAGATCAACAGCTTGAAGATGAAGTCAGCTGAGAGTTCAACTGTTAGTTGGCAGATAGAACATCGGCTGAAGAACAAGCTAGTTGAAGATCGAAAGTCTTAACCGACCACTCCTTGTTGGAAGTCTGTTGTTAAGATTTGAATTTCAAAAAGGAAGTCACGTGAGGGTTTGACCGTTCAGTCATTACCCCATTTGGCCAAATACAAGGCTATCTCAGATGGAAAGCAAAAGAGCACAGATGCCATATCGGGAAAGTCTGCAGAGATCAGAGACAAGCCATCACTTTCAAAGAACAGAGATCAACAGCTCCTCCAACGGCTAGTTGATACTCTCCGCCTATAAATAGAGGCATTCATTCATTCGAAGAAGACAGAAGACATACACGCGAGAAGAAACCAGAGAGCGAAAGAAAGAGCAATATTCTTCACGAGCTGAATTGAATCTCTTAGAACATCACCTGTTGAGAGTTCTAGAGTTAGTTAGTTTTTGTGTCTTTAGATCGAACTTTGAGAACATCACTTAGTGAGAGTTCGTAGAGAGTTAGATCATAGCTCACTTCACGTTCTAGCTTTTAGTTGGAACCTCATTTTCTATCACCTGAAAAGGTTTAGGATCCTACTCTTCCCGCAACTGAGTAGATAGGTTGTTTAGTACCCGCAAACTAAATTGTAAGGTTGATAAGTACCCGCAAACTTATCCTTAATGGTTGCTCAGCCCGCGTAAGCTGAGTGGTTTGTCTAGAAGAACTTGGACAGAGTTGTGTGGACTCACAACTCCCCGTGGACGTAGGAGTGTTAGCTCCGAACCACGTTAATTCTCTGTGTGCTTGTATTTTTCTTTATTCAGATATTTCTTGCATTCTCTACTGACTGACTAACCAGCATACAAACTGCATCTGCGCATTCTCAACTGTTTTGGTTTTTGACCAACCGTGCACAAAAGCGTGAGTTGTTTTACGAGTTGTTAATTTCTACCACATTCCGCACAACACCACTCTTCCAACTGAGGTTGCTTACTCAGTTGTGAGATTCCAACTGAGTCTTTTTACTCGGTTGAAGTAATTTTCAAGAGTTTAATTTTAAAATCCTAACTGGTTTATTCCCCCCCCCCATACACCAGTAACTCGTATCGGGACCATCAGTTAAGATTTTATCTTTACAGGTCTCCAGCTGAAGACGGCAACAAGGCTTCACTCGGATAGAACATCAGTTGTAAGAAAGACAACTGAGCGTTCAAGGGAGAAGATGTAAGAGAACATCAGTTCAAGAAAGACAACTGAGCGTTCAAGAGATAGAACATCAGTTACAAGAAAGACAACTGAGCGTTCAAGAGATAGAACATCAGTTACAAGAAAGACAATTGAGCGTTCAAGATACAGAACATCAGTTACAGGACTCTAACCGATAAGATCGACAACATGAAGTTCAAGGCAACTAAGGGTTCAACTGTTCCTCTTCAGACGGAATGTCAGATGAAGGAAGAAATCAGATAGAACATCAGCTGAAGACCAATCAGATGAAGATCAAACGACTCAACCGACCAACCAATGTTGAGAGTCAAAGGTTGAAATTTGAATTTCAAAATAGGAAGTCACGTGAAGGTTTGACTATCTGTCATTACCTCATTTGGCCCAACACAAGGTTGTCTCAGATGGAAAGCAGAGGTCCACAGTTGCCAAATCCGGAAAGTCTGCAGAGATGAGAGACAAGCCATCGCTTTCACTGAACGAAGATCAACGGCTTATCCAACGACTAGTTGATTCTCTCCGTCTATAAATAGAGACATTCATTCATTCACCAACACCAACGACATAAGACAAAAAGAAAGATAGAGCGAGAGCAGATAGATGAGCGAACATCAACAGTTGAGAGTTCATATCGCAAACGAGCTAAACTGAAATCAATCTCTAAGAACATCACTAGTTGAGAGTTCCTAGAGTGTTAGATTCTGTCTTGGTGTTTTTCGATCTTAGTTTGAGTGTTCATTTGTTCAAGCCTAGATCCTAGCTCACTTCCTTGTTCGAGCTAGTAGTTAGAAAACCCACCTTTACACACACCCCTAAAAAGGTTGTTAGGATCCTACTCTTCCCGTAATTGAGTAGATAGGTTGATAAGTACCCGTAAACTTATCTGAACGGTTGCAAAGCCTGCGTAAGCTTTGTGAAAACTGTCCTAAAGAACTTTGACTGAGTTGTGTGGACTCACAACTCCCCGTGGACGTAGGAGTTCTCTCTGAACCACGTAAATCCTTTGTGTGTTTGTGTTTTCAGTTCAGTTAATTTATTGCATATCCAACTGACCTACTAACCAGCACTCAAAACTGCATCTTTGCATTCTCAACTGTTTTGGTTATTGACCAACCTTGCATCTGAGCGTGAGTTATTTTTATACGAGTTGTTATTTTCCACCACATTCCGCACAGCACTACACTTCCAGCTGAGTATCCTTACTCAGTTGTGATTCCAGCTGAGTCGTATTACTCGGTTGTGATAATTTTCAGGGGGTTGATTTTAAAATTCTTAACTGGTGTATTCCCCTCCATACACCAGAACTCGTATCGGGACCATCACCACTACAATTATTAATAAATCGAATTGAATACAAAATAGTGAGCAACTTGCCTTGAACAAATGTGCCATGGCGTCGCCCCATGGAATTCTCTCCTTGAGCATTTCATCAACATCAGGGTCATCACTACATCAGAAATTGTCACATGAAAATGTGTGTTAGATTTAAGATATTGTAACAGCAGCTCCAGATAAGGGTCACTTTAGACACCTCAGTTCACCTAGCAATTACTTATACATATTGAATAGTTTTATGACAATCTAAATGCATTACGATTGTTTCATGAATAAGACTACAAATCACTTTTCTTTCTAAAAGTACCTTTTGCGAGCAAAGTGTTTATCCTTCTGTGCTTCTAGTTCTTGCAATCTTGCTTCAACTTCCCTCTTCTGTGCCACTTCTTATTTAGGGCAAAGTACTCGGCCCTGGCACATCGAGCGATAGACAACCCTCTAGACTAGCCAAATAAGAAGAAGCTTCGCCATTCAATTCCCTTTTACTCCAGTACATGTTAGGAAGAGGGCTTATATGTCTTTCTGTGGCATCCGTAGGTAGAAGAGCTACTAGCGAAGAGAGTCTCCTTAACTCGGACTTTCCGCTCACATATTTGTTGGGGAACTCCTGTGACGCTTAAAAAGATTCCCGATTCTTCGGGGCGAGTGGCCAATCATGGCTGGCTTGACCGTGTACATTTGATGGTAATCAGATTTTATTCCCGCTATCCCGCTAGTGTCACTCCAGGCCCGCCTCTTAGCTCACTTGGTTAGGAAGAAAAGGTACTGGCCTTCGACTAGGGGATGAACTCACCTACCGATTCATGAAAGAAACATGAGCGAAAATAGCAGCGTAAGAGAAAGCATGAAAAGATTCAAAATAGGATTTCCACAGGTGAATTGGGAGGAAAGAAGGCAGGTTTGGTCGAGTATTTGAGTGGGGAGCCATGAGTTGAAGGAAGAGGACTTTTTGTTCGTGGACAGGTCTTTCTTTGTCCCCTTCCGCTAAAAAGGTAGGCTTTTATGATCCAATGAAGAATCAAACTTATTTAAATTCGGGCGGAGAAAAGCGGACGTGGGGACTTGGGTCGGGGCGCAGCGCAACTAAGAGAGCCATTCCATTTAGGGCGAGACAAAATGGGCCGGCCCGGGCGGTCTGGTGTCCGAGCCGATCTTTCTGTCTCAGAATAGATAGGTTTCGTAGCCTACTTCTATCCAGCGGTAAGTATCGAATCGCTGATTACTGGGCCGAGCCCCATTAGAAATGCCATCCACGGCAACTGACTAATCTACATTTCCTACAACGCATCAATTCCACATCTCAAACCCTTCTGCATTTGTCTTAGCTGCTCGAACGTCCCTTTCCTATTTCAAGACGCCTTCGAAGCAAAGAAGATTGACCCAGTGTCCCATAGCTTTTTTTCATAGAATAACTCTTTCACTCGGCAGGGCATCAGCCTTAATAAAATAAAGTACGTTTCCATTTTCACAAGCAGAAAGACAACCTTTGCCCCATTCCAGCTTTATTTCCTGAGGCAAATATCGGTAGTTGAAAAACCAGACACAAATATCAAAATTCTACAAACCAAACCTCCTGCCCAAGAAGGTAACCATATAAGATTACACAAGGACAAACTAATTCTTCGTAAGGCTATGAAGTTTACATCTAGATGCAAAATGAGTATGTGCCTTTTCAATTGAGCTAGGACGCAACAGTAGAGTTAATAAAAAAGTTGTCCCTAGGAGAGGCGAGGGAAGCAGCATGAAGAAATTAGGTTAAAAGATAATCTGAATTTCTAGAAATCACAAATAATTTTTAAGCGCATGCAAGATGCACGAAAGTACCTTTCGTTTCTTGTCTTTCTTCTGCTGTGATTTCAGATATTCCTCCTTTGACATGCGTTTCCCTGGAACAGAATAAGAAGAGGACATACTAATTATTAGTTTTATTTCTAATTGGGTAAAAAAATAATAGAGGAAAAGAAGAAGAGAACTTCAGCCAACCAGTTTTGTCGTGGTATGTCGCTTCAGCATCTCGGCTGCTTAATTACTGAAGGATCCATCTTCGCAAAACTACAAGATATAGACATTATCAGAGTATGATTACGAGTAAACATAGAACCTCATGCAAGGGAACAACTCAAAGCAATAAGTTGTGGTATTTTTAATGCTAGTAACCTATTTAAACTTTAGACAATATGCCAATATTAATTACCGCATGTAACAATGCAAGTAAAGCACCTGGTGTTTCTATCGTTATTGAATGGGGAAATAATATTAAGCCAAGGCAAGAGGCAAAAAATCATTACCTCAACCAGCTCTCATTCCTCCCTTTATCAATCTGATTTCTGATTTCTTCACCAGATAATAAACCAGCATTCGATGATGAGACAATGTTGGCAAGTTCATCGTGGTTCCTCCTTGGAGGAGAGAAGTCTGTAGGACCAGTTGTATCATAATTATCTCTTTGCTGCAGATGAGGTGGTGACAAATCTCTGTCTTCAAACCTAGAGTCGAGAGGAGCACGTGTAGGAGGAGACATATCTTTATCCACCACTATGACTCCAGCAGCATCAGGTTTTGCCTTTCTCCTCTTGTTTTTCTTCTTATCCTCATCTTGATTACTTGTATACTTCTCAAGTTACTCTTTAAGTAGGATCTGCAGATGCACCGACCATTATGAACACAGGCAAGTTCCTGCAGTGAATATTTGTAAGGTCTTAAAAACACAGGGGGTAACTAGGGTTGTGCATCCGGTCCAACCCGGACCGTACAAAGGCCCACAACCGAACCGGGAGCAACCCGAAACCGAACAGAAAAAAAAAAAAAAAAAAAATAATCGATCTGAGCAGCTTCTAAACGCTAAAGAATTCTCTTGTAATCCTATAAGAAAAAGAGTTTGAGTGTTTCCGGCGAACCCCCCCACGATCAAGTCAGAATTCGAGAGAAAATAAGAATGAGCGAGTGTATGAGTGTATAGTGTGTTGAATGTCTGAATAAGTATGTGATAGGTGTCTTTTCTATTTATATCTCCTTGGTTTTCTTGGGAATGAAGCAGTGAATTAGTTAGACTCCGACTATGCCTTTTACATGTGTCACTATTTCACTCGCCGATTAAACTGTGTACTTTGTGACAACTATGTGCACCTATGAATAAAGTGCTCTCTAGATGTCAGACCTTATTAGCATAAATGAGACCTCACCAGAGGCCTTTCCAGTTCTTGTGATCTTTGAAACGGGTATCTATTAGTGAGCTCTCAATTCTTGAGCTCTCTCAACTTTGGGTATCGGATTAGGTCTCTCCCTAGAGACCTGCTGAAGGGTTGTATACGAAAGCAAGATTTTGCTTATATACAATTGTTATTTATTTCATTATAATTCTTCTATCTAAAATGTTTATTATTGCATATTGATTATGTGTCCAATTATCTCAATATTAAAAATTATATAGCGTGTTGTAGATCACAGAACATTATATAATCGGCATCTTATGAGATATAAACTAATATTCACAATTGAGACAACTTGGACGAGTTGTTGGTTTAGATTGTAGCATAATAGTATTAAATAGTTTATCTTGACTATTTATTTATGCTAGTATTTAATTAATTAATGGATATCGATAATCTTAAACACGAAGATTAATTAAGTCTAATACTAGCCCCGACTCAACTAAATAAATAAGAGGGTAAGTCAGTATTAATTCTTTAGTGGAATGAATTAATATTTATATCCGATTTATATTCTGGGCTGAATGGAATAAATTGGATATTATCGTGTCAATCTTATTTAAGTTAGTAGATCCCTGAACAGGCCCAATGGCATATGTCTCTAGTGGGCTTAGGCGCCTACTCTCCTACGGCCCGTAAGGGTTGTCTAAGTTTAATGAATATGAGTAGTTATTTATCTAAATACAAGGCTTATAAGGTTCATTATTAACTTGCATTCTAAGCAACTAAAACCTAGAGAGTGAGAGAGAGAGCCACCCCACCCCCCCCCCCCACCCCCATGTAAGAGAGAAAGCTCGTAGTCGATCCCATCCATCGTCGAACTCTAGCTGGGAACAGTTTGGAAGATCACTCTAGAGTCGTTGTGCACCAAGTTTGCAGGTATTTCTTACGAACATCCTATGATTGTATTTAATTACATAGGAGCATGCTAGGTGTGGATTTTATATGTGTTTGTTAGATAACCATAATTGATCCATGGATGAACGAATCGGTTTCAATAATCAGTTCCAACACGTGCCATATCATTATTATGTATTTATTGATTTCATTCCTTAAACTACTTTAGTCGTTGAGCTATCTTTCGAGGTCCCTTTGAGACGTGAATGTTTTTAGGTAACATCATCTACTCCCCTACTCTAAATTAAAAGAGTTTATTTGTACAACCTCCATTCCTCCCAACATGTAGACGTGTAATTAAGAGTAATATACAAGCGACTTTTTTCCTCACAAAGATACCTTTTCCCTCAGCATGACATCAACATGCTGTTATTTTTTAATGAGGTAGTGGGGGACTGTGCCATTTTCCTTACTTTTTCTCAACCGCCAATTTTTATAATAATAAATCCCAATTACTCATCTTTTTACTTTCACTCATTATGTGTACCTCTTACTCTTCCTCTTCTTGCTTTAACTTGTTCATTGGCGAATTTCCCTTCTCCCTCCGAAGAAGATACTATCTTCAACCGTCCACGACACCCAGCCGCTAATGTCTAAGAGGACTCTCCTTCTAACGTCGACTCTCTCTCTCTAGCGCTTCTTCCCATGCTCAAACACGAGATCGGCATCGAGGTACTCGTCGCTCAAGGCGCCTCGCCTTCAAACAAGCCATTGCCTCAGATCCTTTATCCGACTTGAAGGACATCGTGGATCTGGTGGAAGACTCGACTTCTTCTCATCAGGGTACTAAATAAATCCAGAGCCGCAACATTCCGCAGAGAGGGCTCCTTCTCACGAACCTAACCCTACTGCGCATCTCATCATTCCCGATGTTGTTTCAGGTGAATCCCTCTTAACTTCTGAGGAATTATCACTAGTGAAGTCTTGGTTAAATTGATGTGATTCCTTTGATATTCGCGTGCCTGAACCATATGAGAGGCCCCATTTGCTAGAATACCCCTCGGTAGCTTTTTTGTATCATCAAATCGAGGTTGGTCTAAGATTTCCCTTACCAAAATTTGTTGTGGGGGTGTGTGATCTTCATACCCTATGGCCTAATCAATTCCTCCCTTCTTCTATCAAAATTCTTCTCACTTTTTTCATTCTGTTGCGTAGGAATGGAGGTCATCTAACTCCTTCCTTATTTCAAACTGCGTATGACATCAAACCTTAAGATCATTTTTACTACATAAGTGCTAGGCCTAAAGGTCCTGCTCAACTCCTATGTTAGCCACGTAGTACTGTGAAAGAATGGAAAGACAAGTACTATGTTGTTACCCCTAAGCATAGGGGTTGAGTGTTTGCACACAAACATTTTTATACATGATTGTGCGAATACTCTAACTGAGTTTCACAGTTGTTGAGTTATTAAAGTTGTGTTTTAAGCAAAAATCTATACTGGTATTCCCCCATACATCAGTTAACTCGTTATCGGGACTATCATTTTTATTTATTATTTGGCCCCTTATCAAATTATAAATATAACATTTACCACATATACTATAATAGCATATACATTAATTATATATTTGTCCAAATATTATTGGATTTTTATCCAAAAGAGGCTTCTTCGCTACTTTCGGTGCGCACTGGGTAAACCCCCGTCCCTTGTGCAGTAGCCTGCAAATCACACAAGACAGGTAAACCATACTTTCCAAGTACAGGTGTGGCAGACTCGACCTAGGCATGTCATGGAGGAATTTGAGACCTTTCAGTCTCAGACACCCACTTTTACCACTAGGCCATCCCCAAGGGGACTATACCAAATCAATCCTATAACGACAAACTACTATCAATATACAGGCATTGTGTTCCTGGTATTTTTGAACACATGATCAAGTTTTTTTTTTAGAAGCACAAGATCAAGAGTTAAATAAAATACTAGTTTTTTAAATTTCTAGTGGTTGCTCTGAAATACAATATGGCAAAAATAACAAAAGAAACAAAGAGAGTATAAGGGCCTGTTTGGTAGGTGAGATTGGGCCAGATTAGATTATTTATCCGTGGTAATCCGATGTTTGGTAGCATAGACTAAAAATATATAGAGCCCGGTGTAATTGTTCGGCCCGTGCTTATTTCCACTGTTCCTTCAAGAGAAATAATACCACCTCCCCCCTCTTATTATTTAACACGGTTGTACAGTAACCCCCTAAAATTCCCTTCTTTCCCCAATACCCCTCCCGACGTCGAGCTCTTCTCCATCTCTGCTGATTCGGCCGCTTCTTCTCATCTCCTCCGTCGCTCCGCCGTTTCTTCTCCTTCTCATCTCCTCCGCCGATTCCGCCGCTTCTTCTCATCTCCGCCGCCTCTCCGCTTCTTTTCTCCATCTCCCTCAAAGCCTCTGCGGCGCTCCGCCGCCTCTTTCATTTTCGATTCAGCCGGCTTTGCCTTTCTCCGCCACCGACTACGCCGCCTATACCATTTTCCCTTTTCGATTCACACGACACTACTCTTCTCCCGTTCCAGTTTTGCCGCTGATTTTGCCGCTTAATCCAGCTGTCTTCTTCGCCGCTAATCTTCACCGCTTTTCTCCGCCGGGACTGCCGATCCCAGCCACGAATTCCAGGTATTTCTTTGAGCCCATGTTTACCCAATTTATTATTTTTTGGAGATGTTGATGTTCGGATGTGTGAATTTGCTTGGATGTTGTTAAGATTTATGTTGGTATTGTTAGTTGATGTTGCGATTGAACAAAGTTGCGTGGATATTAGGAGAGATGTTGGTGTTATCAATTACTTGGATGTTTGTATATGAGTTATGTTGGTGTTAAGATTGAACTATTGATTTGCCTATCTTAATTTCACTTGTTTTTGGCTTTCTGGAACACTTGTTTTTTACTTGGTTGAAGGTTTGTAACACATTATTGTAATTTGTTAACTTTCTGTTGTGTGATCGTATCAGAATTTGATTGGCAGGGGGTGGAGAGAGATGATGCGGAGGTTGAGACGGCGAATATGCAGCAAATTAGGTTCAAGAAATTGGGGAATGAGGAAGGGATAGTGAGGAATATAGATAATTAATGTGTAGCCCGTCGAAAATCAACAAAAAATTATTATTTAATAAAATTTTAATATGTGATAGTATAAGAAAGATATTGTTTGTTAATTATTTTTATTTTTGTAAGTAATACCAATTATTATAGATAATTTTCAAAGCTCTCTTTCCTCTCAAAACTGATGTGGACAAAAACTATTTACTTATTAGAGAGATTGTCTTGTGTAAAAAAAAATTTGAAGATTGACAATAAGAATGAAGGTGACCTTAAATATTCTGAATTTTATGTGTTCAACATAAAATTCTAAAAACAAAAAAATTGTCCTGCCGGTACTGAATTGACTTTTCTATGCGCATAATTTTGGATCGGAACTGGCCCGTTGACAAACCGATAATAATTTTTCTGCCAATTTTCCTACACATTCGACATTTTTCAATAAAGACGTCAATAAAACCTATTTGAAATTTATATATTCGTACTTGTTTCAAACCCAATTAAAAAACTATTCATTTGTGTTCCTTTCTAAAAAAAATTGTATAGCAATATCTCAGTTGAAACCCAACTACAATTAATGTAAAAATTAATTTATGGATGATTCTAGATTTTAAAAAATATATAAAAAAAATAATTATTTATTCGGCCAACTAATAAATTAGTCAAATTAAATTAAATTAAACTATAAATATATAGATATTTATTCAGCCAACTAATAATAAATAAATTGGCTAAAAAAAGCTGGTGGTGCTAAAGATGAGTAAATACACATTAATTCTAGGTATTTATAAACTTTTCAATATGTGAAGTTTTATTGAAAACGATGTGGGACACAAGATTTTAGTAGATATTTAAAATCTATTATTTTACATTTAAAAATTTAAAAAATTAAGAATTTAGATAAATATGAATGAAGGATTAATATGGGTGCCACGTAGGATTTTGTCAAAGCAAGAATCGTTTTCCTTTTAGTAATATAAATAAATAAATATAATATAAATATAATGATGATTATAATATGAATATATGATAGTATTGTTTTTTAATTAAAAAAATTGGAGAGGAATTTGGAGGGATATATAATGATAATGATAATAATTATGATTATTGCACTAATTTAATAAAAGTTGTGTACTATATTTTTTTAATTTGATTTTTGGAATAGATTATAAAATTAGTTAAAATGACTCGTGCACTTTTTCCTTTAATTGTGTGTTAGGTTTATAATATTAAAATATGATAGATATTGATTTTGAAGATTTGATCTTATTCAGATTTTGTTTCCATGTCATATAATATATATATATATATATATATATATATATATGATAATTATTGATTTTTAATTCCAAAAGGTGCCACATAGGATTTTTTTAATGAAGAGTCGTTTTCGTTTATATGATAAACTAGCGTATAACCCGTCGAAAATCGACGGGTAATTATAAAAAATTAATAAAATTATTAAATAGTACTAATATGTGATAGATTAAAAAAATATTATTTGTTAATTATTTTAGCGTTAAATAATTCAATTATGCAATCTACTAAACTCGCTTAGAATTTATATCCCTTGAACACATCTCAAATTCAATTAAAAAGTAATTTTACCGCATGTTTATGTCTCAAACCCATATAGTTATGTTTGTTAAAAATTATAACTAATATATTCTCATTACTTTCGATAATTGTTAAAGCTCTATGTTCTTCTACAAAATCGATATGGACAAAAATATATTTCTCTCCAAAGGAAAGCGACTTTTAAGCTGAATTTTTTAGCTTTTTATGAAGAAAAATATGTAAGAAAAGGAGCGGGTAGTGAGAGAGAGAAGAGATATATAGATAACGAATAATACTATAGATGTTAAGATTGTCTATAAGATGAATCTAAATACCCTACATTATAAATTCAACACAAGATTAAGAAAAAAAAAAAGTTAAACCACCGCTTCACAATCATCTCGTCTACCCCGACGGTTCCGACCTGAAACCAACCTATTGACTACAATACAGATTTTAAATTATATAAATAATCATCTTCCAAATATATTCACAAAAAAATTAATGATGGCATTTGTTTTCTTTTTACCTAAAATTAATATTTAATTATATACATAACTATATTCCAAAAATAATCACACAATATTTAATAAATAAAAAATTTAATCATAAATTGTAGTATTATATAAATAATCATCTTCCAAATATATTCATAGAAAAATAAATGATGACATTTCTTTTTTACTAGCTTCGAGAATAACTTTATTAACTGAGAATAGAACTTCAAGAATTATTTCACTATGTACTTGATAGTTTTTCCTTTTTACAAAACTTTATGTGGAATGATTGTGATTCATAAAATTATTTAGTTAATGATATAAGATAAAAGTTGACCATAAATATTTTTAATTTTATGAGTTCAAACTTATATAATATATTTAAAAAAAGTTGTCCCGCAAGTACTGAATTGGTCCATCTACGCGCACGATTATTGGTCGAAATTGACTCGTTGATAAAATGTTATTAGTTTTTCTGTCAATTTTCCTACATATTCTATGTTTTCCAACGGAGACGATAAATCAAACAATTTGAGATGATGTGTTTAGCATTATTCAAACTTGTTTGAAATTTATATACTCGTACTTGTTTAAAACCCGATTAAAAAATTAGTCATTTGTGTTCCTTTCTGAAAAAATCCGTATATTAGTCTAACGCTACAGTTCTGCGTCGAAACTGGTCCGTTGACCACGACTCTGATTTATAAGTGCGTAATTTATAAAATTTATTTAAAATTTATATAGATCCAAAAATTTAATAAAAATAATGATTGTATTATTCGTTATCGTGCTTAATCGTATAGTAATATTCGTTAATTAAAAATATAAATTATGCAAAGCTGGAAATCCAACCTACAAATAACGTAAAAATTATTTCATAGATAACGATTATAGATTTTAGAAAATATATATGAAAAAAGCATAAAATGAAAAATTTCTCGAGTGTCGGTTGGGAATTGGCTCGTCTACCGCCACGGTTTCGGGTCAGAATTGACCCGTTAACCACGATTTTGATTTATAAATGCACAATTTATGATGATTCTAGATTTTAGAAAATACATGAAAAAATGAATAAAATTAAAAATTTTAAAATTAATAAGAATAAAGAATGAAAATGTGTCACGTGGGATCCAGAGTTGAGGTACCCGTCAGTTGGAAATTGGCCCGTCTACCTAATTAATTGAGAAATTAGAAATTACTTATTTTTTATCAAATTAAATAAAAAAATATTAGACTATTTCCAAATTTAATTCGGTCAACCAATAAATTATCCAACTATTTTGGAACCATTTATTATGTCAACTAATAAATTAGTTCCCTAATAAAAATAATTATCTATTCGGCCAATTAATAAATTGACCAAATTGAATTAAATTAAACTATAAAAATATAGCAGTTATTTATTCGGCCGATTAATAAATAAATTGGCCAAATAAAACTCTTACAAAAAATAATTATCTATTCTGCCAATTAATAAATTGACCAAATTAAATTAAATTAAACTATAAAAATATAGCAATTATTTATTCGACCGATTAATAAATAAATTGGCCAAATAAAACTTCTACAAAAAATAATTATCTATTCGGTCAATTAATAAATTGACCAAATTAAATTAAATTAAACTATAAAATAGTAGTTATTTATTCGGCCGATTAATAAATATATTGGCCAAATAAAACTGCTGGAGCAAAAGATGAGAAAATACACATTGATTCTAAGTATTTATATGTTTTTCAATAGGTGAAGTTTTATTGAGAAACCGATGTGGGATACAAGATTTTAGTATAAATATTTAAAATCTATTATTTTACATTTAAAATTCAAAAATTTAAGAATTTAGATAAATATGTATGGAGGTATATAAGGGGTGCCACATAGGTTTTTTTCTAAGGAAGAATCGTTTTCCTTTTAGTAATATAACTAGTGTGTAGCCCGTCGAAAATCGACGGGAAAATATTATCTATAAAATTATAATAAAAGTATTGTTCATTAATTATTTTTGAGTTTTTCAGTTTTCGTAAACCTTTTGTTGTGTGAGTTTCGTGAGCTAGATTGGAATCAGCTCGTCTACCCCGACGGTTTAAGATCGGAATCCTCCCGTCGATCACGATTCTGAAAAAGTTGAACCGTCGGTTTGGAATCGGCTCATCTATCCTCACAGTTCTAAGTCGGAATCCTCCTGTTAAGTTCCATAATTAAATCGGCCTGTCTATCCCCACGTTTCCAGTCAGAATCAGCCCGTTGACCATGATCTTAATTTTTTTGTAAAAAATAGAATAAAATAATAAAAAAAGCACCACATGTAGAAAATAAATAGTTTATATAATAGGACTTAATAAGTGGTCATATTAAATTTTTTAATAAAAATTAAAAATTATTTATTTAACCAACTGATTAATTGAGCCTTATTTTTATAGATAATTTTTAAAGTTATCTTACTTTTCAAAATCGATGTGGTACAAAAATATATTTGTCTCTCAAATAGATTGCCCACGTCGATTTTATATGCGAATACTTTCAATTCACTAAGGTCAATGAATTAACAATTTAATCTTGACTAAAATAAATATTAGTCAAATTAAATTCCGGAAAAAATTATTTATTTAGCCAATTAATAAATTGAGCAAATAAAATTGGCGTTGCAAAGAATGAGAAAACATATAATGATTCTAAGTATTACCCACCCATCGAAAATCGACGGGAAATCACATTATACCATTATTTATAAGTATATAACTGTAAAACTAATACTCCAATATTATTTATATGCATGAGATTAATATTATTTCAACAATTCACTATAAAAAATCTTAAGTATAAGGAAATTATAATAAAAGTTATCAACAATAATGTTTCATTGATTTTATTTTGCATCCCTTATCTGCAGGAAAAATTAATAAGTAGTAGGCACGATATTATATATGTCACCAATTTTTGAATAATTATTTTGATGTATATTTCTCATAAATTTCAAATTATCATTATTAACTATTTTGTATATATTTCTCATAATTTCATCATATATTTAACCAATTGATTAATTGAGCCCTATTTTTATAGATAATTTTTAAAGTTATTTTACTTTTCAAAATCGACGTGGGATAAAAATATATTTGTCTCTCAAATAGATTGCCCACGTCGATTTTATATGCAAACACTTTCAATTCACGGAGTCAATGAATTAATAATTTAATCTTGACTAAAATAAATATTAGTCAAATTAAATTCCGGAAAAATTATTTATTTAGCCAATTAATAAATTGAGCAAATAAAATTGGCGTTGCAAAGGATGAGAAAACATATAATGATCCTAAGTATTACCAAACCGCCGAAAATCGACGGAAAATCATATTATACCATTATTTATAAGTATATAACTATAAAACTAATACTCCAATATTATCTATATGCATGAGATTAATATTATTTCAACAATTCACTATAAAAAGTCTTACAAAAGTATAATGAAATTATAATAAAAGATATCAATAATAATGTTTCATTGATTTTATTTTGCGTCCCTTATCTGCAAGAAAAACTAATAAGTAGTAGGCACGATATTGTGTATGTCACCAATTTCTGAATAATTATTTTGTGTATATTTCTCATAAATTTCACAAATATCGTTATTAGCTATTTTGTATATATTTCTCATAATTTCATCATATATGATGTTAATTATTATTAATTATTGTGTAAGTCTAATCATCTTATCACAAATTAAATTTTTAAGACTCTTTAATTGATATTGCAATGTGCTTAGCTTTGATTATCTCATCTCACATTAATTGTTGTAATACTTGTAGAAAATTTATTTATGTGGTTAAAATTAAATTTTATAAGAAATTATTGCTAATTTTATACAAGTTCTACGATTAGTGAAAACTACTAAAAATTTGATGGGTGATCGTAATTTTCCTTGTATCTTGTAGATTATAGTATGGTAGACAGACGAAACATAAAATTTGTATATATACAGATAATCCAAATTCAATACATGCTCAAACTCAAAATTAGTATAATTAATTATTCTCATATAAAACCTAGATTTTCAATAAAAATTATTATAGTATATAGTTAAAAGTTATTAAATTTAAATTGGTGATTAGCGTTAGGTTGTGCAAAATTTGTTATTATTTAATTTATATATACATGTAAGTGTATACTAATAATTTATCTACCTAAACAAATTGATTTTAGCAATTTAACAATGGCTAAATTAATTTTTACAATAGAAATAAATATGTTTGTTTAACCAACTAATTCATTAGTATTATTTATTTTTTGTGATACTATTAACAACAACAACAACAACAACAACAACAACAACAACAACAACAACAACAATAACAATAATAATAATAATAATAATAATAATAATAATAATAATAGAATCTAAAAAGATTTCCTACCAAGATTTGATTTAGTTAAGTTTTTATTTCCATGCCATATATATTACTATAGAATATAAATATGAGAAATATTGATTTTAAATTCGAAAAATTTGAGAATTTAGATAAATAGGAACGGATCAATATAAGGGGTGCCACATAGGATTTTTTTAGGTAGAGTCGTTTTCGTTTATATAATAATAAATAAATAGATAGGTTCTTTTGTAATTTATTAATTAGGCTTAATAGTACCCCTACTATGTTCATAAGTGGTTTTCTACCCCGATTAGTCAAAATGGGGTATCTAAGACACAATCAGCGGGTAACCAACGACATAAAAGCAGCTTTTGCATGCCCCAACTCCAATAAAATAACCAGCTATGAAATTTGACGGGGTACCGCGATTCCATCTCCGTTATCCATTGAGTCTGCCCTGAATAATCCTCCTTTTGCCGGATTATTGCCGATATAATCATAAAAAGCCAATTTTTCGGGAATTTTAGACCAGCTTTGGTTTGTAATTGGAGACGAAGCAGCTTAAAACCCAAGCCTTCTTACCGATTACTATTATGACGTGGTCATGCATGGCCAGAGGAGTTGGGTCTGCGAAGATATTTTGGAGCTGGTCTCTTTCCTTTCTCCTGTTGTTCGAGAAAGGTACGACTTACTGAGAAAGTTCGGAAAGCAATGACCTGGGAACAAAATAAAACAGTTGATTCCAGACCTATTCTCTATTCGGCAACTACTCCTATTTCCTCTTCCTTTTGTTGGTTCTTGCCCCACTTGTCCTTTGGGTCCGCTCGGGCATTGCCGGTCATGTATGGGGAGTCCCATCGCTGCATTCTTTGACTCACGAGATGTTTCACGGATGATATTACCAAGTCCAGGTGTTCTATCAACAAGTGTACGTATCAAGGGTTTAGATCTATTAATAGAGAAATCATATAGAAAAGGTGGATTAGAAATGGAAAATTCAAAATTAATTAAGAGTTTTGTATGGAGTACCAAACAACAAACCTTTGATAAATACAATTTATCTTAACTTCAATCTTGAGTACCAAATACACATATGAAATAATTAATCTTGAGTTTTAGTCTTGATTTTAGTCTCAAGTTTATTTATCTTGTCTAATCCTACCTAACCTACCAAACGAAGCCTAAGGATAATAAATATTGCAGTACAATAAAAGGGTTAATTATTTAAACGTAGAAGCCAACTAAGCCACCACCCAACCCAAAAACATGTGAGATCATCATCTACACGAACTGAGTGAGGCACTCATCAAGGGTGGTGTATTTGACATCGGGATAGAGTTCCGAAGCCTCGTGCCCGACTACTGGATCGATCTCAAAGCAAGTATGATCTCCCTTCACGAAAACACTAAACGTAGTGGTTGATCAACAATATCAGATTTAGTGGCATTGTTGCTTCTGCAATACCAATGTGATATATATATATATATATATATATATACTTCCTCCGTTCACGATAAATGTGACTTTGAGATAGTGACACAAATTTTAAGAAAAAAAAAGAGTGAATAAGAGTGGGGAAAGCAAATGTATTAGTTTTAGTGTAACGATGGAGAGTGAGTGAGGGTGGAACGTAAAATGGGTCCATTTATGTAAATGTTACATTTATTATGAAGTGCCAAAAAAAAAATATAAGATCACACTTATTGTGAACGGAGGAAGTATATAGTAGCGTCTTTTAATGTAAAATCAGGTAGGAATTCCAATCGGCCCAATCAACTCTCGTTTTAACACCACATAGAGTTATTCTGACTCGTGTCTTCCTTTTCATAGAACAGACGATAGCTTCAAAAGCAATCAAAAAATATTCTGAATCGAGCAACCCTCAACAAACGCCGATTGCTATTTATCAACCTAATTAAGAACGGCAAAACTTTCTTAATGGACTGTAAATCTTTTTAGAACAATTTTGTGATTCTTAATAATCTATATTCTGATGTAAAATTACTACATTTTACATATTTTCTCCCGGAAACATTTATAGCTTTTTGCATGATCCTTCCCCTATTTAATACATATAGTTTAAAACAGAATTACATTAGTTACACAATTTGTAAAACAGTAAACTGGAAGTACCATATTAAATAAGAATAAGAGATATACACTACTCCTTGTTAACACAAAAACCATCTTATCTCTAAACTATACAGCAAAAGTAAGTACATTAAAAAAAAAAAAAAAAAACAAGCCTCAAGTGTGAGTGTCACCCTAACCCCGGCGTTTGCTGAGTCGCCAAGTGTTAGGTTCGTTATATCTGTCGAAGAGCGGTTGAATGCGCTCCTGTCTCTTGCGCTTGCTCATTCTGGTAGGATCCGACAGTTTGAAGAACCTCGGTGCAAGTTGAACGAGCCATTGCGGATCCACGACAGTGACCTCCCGCATGTACTCCTTCGTAGTCATCACCAATTCGTGGTAAATAAGCCACTCGGGTTGTCTTTGGAACAAGGCGCTGCTCGGATGAATATAAACGGGCTGGTTCTCGACAAGCGTCCGATAGCCTCCTTCGAGCGGATCCCTCCTCGCAGCATGGAAGAAGAAACCAGCAGCTATAGCCTTGCGTATTTTCGAAAAATTGTTAGTACCAGCGCGCACAACATCGAGCTTGTACTTGTCCATGATGGAGAGGAGCTGCTTCCTCACATCCTGAGCCCTCCTCAACGATCGCGATTGAAGAAAGTTACAGGAACACCATGCGCTCGAGAAACCGTTGGCTTTCCATGCCTCGTACACAGCAAGTAGAGTCAGATGATCCCCTTCGGGCTGGAAAAAGTTCGCTCTCTTCTCATCCGCTCGGGCTTGTTTCTCTCGCGGTCGGTAGAATACATTCCCGGTTTGAATCATGGCAATAATGGTCAGAATCTCGTCGCTGCAACCAAGATCCACACTGGCAAGAAGCATCTTGGAGAGCGGAGGATCCAGTGGGAACTCCGCCATTTTCCTGCCCAGCTTGGTAAGAAGGCCCTCTTCGTCCAGTGCTCCTAAACTGTATAGCTGCCCCATGGCAGAGACGAGAGCCTGCGGTGCAGGGGGGTCCATGAAATCAAAAGACAGCACATCATTAATACCCATAGCTTTCAAGTTGAGACTAGTCATTCCAAGATTACTCCTTTGTATCTCCGGCAGTGACGTCGGTGACATCTCATTGTGGAAAGCACTCGCGGTGTAGAGGCGATAGCACTTTCCGGGGCCCGTACGTCCAGCCCTTCCCGCCCTTTGAATGGCAGACGCTTGAGAGATTGGAGTTATCACCAACGAGTCGAGCCCTTGTTTAGGATTGTAGATGTTCTGCTTGGCAAACCCAGGATCAATAACATAAAATATGCCGTCAACAGTCAAAGAAGCTTCGGCTATATTGGTAGCAACCACAACCTTCCTCTTCCCAGGGGGCGCAGGGTCGAAAATCCTCGATTGCATTTCACTCGGTAGAGCACTGTATACAGGTAAGACGATCAGCTCCGGAAGATTTTTACCCAAGCCCTTCATTCTCTCACAGAGGCATTTACAAGCATAATCAATTTCTTCTTGACCAGTCAAGAACAGAAGAACATCGCCTTCAGGTTGAGTCAAGTGAATCTGCAACACGGTGTTGAGTGATTCATCGAGGTAATCCGTTACCGGCTCCTTGCTGTGCAGTATCTCAACCGGAAAGGTTCTACCTGGAATGGTGAAAATGTTGCAGTCGAAGAAATATCCAGAGAACTTGTCTGCGTCCAGAGTTGCAGACGTGACAATCAGACGAAGGTCGGGTCTCCGTTTGACGAGTTGCTTCAGCAATCCAAAAAGGACATCTGTATGAATGGTCCTCTCGTGAGCTTCATCAAGCATAATCACCGAGTACTGAGATAACTCTTGGTCAATCAGAATCTCCCTCAGAAGCATACCATCTGTCATGTACTTGATCACCGTCTCTGGACCGGTGCAATCCTCAAAACGGATTGCATACCCGACTTCTTCACCCACACGACAACCGAATTCCTCAGCAACTCTCTTGGCCACGGATGTTGCAGCCACCCTACGAGGCTGAGTGCATCCGATTTTTCCCTTTCTAGTGTAACCTGCCTCAGCGAGATACTGGGTTAGCTGCGTAGTTTTGCCCGACCCGGTTTCACCAACAACAACCAGGAGCTGATTTTCATCAACAGCCTGAACAACTTCCTTCTTGAACTTATAGATAGGTAAACCCTGTCTCTGGTCTTGAATGGAAAGCTTTGATCGTTGCCCCAAGGTGAGAGATCTGCCACGACCGTACGCATCCTTCTTCCACTCTGGCATGTCATATGCAGACAGGCCAACACCTCTGAGTTCCTGAGCAAGATGCCTCTCACCTTTTTCCGGCATTGGGTCTTCCCAAGGCCGATTCAAATCCTTTGGCATGGAATCCAGCATGGTTCGCTGCTCCTGCTCCCCGACTTCCCTCCTTTCCTTTGTCAAAGCAGATTGAAGCGCTGCTGCACGGCTCAAAGAGCCCTCGGGATTCTTGCATACCTTCACCGGAGACATGTCGAATGAAATTGAATACCCCTGCAGAAAAGCCGGTTCATCATCATTCAACTCGACCTCAACCTCCTCTTCTTCTTCGGCCTCTAAATCAAACATAGTAGGGTACTCCTTTACGCTCATAACACCAGCAGCAATCAGTTGCTTAGCTTCCCATCTCTCAGGCGAACTCATCCGCCTCCTATTCCGTGACAGACCAATCACACTCCCGCCATCATTCCTATTCCTATTCCTACACCGAGGATTGGCCATCCCATCATCTGTCTCGCTCAAGGGCTTTCCACTCTTCTGATCCACGTCCCTCATTGACAAACTCAACTTAGTCCCACTAACCGAGACAACTTTCACATAAACCTCTTGGCCTCGCTTCACTACATCCATATCCATAACCTTCCTGGTAAAATCATGTACCAGGCCCTCTTTCCCTCTAAAATCATTCAACTCAACAAAACATCCCCCCTTATTCATCACCCTCGAAACCCTTCCTTTGTAAACTTTGTACAATTCTGGACCATTATTCTTCCCAGTCTCTCTATATTCATTCCTCCAATTCCCTTCTCCTCGATTCCTATCCCTCCTATCCCTATCTTCTTCATCCGATCTTGATTTGGACTTTGATTTTGATTTTGATTTTGATTTCGACTTGTGCTTGGGCGGCAAAATTGCGTGAATAATTGTAAGCAGTGTGCGGACTAAATAATCGGGCAGTTCAGCATCCTTCTCCTTCAATTTGAGATCCAATTCGCCCACCGTCTCGCAATTCCTACCCATCTCTGTGATGAACTCCGCCACCACTTTATTATCATTAGTATCCCCAAAACCTGAATAATGCCTATCCAGCTCCGTACATACTTTCGAAAGTAACGATAAATACTCTAGCTTCTTCAACCCATCGCCTTCGATTTCGATCTCTGCAACCATGGTTTCTTCAAATTCACTGCAAATCCAAATCAACACACGTACTGCCTTCTCGCTTCCTCAATAATTACAATTGGCACCGTACAACAACAATCAACGCCTATTTATACAATCAAGCCCTAACCCTAGCCCCAACCCCAATCCCAATCCCAGTAGGAATAGGATATGTATCTTCTAGTCACAATCTAGTCCCAAAAAAATAACCTACTCCGTTGCCGACTTTAGAAACGTTTATACGGATAAAATAAAAAAAAATTAAAAAAAAAATAGTGAGTAAATTATATTATTCAATGAAATAAATAAATTTATTAGACTATGCATATCGCGGCTCGAGCGGGGGTGCTCGAGCGCGGATCAAGCAGGGGGTGGCTCGAGCACCCCGCGTGGCAGGCGACACCAGCTCGAGCCGTGCCCGAGCGCTCGAGCGCTGCTCGAGTCTGGCGCGTGGCCTCGCGGAAATCAAATAAAATATATATATATGGCGCGTGCATCGCATGCGCCTAACGTAATTTTTTTAAAATTTCGACCGTTCAACGGCTAATGGCCGACTTTTACTTTTTCTTATTTTTTTTTATTTTCCTCTACTATAAATATACAATCAATCCTCATTCTTCTCACACCATTTTATCATCTTCTTTCTCTCTCAAATTCAACTAAAAAAAATGTCTTCATCTTCGTTGAGTTTTTCATCTTCGTCAGTGGAATATGTCGAGGGCGGCACCGACGACGAGGTAATGGAGATGCTGGCGGACGCGGATCGCTACATACGTGCACACCTAGTGGAGCAGAAAAAGAAGAAGAAGAGGGCGCAGGGGTTCGTCGACCGCGACCGAGAAGCGGTGTGTGCGCTTTTACACGCCGACTACTTCACCGACAACCCCACCTACGGCGAGCACTTTTTCCGATGCCGTTTCTGGATGCATAAGCATTTGTTCTTATACATCTGCAGCACGTTGGAGAGAAACGTCCACTTCTTCACGCATTGACAAGATGCACTCGAGCGTTGGGGGCTGACGTCGGTGCAAAAATGCACGATGGCGATGCGTCAACTGGCCACCGGTGGTGCTGCGGACGCCTTCGACGAGTACCTGAAGATTGGTGATAGCACCGGCAAAAAATTTTGCCGGGCAATCATCGACCTCTTCGGCGAGCGGTACTTGAGGAAGCTCAACGCTGCCGACATTGCACGTCTGCACCAAATGCACGAGGAGCGGCATGGGTTTCCGGGGATGCTAGGGAGCCTGGATTGCATGCACTGGGCTTGGAGGAACTGCCCAAAAGGGTGGGCGGGTGTCCACACTCGCAGCGATCAAGGCGTGCCTATCTTGATCTTGGAGGCGGTGGCGTCGCAGGATTTGTGGATCTGGCATACCTTTTTTGGGTGTGCCGGCTCCAACAACGTCCTCAATCAATCGCCCTTGTTCACCGACGTGCTTGAGGATAGAGCTCCGCCGTGCAAGTTCACCGTCAACGGGAACCGCTACGACAAGGGGTACTACTTGACTGACGGGATCTACCCTTCTTGGGCAACACTAATCAAAGCGCCGACGGTTGAAACTGACGAAAAGACGGCGAGGTTCAAGAGGATACATGAGGCGGCGAGAAAGGACATAGAGCGGGCCTTTGGAGTGCTCCAAGCCCGATGGAGAATAATACGCGCTCCGGGTCGGTGCTGGTACAAGAAGCATCTCCGAGACATCATGTTCGCGTGCATTATTTTGCACAACATGATCATCGAAGACGAGCGGGAAGATGTGGAGAATTGGAGAGACGACTCCGATTCTCCGTCCATTAGCGGGATATCCCGGAGGCACTGTCCGATCGCCTTTAGGACCTATCTCGCTCGGGAAGCCGACTTGAGAGATCAACGAAAGTACACTCGACTTACCAATGATCTCATCAAGCACGTTTACCAGAAATTTGGACCTCTACGGGAGTAGTCGACCATTTTTAATTAGGTAATTTTTTTAAGTAATGTAATGTTTTTTATTTTAATTAATGTAAAATTTTATTTTATTTGAATTAATGTAATGTTTAATGTTTATTTTCTCATAAATGGAATTTTATGAATTAATTAAATAATGAAAATGGGGAATTGTTTAATATTAAAGATAGAGCACCCTTGAGATGCAGGGGTAGAGGTCTCTAGTGCTCTAGTGCTAGAGCACCCCTTAGAGCACCCTTAATTTGCAGATAGCCTTAGACATATGGTATTTCCCTCCTTGATGGTGTACAAAGTTTTCCACCACACGTTTATGAGTGGTGTAGATTGTATAGATTTTTTCCATAATATAGTAATTTATTAGATAATATTGTATATTTTGTATAATTTAAAAAAAAAATAAAGATATTGCTCGTTAATTAATTGTTGTTCGTATTTTTAGAGTTTTGGAGAGATGATCATTTAGGTTGTGATATTTTGTATAAGCTTATATACAACTATTTTAAACTAGTGTATAGCCCGTCAAAAATCAACGGGAAATTATTATTTAGTATAATTAATAAAATTGAATATTTCATGTGATAATATAAGAAACGTAATGTTTGTTAATTATTTTTTATTTTTTTAAGTAATACCATTAAAATTCAAACTTAATTCACACTCCCTCCGTACTTGAAATAATACACTACTTACCCCTTTTCCACTGTACTTGAAATAATGCACTACTTCACTTTATGGACTCCTACACCCTTTCAATCTCACTTATTTACACCATTTGCCATTACTTTATCAACCACTACCTAATCCAACAAAACCTACTTAATCCACTAAGAACACTAATTACCCACCATTTATTTTAATCATCTAATCAAAATTAATTAACAAAATTTACCCTAATCAAGTTGTATTAACAAAATTAACAAAATCCTGTATTAACAAAATTAATTAACAAATTTAACCCAACCCAATTACAATAAGAGACATATTTTGAAATAGCCATAATGACCATTAAAATATAAATTTTGGCCCACCTCCTTTAAAAATATAAATTTTTAATGAAATGCGGAACGGGTCGGGTCGGATGCGGGCAGGCGCGGGTCGGGTCGGGTCGGGTATGAGGTAGTTGGTACTTTTGGTACAAATTTAGTCATATTAGTACCAAATGTTCTAGTACTTCTGGTACAAATTTAACCTTATTAGTGCCAATTGTTCCAGATTTGGTACAATTGGAACGAATTGTCGAATTAGTTCCAGATGTTCCAAGTTATGACATGGTATTCTTGGGACAAACATTTCAATTATTCCATGTTATATTGCGCCGATTTTGCGGCTCTGCCTTCGGCTCCGATTGTACGGCTCCGCTTTCGCTCCGATTACTAATATAGAGATAATCGTCGGGCAACAATTTAGATTTCTTCGGCTCGCTCCAAGGCCTTCGGCTCCCCTCGCTCGAATCTTGACCGAAGAAGAACTGACAAACAAAAAAACGAAGAGGCAAACAAAAAATTGGAAATTAAAAAAAATCTAAAAAATAAAAAAAAACATAAAAAAAGAAATAAAAATCTGAAAAATAAAAAAAACAGAAAAAAAAGAAAAAAAATCTGGAAAATAAGATAAAAAAGAAATCTGAAAAATAAAAAATAAAACAGAAAATAAAGAAAAAGAAATCTGGAAAATACGAAAAAAAAAAGAAAAAAAAAGAAAAAGAAATCTGGAAAATAAGAAAAAAAAAACAGAAAAAAGAAAAAAACTGGAAAATTAAAAAAAAAAAACAAAAAAAAGAAAGAAAAAATTTGAAAAGGGAATTAAGTGTCAATAAAATAGGTCAAGAAGTGATGGATCACAAATAAAAGAGGGAAAAGGGTATTTAGGTCCTAAGTTCAAAAAAATGGCCATAATTTATATTTATGAAGAGGGTGGGCTATAATTTATATTTCAATGCTCATATTGGCTATATCACATGATATTCTCTTACAATAATGTGGACCAAATTAACAAAACTCAACCCAATTAACAAATCCTAATTAAACTAACCTAATTTAACTACCCAACCCAATTAAAAATAAAACCCAAACCCTAACCCAATCTGCAGCCCAATTTCATCCCCAAATATAATGCAAATCTCCTACCCCCCCTCCCCCCAAACCCTATTCGATGCATTCTCATCCCTGTTCTTCACACATCTAGGGTTTTCTCCTCTCTCTTTCTCCACTCTTATCTCTGTACTTCGTCACTGTAATCTTATCTCTGTGTTCCCTATAATGGCGCCGATCAATATATCTCATCCCATCTCTGAGAGCCTGGTGGCGAAACCTCTTTCGCTGCCGCTCAATGAAGAGTCTGACGCTCCATCGGCGCCGATCTATGATGCCGCTCAGACGCAATCTCCTTCGCCGCCGTTCTTTCATGAGTCTGAGACTCAGTCTCCTTCTCCGCCGGTCTTTCACGAATTTGAGAATGTATCGCCGAAGATCTATGACGATTCTCAGAGAAGATCTCCTTCGCCGCCGTTCTTTGACGAGTTTGAGTGTCAATCTCCTTCTCTGCCGCTCTATGATGAGTTTCATAGTCAAACTCCGTCGCTGTCGTTCTTAGCCGATGGAACTCTGCCAGATTCCCCGCAGGCGCCGCTCAGACGCTCATCGTCGCCGCTCTTTGATGGAACCGTGGTGCCGGAGTCTGAATTCCCTTTGATCAATGATGAGTATTCTCCAAATCTTCTAGAGGGCATGGTGGCTGACCGTGAGAGCTCGGTGCCGGCGATGCAGTGGGAGGATGAAGCTGACATTCATCTGACCAACGAGGAGTTGGTGTAGAAATACATTGCTAAGGGTTTGCTAGAGTATAAAAGCTCAAGAAAATAGGTGATTGCGTTCTATTTGTATTTTTTTCAGTTTTATGATTCCCCTCGATTTGTAATACTGCATTTCTCAAACTTATATTGAATGAGTGGGGGAAGGCTGGTGATGCCTTGTGTGTGTAATTTATTATTGTGAAACTGATATTGAGCTGATACTGCAATTCTGATATTTATGTGTGCAATTCTGATATCGATTGTGTGTGCAATTCTGATATTTATGTGTGCAATTCAGATTCTATACTTGATATGAACAGATTCTATACTTGATGAGTGCAGCCTTTCATGCATGAGAATTGAACAGATTCTATACTTGATGTGTGCATCCATTCTTTTATGCTGATATGAACAAATTCTATACTTGATCCCTGCATCCTTTCAGTGCCACCACTAGGACAGATAACATTTCTAGTTTTGGAGGCATAGATAGGCATGCATTTGAGTCAATGATGCAAAAAGTCATGCATTTAAAATAAGTTGAGACTACATTCATGATCAAAAGTCAGTTTACATTCCAAACACAACAACTACATGCAAAATGTTTGTCCCTGTAAACCATATCCCAAAAATTAGAATTTGTTCAATTCAAATGCAGATCTTCTAATCTTTTATCTGCATCTGTTCCACTCCTGCAACTATGTCTTCATTCTTGTATATTAATCCTCCATCAATCCCATGCATCTTCAAATATTCCTAACCTTCTATTACAAGTTGTTCATCCACTGTGATGCATTCTGGCAGCAAGTCTTGCCTCATCAATCTCTCTTTGCCCATATGTGGGATCTTATAGTTGTTGCTGCCTCTGCATTTTATGATCTCCTCATGGCAGCCCTGTAAAGTTAGGAATACATTGTTTAATTTCCATGTTGGAAACTCATCAAAAGCTTCCTTGACATTTCTGATCATGTCATCCACTGTCTTTGCCTGTTTCTCATCCTTGAGTGTCTGTATGGCTCTAAAAAAGCCAAGATCATTGATGTTAGTATCTGGTGAATTTGGTGGTTGGCAAACAAGCTGTATGTTGAATCCATCAGATGATACAGCTGCTCTGAAATCTGGATCATTGTTATCTATGTGCGGTCTTGCATTGTCTTGCTGTATAATTATGTTTTTGCTGATGCCTTTAGGCCATTTTGCTTTAATGATTGGTATCATCTGCAGCAGTTAAGGTTGTAACATGTACAAGTGCTAAATGATGAATTGAACAGATTCTGATAGTGTAAAAATTACATGAGAAAACCTTACCTACTGCAGAAAGATTTCCTTCATTACTGCTCTTGAAATGGTTTGAATTGGCTTGGTTACCATGGTGCCCTTCTCTCTGTTTTTGCTATGTCTTTGTGCTGGCTCCTCATATGTGAATGGAATAATTGCCAACTTGCCATAAAAAATCACTTTACCACTGCTATCAATGATTGGTCTAGAAACCATGCACTCAAACATTATTTTCTCAATAGATGATTTGGATTTACATGTTCTATGTGGCTCATCTTCTCCTGCTGCCAGGTAATACCTTCCTTTCGTTCTAGTTAAATTGAACCATTTTTCATCTATGTGAATCACATTGTACATAGACTAAAATTGTATCTTCCTCTCTTCACTAATGCAACTGAGTTGATTGAGACTGAATTTCATTCTATTCACCATGTTTATAGAAGTGAGAAATGGTTTTATAGCTCTTGTATGAGGCCTTAACTTTTTATGTTTCAACCAGTTTTGTACCTGACCTTTGCTCACACCCATGCCTAGTGTCATGTTTCTGATACTTGATCTCTGAAAAACTGATAGGCTCTTCACTTTTTCTGTATCAATGTGCTTTCTATCTTTGTGAACTGACCCCTTCTTCATGCTTACAAGGTGTATAGTCCTGCCCAAGGCTTGTTGAGCTGTTGCTTTCTTCCAAATGCGCCATACTGTGCTGGCATCTATTTTGAACAGTGCAGCAGCTTCCTTTTTGGCACCGTGATGTAATTCTGAGTGCCTGCTGTGCTGAAGAAGCCATTGCGCCAAGTTATTGCGCTCTTCGTCAGTTAGATTTTTCCTTTTTTGCCCTGTTTGCATTGCTACAAAATTTCTGAATTTTTTTTAAGTGTAGAATCTCTGTAGTTAAGCCTTCAATGCAGTATTTATGGCTGTTTTATAGTGGTAGGTGTACTTCAAATTTCCCTCCTAAGTGTACTTTTAGTTGGAAATTTTAAATTTCACTGTAACTTTTCATTTTGCCACCAAAATATGAAAGTTCACTGTAATTTTCCTCCTTGTATATTTTCACTGTAATTTCCTTGTAATTACACCAAGGAATGAAAATCTGAATTTTTTATGTATTTGGATTTCTTAATTTAATTTCATATTGCCCAGTATTTATTTTCATACAGCTAAATGGAAACCAGAAAAAAAAAATAGCGTGCAAAAAAAAAAAAACAGTAAATGTCGTGCAAAATAAAAAAAAAGCAGTGAATGTATTAAATGGGGGGTGGGTGGTCTAAAGTTACAAATGCTAATTGTAATTAAAATTCAAGCTTAACACTACCCTTTATGTCTTTTTACACTACTTTATACAACTTTACCAGCTTTCTTAAACTCCGCACCGAACAGTAAATGGTGCATTATATCAAGTACGGAGGGAGGTACCTATTTCTATACAATAGATAATTTTAAAAGCTCTCTTTCTTCTCAAAACTATTGTGAGACAAAAACTATTTACTTCTCAAAGAGATTGTCTGGTGTTGATTTTGTATGCGAATTGAGTATGTTCGTTTTCATAGCAAACATCTATTTGTCTCCCAAGATTATAAAAAAAATTTAAAGTAGCCCCACTTGTACTGAATCGTTCCCTCAACGCGCACAATTATGGGTGGGAGCCCGTGGACAAATTGTTGTAAACTTTTTGCTAATTTTCTACACATTCAACGTTTTATAACGGAGACAATTAATCAGAGACGGTATGTTTAGGATTATACAAACCTGCTTGAAATTTATATACATGTACTTGTTTCAAAGCCAATTAAAAAATATGTCAAATGCGTTCCTTCCTAAAAAATTTAGATAACAATACCCGCCGGTTGGGAATTGACCTGTCTATCGCCACGGTTCCGAGTCGGAACTGGCCTGTTGACCACGACTTTGATTTATAAATGCATAATTTATGAAACTCATTTAAAATTTATAAAGACCCAAAAATCAATTAAAAGAAATTGATTGAATTATTCACTATCGTCCTTGATCGTATAGTAATATTTGCTAATTACAATTATAGATTATGCAAAATTGGAAACACGACGATTCTAGATTTTAGAAAATACATGACAAAAAAATTCATAAAATAAAAAATATCTCTAGTTGAGATACTCGTCGATTGGGAATTGGCCCATTGACCGTCACATTTCTTGGTCAAAATCGGCCTACTGTCTACGGTTTGATTTATAAGTGCGTAATTTATAATATCAGTTTAGAATTTATATAGACCCAAAATTTAATAAAAAAAATTGATTGTATTATTCATTCTCGTCCTTAACTGTATAGTAATATTTCTTGATAATTACATTTGATGGTCTTGGTAACGAGTAACTGGTGTATGGGGGAGGGGGAAATACACCAATAGCAATTTTCGTTTTGCTTAATGTCTTTTCACTGAGATATACTGCTCAGGTCAGTTTACTCACAACTGGAAGAGACAGTTGGAGTAGCTCTTCAACTGAGTTTCTCAGTTGGAGCCAATCACACAGTTGGTAGCTCAGCTGGCTCCTATGCCTGAAGTTCAGGTGAATGCACCAACTGAGGTTTCAAGCAGTTTTGCAATGCGGATGATGGTGGAAGATAAGCTCGTTACAAAAACTGAAACCTTTATGAAAGGGTAAGGTTAAATTCTCAAATTAGTGCAGTGCATATGTTGGGTCAGTTGGTTAGGTATTGAATTTAAAATATTGAATGTAAAAGTACAGAAAGTAAGCACACAGTATTTTAACGTGGTTTAGAGATCGACCTCCTACATCCACGACTTTATTTTTAGGGAAGTAATCCACTAGGTAAGCTTATGCGTGCTTACCAAACGCCCAACTTGGATTCCAGGTTCCAAGCAAACCTAACCAGTTCGATTCCGGGTTCGAACAAGACCCTACAACACTTTTCTGGGAAAGTGCACAGCCTGTCTTAGATTCTGGGTTCTAAGGGACCGACTCCTGGAGCGTTCCAAAGGACCTGTTCTTGGATTACGAGGTCCAAGCGACTTGGTATTGGAATACTGGTTCCAAGGGACCACGTGACTTTGATTACGGGTTCAAAGTCAAACATGAGGTTTGGATTTAGGGGGAAGAAAACCAACAAAGAAATCTACTACACTTTAGGGAAGTGGAGGCTTCAACCTAAGACAACAAACTTAATCTCTTGTGAAAGAGTTTGCTGGGACAAAAACCAAGCAAGAACTTGCACTCAAAACTCTATCAAGGAAAGACTTCTTAATAGGAGGATGTTTTCTTGGTTGAGGAGAGAGGTAGTGTGTTGTTGCTGCGACTACTCTTCTTTTCTCTCAACTCTTCCAATGTGAAAATTTATGTCACTAAGCGTAGATGTGGAGACCTCTATTTATAGAGGAAAGAGTCAAACAAGCCGTTAGCAAGAGTTGTTGAATCTCTGCCAAAAGTATGACATTCCACATGCTTTACTGGTAACTTTCCAGAAATAGTATCTGCGACCTTTGCTTTTTTGCACGTCGCTATTATCTGTCCATTTATGGTAAGTTCTCTAGCTGACTTGTGCTTCCGAGTAGGTTTGATTCTGAACTGCAACTCCTCAGTCTTCAGCGTCTTCAAGATCTTCTCTTCTCTGCTTCATGACGATTGACAACTTCTCTTCACGTGAACTGGACGTCTTCAGTTGCGTGAATCAATTGGGGAGACAACTGAGTTGTTGTTTAACTGGGTTCGTACTTCAGTTGAGGATGATGTCTCAACTGACTTCCAATATCAATTCAATTGAGAGTGAAATAGGATTTAGGGCTACTATTTTGGATAGGATGCAACCTTTTATCTGTTAAAAATGCCCGGAATAAAAGTTTTTCCAGTAGAAAATATCCCTCAAACATCTCTTAACTCTCCTCCACTCTTTCCCGACATCAAAATTCTCTCTACATCATCTTATATCTCCCAAAATAAATTAAGGAATCTAATTATATAATTTTTAGATCAAGATTCCGTCTAATGAAGAAAACATAAAAACTGCGCGACCAATTATGCTGTTAAGTAATTTATTTTTAAAACTTCGTTCAACGTTCTCAAAAAATTCTCCAACTTATCTCAAAAGTCTTAAAATAAATTCTTGATTCAAATGAAATTAATTAGACTAAATTTAGAGTCTGTCGATGAATAGTGATTTCTCGGTTAACGTTACCATTCATCAAAAGTAAAAGTTTTCAGAAAATTTCGAAATTCATACTCAAACTCAAACTCTATAATAATGCTCAATCAATGCATCACATACTCGATTCGAATAATCAAAACGAGAAAAATCACATCAAAACACGTAAGAGCATTTTCGTCATTTCATAAAAAAATTTATTTTCTTGAAAATTTTTAGCACTCAAAACTCATCATATGTGCATATAATCTTATTTAATATGCACTCAATAACATAGAAAAGTTTGGAGCATTACATACAAACTTATCAGAAGCAACTACTTTCTCAATCAAGGTAGATACTCGGGCAATTTCACTAAAATTTTTATCAGCACAATCACTTAAAACAATTATTCACTCATATGCTCACTCAATCATAACTCAAGCATTTACTCATAATCATTAACTCAAACTTTGGCATAAATAACAATTTTTAGATATATGCAATAACTCAAACTCAAACATTCAATCACAATCATTTTTCTCAAATAGCGTCGACCATTTAAATAACTTCAAAACTCAAGCATGGATTTAACGATAAACTCAACTAATAACTCAAATTCTTTCTTAACTTATTCTCTGACCTCATATTCAAGAATTCAATCAGTAACCTAGATTTAATAGACTCGACTATCAACTCAAACTTCGGTTCACTCTCAAATATTCTACTCGAGGACTCAATAGACAAAACTCAAACATCAACTCAAATATTAAACTCGGGCATTAATTCTAACTTTTATCTCAGCACTATTCTCAAAATCGTTCTTAAGGACTCAATAATTAACTCGGTTAAACAAACTCAGGCACAAAACTTATGGGCTTACTTTTAAGGATCTAACGATCTCTTTGCTTCTATTGTCAAATGATGGCCTCTTTTGAGGACTTATACCAACACAAGGATATAAACCACCAAGGTTAACCCTAACATCAATTGGATGTGCTAAATTTCTCAAAATGCACGACACGAGCTACTACTTCACGTCTGACTCGACTATTATACTCGGCATCAACATTCATCTTGATGATCGAATAAGAATGGATCAACTCTTATACGTAAAATAAAGATTATTCGATTTTCCGTAGCTTCCTAAACTGAATCCCTAAACGTCATTCTCGATTGAGTTCTCATCTTCATCTTCTTCTCTCGGCTCTTCTTTAGGATCCTCTTCTGGATTCTCATCCCCTTTCGAGTTTTTCTCTTCTTTTCTTTTGACAGCGGCTGGTATCTCCTTGAGATGTCTAAGACCAGCTATAGGGGCTGTCCATGGTGAACTCTTGCTGCCGTACTATTCATCCTCGTAAGCTACTTCGGTGTCCTCAACTTTTTGTCATCCCACAGAGGGGTCTCGTTGTTGTTATCGTTGCGTAGGAGGTACGCAGATACGTCAATGTCCTCAATGAGCTCTAGCTCTATCTCCTAACATGGCCTCAAAACGGTGCCTCGAAGGCTGGAAACTGGAAACAAAAATAACTGCTCAAAATGAGCTGGAGGTGGCTTGTGTCTATCGTTGCTTCCACAGAGGAGTACTTGAAAGGCTCGTCATCGTCGCTATTCTTGGTGCAAGTTAACCCAAAAGGCTTGGCTATAACTATCACGGGAAATATGTGCTGATATGAGGCATAAATGCCTTTAACTCATCGTACGAAAAAAAAAAACAAGACTCGGAAAGAATCGTATGAATCGTCGGGCTGCATAGCTTCAGAGCTGACCGGGGTAGAAAGGTTCGGTAAAAAGGATTGGTCAAGAAAATAACTCTCGATTGTTTGCTGATTTTGAAGCTTAGCACTCGACACAGACTAGGCAAAAGAGGAATAAGAAATGAAACGGGGTTATCCTGAGATTAAGGCTCAGAACTGAGTTTACTCGGCTCAAACTGAAGTAGAGGGTTGAATGGTCCAGGGAACAAAGCATCCTCCCTGATGAATTAACTCGAGATTTTGGCGATAAAACTCGTTGTAGTTGTTGACCAGGTAGACTTCAAGGTACTGACGTCCGATGTGAGTCAGCACTGGAGAAGTTGCTTACTCACGCCACTCTTTGGGAAAACGTAGATGAGATGCATCATCCCATTAAAAACACTGACGTTTGAGGTACTTAACTATCTTTTGAACTTACGACAATGTGCTACGAATTCTATTTTCATCTCATAATAATTCTTCCTCATATGCTCATACTCTCGCATCCTTACTCAGCTTCTTACATCGTCTATCTCATTTTCGTCTCTCAGAGATGACCCTAAACTCAGGGCACCGGGTAAGTCCACATCACGTAATTGATCGCACAATCGTTTCATCCTTTCAAATTCAAATGCCAAAGCATGATTAAGGGAGAGAACTCTAAAGTATCCTAGTTCTTCTAGCAACTTATCAATCTCATTACTTCTAGATAAGTGCAAATAGTTTAATTCAATGACTCGGAATTAATTAACAACTTGGAAAGCTGTTAAAAAAATTTCGTACCTGGTTGCCGGATGAGATGAGATGAGGTGCTTGGCTCGTTGTATACTCAAATAAGTCTAGGCAATCAAATCTAGACTGTTGGGAAATTTATTAAAGTTTTGATTGATTCCAAAACCAACTGACCCCAACCGAGTAGATGTTGCCATTTCCTATTGTTAGCTTTTAGGCTCGCTGTTTGAGCAATGTTAAGATTTTATCTTTACAGGACTCCAGCTGAAGAAGGTAACAAGGCTTCACTCAGATAGAACATCAGTTGTAAGAAAGACAACTGAGCGTTCAAGAAGGAAGAAATAAGAGAACATCTGATTTAAGGGGGAAGAGAACATCAGATAGAAGAAAGTCATCTGAGCGTTCGAGCCAACTGATCAGATTCACAACATGAAGAAAGTCATCTGAGCGTTCGAGCCAACTGAGCGTTCAAGATTCAGAACATCAGAAAGACAACTGAGCGTTCAAGAGATAGAACATCAGTTGCAGGACTTGAACTGATAAGATCAACAAGATGAAGTTCAAAAGCAGCTGAGAGTTCAGCTGTTCCTACTCAGACAGAAGCATTCAGATAGAACATCAGCTGAAGACCAATCAAATGAAGACCAATCAGATGAAGATCAAACGACTCAACCGACTATCAAATATTGGAGGTCAAAGGTTAAGATTTGAATTTCAAATAAGGAAGTCATGTGAAGGTTTGACTCTCTGTCATTACCTCATTTGGCCCAACACAAGGCTGTCTCAGATGGAAAGCAGAAGCACTCAGTTGCCAAATCCGGAAAGTCTGCAGAGATGAGAGACAAGCCATCGCTTTCAAAGAACAGAGATCAACGACTCATCCAACGGTTAGTTGATTCTCTCCGCCTATAAATAGAGGCCTTCATTCATTCACCAAGAAGAACGAGACAGACAAGTGCGAGAAGAGATATACGAGTGAAAGAACGTCTTTATTCTGCACTCAAGCAAAACATTTGTTATCCTCTAAGAACATCACTAGTTGAGAGTTCTAGAGTATTAGATTCTGTCTTAGTGTTTCTCGATCCAACCTTGAGAACATCACTAGTTGAGAGTTCGTAGAGTGTTAGATCCTAGCTCACTTCTTCTTCGAGCTACTAGTTTGAATCCCACCCTTTCACACATCCTCTCAAAAGGATTGTTAGGACCCTACTCTTCCCGTAATTGAGTAGATAGGTTGATAAGTACCAGTAAACCTATCTGTAAGGTTGATAAGTACCCGTAAACTTATCTCAACGGTTGCAAAGCCCGCGTAAGCTTTGTGATTTTTGTCCAGAAGAACTTGGACTGAGTTGTGTGGACTCACAACTCCCTGTGGACGTAGGAGTTATCTCCGAACCACGTAAATCCTTGTGTGTTGGTGTTTTTAGTTCAGTTATTTTCTTACTGCACTTTCAACTGTCCTTCTAATCAGCATACACAAACTGCATCTTTACATCTTAACTGTCTTGGTTATTGACCAACCTTGCATTGAAGCGTGAGTTATTTTACGAGTTAATTTCCACCACATTCTGCACAGCACCACTCTTCCATCTAAGCTTGCTTACTCGGTTGTGAATCCAGCCGAGTCTTTTTACTCAGTTGTTGATTTTTCAAGAGTTGTTTTAAAAAGTTATATCTGGTGTATTCCCCCCCCCCCCCATACACCAGAACTCGTATCGGGACCATCATAGACTCTAACTCTCAAAGAAGTTTAAGCTTATAGCAGACGAGCTACTCTGATACCACTATGTCACAGCCCGAATTCCAGTGCATAAAAACGACTAAAATTCATTGGACAGTGAAGATGGAACAACTGAATAAACATGACTCATAAAGGATAATAAGATGGTACAGAAGAAAATTCAAGTGGAAGCGATGACATTTAATTAACTTGCTTTCAATTACCCAATTCAAAAACTCAATGAAATAAGTTTATTATTTAAGAGTCGAAAGAATATCAAAATGAGGTGTCGAGCATGAAACTCAATAATTAAATATCAGAGTTGAAAGAATTTTAAAAACGATTAAGCATCGGTGTTGCAACGGAAGATTACATCAAGTCCCAAAGTTATATGTATGAAGACATATAACCCAAGCTTAAACAAAAACTTCGACTCGAAAACAACGAACGCCGCCCAGCATACCGCATCATCATCATTCGAGCTAACCTACACGTTTTAGAAATAACATGCAGGGCTGAGTACTTCGTACTCAGTGAACACATGCCAAAATAATTTATAGCTTGCTCGATAGAGCTATATACTTGAACTTGTCTTTCTTGCTGCATCACAAGTGTTAGAGTATAAAACAGTTACCTTGTGCATGCAATAAAATCATTTCACTTTTAAATATGTCTGCGCAGACAATATTATGTAACACATGTATGTACCAGTTCTACAATCAAATATTGGTGTCGAAAAGTAGGTCTTCTTCTCAACACCGTGATCGGTTTTCCCAAGGAAAAGCACACGATCACCTCAATGTGTACACAGAAATCCTGTCTCACACAAGACCGAATTCGTCCTCCTCAAGTAGATGGTTACATACATAAAAACTCAAACATTGGCAAGTCAATTAATTTAAAAACTCACATAATACAATAATCATAATATTTATAATATCGCATTCATCAATTTGTTTCGGTTAGAAAGCCCACCTGTCATCCAATGGTTTTGCTCGGAATACCTCTTTCCATCTCGCTCCTTATTCCTGACTCCACTCGTTTCATACTATTGAACTCCACTCGTTTCATACTATCGAACTCCACTCGTTCCTTCAAGAATAACACTTTATAAGGACGAGTTCACTATCTCGTAAAACAAAAAGTAGCCTTAGGGCTCGGCTGAATGACTTCTACTTGACTCGGGTTTTCCTTATCTTATCTTATCTAAATCGGTTCTTTCTCGGTTTCTCGACTCCACTCAAATACTATACCAACAGACTCTCAGACTTAGATACTTGACTCAATAATATTCAAATATTTTAATAATTAAATAATCCACAAATATCAAGAAATCACTATTCACATCACACGTCTCGTTTTTCTTGATTTCTCGAGTTAAACGAACTAAAAAAATTACGAGATTAATTCTCGAGTTCTAATATCACAAATCATTCACAAACAAGCTTTCAGATCAAGAATCAAACATTCATAAATAGGTAAACGATCGATTTCGATAAATAAATGGAAAAAGAAATTTTTCCAAATATAATAATATATTCTAGAAAATCATATTTATTCATTTAATAATAAATGTTCAATCGGAAATTTATTCACATCTCAATATGGTCTCATGATGACTTAATACTGCTTGACGTTTAAATTCTGAAAAATTTAAGTCTTCGGTTTTTAACTTATTAAAACTCGATATTTCTTCTAAACTTCAATTCTCGATAACTTTCACATCTTAACTCCAATTTAAGAAATTCAAAAAGCTAACTTCATTATCTTTACTCAAATTGTATCATCTAATCATCCATTATCTCAAACAACGTCAAGAACTCAATATTCATACCTTATTTCTTATTAAACTCGATTTTCTTATAAATATATTTATATTTGTTCGTTTCTCGATTTTCAAAACTTTAATTTGCTCGATTTAATTATCTAAGCTCATTAAAGTCATAATCTCACTTAACTCTATTTCAATTTTAGATAATTGACTTATTAGTGCACAAAAACTTTATTTTGGCATAACTTTTTCATACGAACTCCGAATTTAGAAATTTAAAAGGCTAACATACTTGTTTTAATCCAAATTTTATCTTGGAATCATCATTTACATTATATCTCATCAAAATCCCTTTCGTTTTTCTCAGTAAATTTACTGCACTTAAACAAAAATTCTCATACTCTATCTTTTTCATTATTTTCAAGTTCTATCGTGTACTTAGAATAATTCTAATTGGTCAAATTTATCATCAATTTCTTCATACAAGCTCAAACATCACAAAAATCACAACTCTTATTACACATATAAATCGGCACTCTCCATAAATTTAGCAAACAAGTCATACTTTTCATTTCGTTCAAGTTTTCATGCTTCTATGTACTCAAATCCATCAAATTCATCATCAATACATGCATCAACAACACACAACAAAATTTTCTAATTTCATACTCATATTCTTCGATTTTAAGGGAGAACAAGGAAGAAAAATTCTTCTCATTTAATTGATCACACACAAACTCTTAGATTAATTTATTCTTCAAGAACATAGCTTGAAAATTCCTAATTCTTGTACTCTATCTCCTTCGATTTTCTCATACTCCTCAAGCATATGGATTCTCTTTCTTAATTTTATCATTCTTACATGCTTGAAATAATTTATAAAACTCAATTCCTCAATCAAACTCAAGATCAAAATCAAGGTATGAAAGCCCCTAAATCTATTAAAATTTTTCGGTCATCATGGAAATAAAATGATCAACGTTTTTTCTCTCTTAATTTCATGCATAGAAACTTACAAGATTAAGGAATCATACTAAAAAATAAAATGATCAAAACTCCTCCTCCAACATCCATCTTGGTCGAACTAGAAGTGAGAAAGAACGAGGAAATCTCTTAGCTTATAATGATCACTAAGATGAAAGGATCATGAATCCTTACTTGAATCCAAAAGATTGATGATTTTGGCTTGATTCTCATGAAATTTTCGAGCTCCATACAGCTGCCAACAATGGAGGTTTTGTGTGTGTTTGTATGTGTGTTCTTCGTGAGAGAGAGATGGTAGAGAAAGAGAGTGTCGAGAGAGAGAGATCATGAGAGATTGAGAGAGTGAGGGAGAGTGACATGAGAGTGAGAGTGGGGAAAAATTATAGTGAGGAGGGAGGGACGTCGGCTGGTGAGAGTGAGGGAATTTTAATTTTTATTGGATAAAAATTCCCGGAAGAAAATATTTTTCGGTACAAAACATCTCTCTTTAATTGATTAACTCTCAAACGACTCAAAACTCACCACGACACTTTCTCGACATCCAATTTCATTCTAACTTGTCTTATTCTTCACAAAATAAATCAAGAATACTAGAAACCCAATTTTCGGATCAAAATTCCGAATAACGAAGAAAACGTAAAAAGTTACTATTCATATTCGTTCTCTTAAAAAATAAAATTCAAACTCGACTTAAATGAACTCAGAAAATTCTCAAACATACATCAATGGTCTTAAAATAAATTCTAGACTCAAATGTCACTAATTTAATGAAATTCAGAAATAGTTGATGAATAGTGAATTCTAGTCGGCAGTTACTATTCACTGAAAAATTTACTTTCTCAGAATTTTCCGAAATTCGCATTCATACTTCATTTCATATTCTCATGCTCATATAACTCTTCATATTTTCATTTCGTATCACTGAAATGAGAAAATTACATTTTTGCCCTTCAGTGGCATTTTCGTAATTTCACAAGAAAATTTATTTCTCAAAAAAATTATCACATAACTTCACACTTGATCACATATAAACACATTTAATAAGCACTTAGGCACATTTAAGCATAATTAAGACGATTAGTTAAGACTCAGAAAATTGGGTTACAAATCACGAAGAAAGTATTGTCATAATACGCCTCATTTTCTTATGAAAAACAAATTACAAAAGCATTTTATCACGTCAATGTTCCACACTATTGGAATATCCTTAGAGATTATTTTTTTGGATGCTCGTTGGGACTAACAAAAATAGATGAGGTCCGTGTAAGAAAGTAATAAGAAGTTTGCAACTAGAAAATAATAGACCATCCAATGTGCAAAGTTCAGCGGGAAAATGGAGCTCTTTCGCGTAGAATGCTGCATATATACCTCTTTAATTCCTAAAGCATAAGTCTGATGTTGCCCATTCCCTTTTTGTCGCAATTTGTATTTCTTTATCACTTTCTGCATATTTTATAGAACCTCATATCAGTTGGTAGTCCCCGAATCAACCAGCCAGAAAAGATATTATCGGTAAAGTTTTGAGCAATAGCTCATTTAGAATTACCTCAGATAGAGATCCTCAACAGCCTTCTGCAAATAAAGTCACATTTCCTGCATCCAGAACACAACGAGATGTTTAGTGCCAAAGACACAATCATTTACTTGTTCATTTCCAAACTGAGAAAATAACGATATGATTTGTGTCTTAAAATCATAAGTATATGATAAGTATATGATGATGATGATGTCATGGTCCAATCCATTCCGATCCTAATCAGTGGTCATATTGTGTAGAATCTCGTTTTCATAAAGATGTAGAAGCGACGAGGCTAGATTGCAACTACTCTATACAAAAGTTACTAACAAGAGTACAATAAATGAAAATGAACAAATAAATCAACACAACTAAATTGGGAATATGAGAAGAGTGTGTTCTAGGATTGGCAAGACAGTTTTTCAGATATGTGAGTAGCTAGTCAAATCAATATGCATGGCATGGAATCACTCAATAAAAATAAAACCTCTAAATCTATCTATCTACTTGTAATTATGACGATTGATTACGTTATACTCCTACTACTATTACTATTATTAAGTTTTAGGTTTTAACAAAGTTAATTGTTACTATTATTATCTGATCAGTCTGCAGCTCAGTTTTTCATTTAACCGTCAAAGCCTAAATTGTCTGCTCGCTCTTCATAACTTCGTCATTGGGGGTACCACTGAAAATAATAGTAGTATTCATCAAAAGAAATGACATAAATTTACTTTCCCCAGACGATTAAGAAATTTTAACCAAAGAAATTCAAGAATTTGACCAGAACTCAGCAGGTTTTCATCATTACAGCTGTAACACAAATACAAACCATTCTTTCTAAGCAGAATTCAACAAAATTTAGCACATCTCAGATTAATTCCCAGTCCAAAAAACAAAAACAAAAATCATCAAGTATTTGCAAAGAATATGAACAAGTACGACAAAACAAGAATTGGCGCATCTATAAAGTTATGCATGCAACAATTGCAAAACAACAACTAGGTAAAGCCCCAAAAAAAGGAAAAATATTATGAAATCAGAAATTCTCGACTGTAGATGGATTCTTGCAAAGATGAAACAGAGCCACACAAATAGACACCAATCATGAGCCCAGTAACATCGGAAACACCAGAATTTTATCAAAAGGGAGTAGAAACACTAGAATATTAACCAGAGAGAATAAAAAGAAAAAGAAATTGACTGAGAATCTACATACCTCCCTGCGATCTTCCATCAGAATAGAGTAAAATCTGAGGGATTTTTCTGAAATATACAAGCACCCTTTTGCTCCCCAAAGGGTGCTATATATAAGAAAAGACAAATTAGACATACCTCCTTTTGCTCGAAGCAGTAAAGGGTTCCATTATGGAGGAAGCAATCTAGACAGGATCGGACAACTCCACTGTTAGGTTGCCTGAATCCACAGTCAGGAAAGATCGGACATTTTTCAGTTTCATCGTATACTTCAGAGTTGGAGCTGGAAGTGTTACCAACACGGGTAAAATGAACTACTTTGCTACCACCAACAAAGATACCTGCATAATCAGAGATTAAAAGGTCTAGTCCCAGGCACAATGGAAGGTATTCTTCCCAACAACTAAGTTACAAAATAGCTGCACAATAACACACGAGAATACATTCGTAAAACAGCTAAATAGAAACCAACACAGTATTTGCAGCCACCTGATACAACATGTAAAAAAATAATCAAACCTTTTTGAAACAAATAATAGGATGCCATTACTTTCACATTGAGCACACAAATTTGATATTCACCTACACTTAAGTTAAATATAGCAGCATATTAGCACAAGCTACACGAAACACATTTGTGTAACAACTAACTTAATAGATACAATAGATGAAAAAGAATAACTTCAAACATTAACACGTTAAGTTTACAACATTCTTGAATAGCATGAGCACACACTGTTTACCCCAGTCATAAAGTATCATTCCAGAATTCGAATTCGTGAAGCAATAGCAACTAACTATATAAGTAATTAACGCTCTAGAGAACTAGTCTCAACAGTAATGGTGTAAAGACATTAACGACACACTGGGAAATCGAACATCAGATCTTGCCCTAAGTAACTACAACTATCACTCAAGAAAAAAAAGGGTCACTCACCATTAACAGGCTGATTTGTTTCTTCTTACAGTGTGAAGCATTGCAACTATTAAAGTTGCTTTGAAAAACCTCCAGCCACACATTATAATTTAGGTTGAAATCAAAATCAGCTCTATTGGACGAAAGAAGAGTCTCGTGTCAAATAGTCTAACTGGCCTCGTACTTAGATTAGTAATACCATAAACACGACTTGAACATACTCATATTCGTCAGACTATAAACACGACTTCTACCACTGTGTTTCCAAGACCCATCAGATAGTCACAAATTACATACAAATTTTCATGTTGGACACTAAAAACATGGATTCAACCATCATTGTCAAGCTGAAACAAAATCTGTTTGAACGAACGATGCTATGATACAATTCATGACCCAATAGAAACAACGCAGACATTTGGTTGTACCTTTAACTAGAAGCTAAGCAATAAGCTAGATACAATCTGTACATCACATACAATCTCAGCTTCGAAGCAACAAAAAGGATTCTCCATTCAGAATTCATGCACACACATTCCACAAAAAATACCCATAAAACTGAAAATTCCAAATTTTTGCAAATTAGCACTTAGCAGGCATGTCGGAGGCAGTAGATGTTGAAGCTCCAGCTTTCTTTCCTTCCTTCACGGACCCCGATTCAGGCATGTTACCAATGTCCAGCGTATCAGGAAGCTTATCTGATGAATCGTCAGGTGGATCTGTAAAATGTAAACAATACCTGCTTATTTCTGATTTGGCATCTACAAAATATGCAAAAGAGAGTGCATACCGAATGTGAACAAGGCCCTTCCTTAAACTACAAAATCGACTGATTGCAATCACACGAAAAGAGCCTTCCTTAAACTACAAAATCATACCGATTGCAACAATAGGGTTAAGGATATCAATTTTGGGGATTTAAGGTGAGAGCAACAATAGGCAGAGAAGCGCGAAGAATGAAATGGCGAAATTTGGAGGAACGGAGGCGCGGCGGAGGAACGGAGGCGCGGACGGAGGAACGGCGGCGTGGTGGAGGAACGACAGGCGTGGTGGAGGAACGGCATGAAGAAGCGCGAAGAATGAAATGGCAGAATTTGGAGGAGGGAGGGAAGAAGAGTATGCAGATTCCCGCTAATAATTTGGTGAAAAGGACCAAATATTTTTAATTAAAAAAAATAAAATCTAATACATAACATTTATTAATAACAATAATATTTAATGTTATTAATGTACTTGTACATAACACAAATTATAACGATATTAAAAACGCGTTATTAAAAATAGATATAAGTAACACTCATAGAGAATGTAAGATGCAAAGCCGTTATAAACGATTAGAGGTAACTGTTTTTTCATAACGGATATTTAAATATCCGTTATCTATGAGCATTTTTGGCGTAGTGTAACCTGCACATTTAGAAACCACATGCAGGACTGAGTACTTCGTACTCAGTAAACACATGCCAAAAATAATTGAAAGCTTGCTCGATAGAGCTATAAAGTGAACTTGTCTTGCCATTGCATCACAAGCGCTAGTATATTTAAAAATATTTAACTTGTGAAGGTAAAAACATTTTCTTTTCTGAAATGACTACGCAGTCAAATATATATATAACAATAGGTATAAATCAATCTACCATATTAAGCTGTGTGTCGAGAAGTAGGCCTCCTTCTCAAACACTGTGACTGGCCTAACCGAAGCAAGACTCACAGTCACCTCTAATAAATCAATTAACAACGCGTGTTCTCCTGTCTCACACAGGAACAAAATAACTCAAGTAGATGATTAAACATACCAAAACTCAAATAAATAGCAAGTCAATTAATTTTAAAACTCATATAATAATAACCAGTAAATAATAGCATTCATCAGTTTTCGGTTAAAAAGACCACCTGACCTGACACGGGTAAGTCAGGGCAAGATCTTCTTCTTCTTCCTCGCTACTTGTCTACTCCGCTCATTCCTTCAAGAATAACATCTTATTAGGACGAGCCTACTTTTCTCGAATAAACAAAACGAATCCTAAGCCTCGATTTTCGGACTTCTACTTGACTCGAGATTATTAACTTATCTTAGCTAAACTAAATCGAAAAAAAGTTTGATTTCTAACTCTATTCAAGTACTTACCAACAAACTTTTCTCAGATTCTAATAATCAACTTGATAATTTGATAACATCAGACAAATGAAAACTTAAACAAATATCAAAAATCGTGAAGTGAATATTCATTCCATAAACTTCGGATTTCTCGATTTCACACATCAAACGAATTTAGAAAACTACGAGATAAATTCTCGATCACTTTAAACATAATTCATTCACAATCATATCATCATGTTAAAAATCAGACATTCACGGATAGGTAAACGACTGACTTCGATAAATGGTCGGAAAAAAAAATTCTATATTTCTTAAAATATTCTAGAAAAATTCCAGAAAATCACATAAATTCATACGAGCACAATCTCAGACTTAGAAATTCAATCAAGACTCAAATACTAACTTATGCTGACTCGACTCTTCTCGACTTTAGACTTGAAAAATAAAAGTTATCGGATTCGAACGAAAACAGTTTCATTTTCCTTAAAATAAATAAAAGGATTCAAATATGAAATCGGATTCGAAATCCGAGACCTTGATTAAATTTTCTCGGAATAAAGTATACGTCATTTTCTCGAAAAATGTGCACATGCTCTGAAAATTCTCAAACATTCAAAATTGACTTAACATAATTCTAATTGAACAATTACTCGATCAATTTCAACTTTTGATAATCGGAGCGGGAAAAACCTTTAACTCTAATTCCTTAACTTTTGACTATTTCATAATTACAAACATAAGTGTTCGTTTTCTTTTGATTCAAGCTCTGACATGCTCAATAAATATATCTAAGCTCAAATAACTTATAAACTTGGCCAATTTCACTTTAAAACATGAAATTCAATTTTTAATTAACAAATCTTTAATTTTTCATAACTTCCTTATACGAAATCCAAATCAAGAAATTCAAAAGGCTATTATGCTTATTTTCACTAAAATTTCAACATAAAATCATTACGTGTTTCATACAGCATCAAGAAAATAAAATTCATGCTTCAAAATTCTCATAAGTTTTGAATTTCTCACATATACACCCATACTTGCTCGATTTCGGAAATTCAAAGCTCTAACATGCTTGGAATAAATCTAATATCATAAATATAACATCAATTGATTCAAATAAGATCAAAATAAAAATTCTCAATTAAAAAATTCTTTAAGTTTCGATTTTTTTTGAAAGTTTAGCATAACTTGTCCGAATTTAAAAATCCGAGATCCTAATATGCTAAGAAAAATTTCAATTGATTGATTTTCCAATCAACTTCATCATAAAAGCTCAAACACAAAAAAAATCCTAATTTCTAAGTCATACTCTTCGAAAATTTGGGATTTTTAGCATAGGAGTCTGAATTCAACGATTCAACATACCATAATGCATCAAATAATTCCAATTTCAATATTCTAACACTCAATACCATAAATCAATAAAATCATCAAAATTTTGAATTTTTATACTTAAATAGTTCGGAATTTTTGGAAAAAATAGGGGAGATGATCATGCTTTTCTATAGCTCAATTTATCGTGCATTAGATCACACAAATTCATCAAGATCATCATCAATTCATCCATCAAGAATATCAAGCAAATAATCCTAACTCCTAGCCCTAAAATCTTTGAAATGTTAGGGAGGACAAAACAATAGAGTTCTTCTTTCAAAATTGATCAATCACACAACATTAGATAAATTTTCTAGACTCAAATCCATCATCACAATCAAGATCAAGATCAACACATAGAAACCCCTAAAATCTATCAAATTTTCGGTAATATAGGGATAGAAAAAAATCATGGTTTTCTTTTAAGTTTTCATGCATGGATTCATGCAAGAACAAGGAAATCATGCTCAAAATAAATTGATCAGACTTTCCTCCCAAGATCATCATTTTCGGTCAAGAAGAAAAGAGACGAAGACAAGATTTTTCATGCTTAAATTTATCACAATGTTACAAGGACCAATAATTCTTACTTGATCTTGAAGATAGAAGGATCAAAGCTCGATTTTCTTAGCAACTCTAAGCTTCCTCAAGCTTCTTCAATGGAGAAAATGGCGCGTGTGTGTGTGTGCCGACAAGAGAGAGAGAGAGAGAGAGAGAGAGAGAGAGAGAGAGAGATGAGAGAGAAGAAAGAGTGAGAGAGAGGGAGAGAGAGTAGTGATGTCCTCTGATGCAGTGATAACAATCAAAAGAAAGCCTGCAGTTCGTCTAGTTCAGAGTGTAACCTAATTCATTGGCCATACTCCTAGACTACAAATGGGCTGACATTTATTCAACCACTCTCCTCACGCTCGCGAGTGTTCATCATCGCACCATGACGCGTTCCATCACTGTCATTCTTGCGAGCAACTTTTTCCGGCGCATTAAAGTGTGCCGTTTATCCCGAAGAAACTGCATAATTTGATCTGATCCATTGATTTGGATCTCATCCTCCCAATAAATCAGGGGCCTTGCAATTCAATTTGCATATCATCCCAGAGTTTCATTTCTCACCAACTCCAAGTTTTTCCGCCCTATTTTCTCATGAAAATTTTGCTTTGTGGTTTTCTCACTTAGGGTTTATCTTCCTCTTCAGAAAATCCCACAAGTTCGAGAATATGCCTTTCCACTTTGCAAAACGGAACTGTTCTCCCGCCAGCTCTGAATCAATGAAAAAATTGGTCCAACAAAAACGTTATGTTCGTGGCTACATGAGACGAAGACACTTCAAAGGACGACTGGCGAAGTGGGTGGTTCGTGGTGTCAACCAGCTACTGCGGATCCCTGAGGTGTTCATCCAATTACATATTAGGTGGAAGTTCTGCAACCCCTTGTCACAAGGACAGATCATTTGTGATCTGTACATCAGAAGTCCCAATCAGACCTAGACATCCGCTCCTAAGATTGTCTTACACAAGGTCATCCTCTTCTGCAAATTAGTCTCTGTGGAGCTTCCTTCCACCAAATCATTGAAGAAAGAGGTGGAACCTAGGATGATGCCTCCTGCTAACCCTCTCACTCCTTAACTTTTTGTTGATGCCAAAAACTGGGAAGAAGTTGGCTAACTCTATTTTAGAGTCCTGCTGTGACAGTACTCCAACAAAAAGGCTGGCAGGAATGGTGATCATGAAGGCTCAAGGGTAGTGTTGAATGGTGGTCAGGCGCCTTGAAAAGTTGCCTGAGGCGTTCAGTCAGACCTGACCTCAGCCTCGAGCCTTCAAAGAAGCGAGGAAGAAGAAGACCAAGGCTAATGAGGAGAAGGTTGACGAAGTAATCAAAGTCTCGCTCCATGGATCGAGACATGTATTCAATGTGAAAGCTGAATACCTTCAACTGACGTCAGCTCAGCCTTGGAAGTAGCTGAAGAAGCTGAAGACCCTTCTTCAAAGGAACAAGAAGTTGGAGAAGACGAAGGACTAGAGTAGGTTAGAAGTTAGGACTGTAGTTTAGCAAGAACTTGTAACTGTAATCACTCCCCAATTTGTTATCCATTATAATAAGTTGTCAGTTATTAAAGGTCTTAATTTATTAGCCTCACTTGATGACAACCATCTCGTTGTCCAAGTTTGAGGCTAATTATTTTTTTTTTCCTTGTGCTAACCCCTTTCCTCTTATAGACTGGAATTGATTTTATCTTTTTGTCTTCTTGGTACTAGTTTGTTGGTATCAGTTAGGAAAGTTAGGTGATGTCAGTTTATGGTTTTGGCATCATTAAAAAGGGAGAAATTATGGGGAAAAATTAGTAAAAGGTTTCAAACGATTCTAAAACCCCAACTGACCCCAACCAAGTAGATGAATGCCTTTAGTCTATAATTAGCTAGAGCTCACTGTTCGAGTGTAGGGATTTTATCTTTACACGTTTCAAGTAGAAGAAGTCAGTCGGACTGAACAAGGAGGTTCGTAAAGAACTCAGCTGAAGCCCAAACTCAGCCGAGACTCAGACTCAGTTGAGATATCAACCTCAACTAAAGCACAGACTTAGTTGGAGAGCAGCTCACTTGACTCCCCAACTGACCCACGCAGCTGAAGGCATACAGCTCAAGCGTGAAGAGAAGTTGTGTAGAAGTCAGACGTCACGAAGTGGAGAAGACTGAAGACGCTGAAGACGGAAGAGTTGCAGTCCAGATTCAAATCTACTTGGAAGCACAAGTCAGCTAGAGAACTTACTATAAATAAACCGACAACATTGTCGTGTATAAAGCAAAGGCAATAGTTTTCATTTTCGGAAAGTTTCCAGAAAAGCAGGTGGAGTGCCATACTTTTGGCAAAGGTTAAACAACTCTTTCCAACGGCTAGTTAGATCTCCCTCTATAAATAGAGGTTTCCACATCTAAGCTCGTAGGTGACTAAAGGGCAGACACAAGCACAAATAAGTGCACAGAGAGACAAAATCAAGAGTGACGTAGCAGCAGACCACCTCTCTCTCCAGCAAGAAGACCTCAGTCGAAACCAGTAAAATTGGAGTGTTTAAACCTCCTCTTGTTCTTCCTTCTAGCCTCTTAGAAAGCTCCTTCTTGATCGAGTCTAGAAAGTAGGTTGTTGCTTGTATTGTGTCTGACTAGGGTCTCTCTCGGAAGATCGAGTTAGTCCCTCTTTAGTTGAAGCCTCCACTTCCCTCAGTGTAGAAGGCTTCTGAGTTGGAATAACCCCCAACCCCCAACCCTTAGGTCCAACTTTGAATCTGGAATCAAATTCACCAGGTTCCTTTGAACCCGTAATTAAAGACTGGGTCCCTTGGAACCCCGAATCCAAGACTAGGTCCCTTAGAACCCGGAATTTAAGACCAGGTTGTGCACTTACCCAGAAAAGTGTTGTAAGGTCTTGTTCAAACTCGTAATCGAACTGGTCAGGTTTGCTTGGAACCTATAATCCAAGTGGGACGTTTGGTAAACACGTGTAAGCTTATCTAGTAGATTACTTCCCCGAAAAGAAAGTCGATGACGTAGGAGGTCAATCTCTGAACCACCTTAAAATATTATGTACTTTACTTTTTACATTTTACATACAGTATTTTACATTCAGTTTGACTAACCAATTAACCCAACATATTGCATACAAATTGCATTATTTGAAATTGCACTAATTTGGAAACTTGAACTTCCCCATTTTCATAAAAGTTTTAGTTGTTGTAACTGATGGTCCCGGTAACGAGTAACTGGTGTATGGGGGGGGGGGGAATACACCAATAGCAAATTTCGTTTTGCTTAACGTCTTTTCACTGAGATATACTGCTCAGGTCAGTTTACTAAAAACTGGAAGAGACAGTTGGAGTAGCTCTACAACTGAGTTGCTCAGTTTGAGCCAATCACACTGTTGGTAGGTCAGCTGACTCCTATGCTTGAAGATCAGCTGAATGCACCAACAGAGGTTTTATAGAGTTATGCAATGCGGAAGATGGTGGAAGATAAGCTCGTTACATTAACTGAAAGCTTAGTGAAAGGGGACAGTTAAACTCTCAAGTTAGTGCAGTGCATATAAGGGGTTAGATGGTTAGGTACTGGATTTAAAATAGTGAATGTAAAGTAGTAAAGCACATAGTATTTTAACGTGGTTCAGAGATTGACCTCCTAGGTCAACAACTTCCTTTTTGGGGAAGTAATCCACTAGGTAAACTTAAGCGTGCTTCACCAAATGCCCACTTGGATTTTGGATTCCAAACAAACCTAACTAGTTCGATTCCGAGTTCGAACAAGACCCCTCAACACTTTTCTGGGCAAGTGCTCAGCATGTCTTAGATTTCTGGTTCTAAGGGACCAACTCTTGGATTCCTGGTTCCAATGGACCACCTTCTTGGATTCCTGGTTCCAAGGGACTCGTGCTTGGATTACGGGTTCCAAGCAACCTGATATTGGATTACGGGTTCAAAGTCAGATTTGGGTTTGGATTTTGGGGGGAGAATCCAAAAAGGAAGCCTCAACACCTTAAGGGAGTGGAGGCTTCAACCCAAGGCTAAGAACTCAATCTCGTTGATAGAGAGTTCTGAGGGGATACAAAATAAGAAAGGACCAAGTCGCTTGAGAGGCTAGGGGGAAGAGGAGAGAAATCACTCTACTCCTTCTTCGTCAGTCTTCTTACTTGGAGAGAGAGAGAGAGAGAGAGAGAGAGAGAGAGAGAGGTGAAAAGCTACTTGCGCCACTTCACTCTTTGTGTTATCTCTCAGCACTCTAGAGTGCTTTTTTCTCTACTTGTATCAACCCCCATTTTAGCCTTGTTGTGGAGACCTCTATTTATAGATGAAAGGTCAAAGCCAGCTGTTGGAAAGAGCCGTTTGACCTCTGCTCAAAGCATGGCACTCCACGTGTCATAGCCCAAATTCTGGCGTATAAAGACGATTAGAATCTATTGGACAGTGAGGGTGAAACCTCAAAATAAAACATAACTCGACAAGGGATCATGCTCGGGAACAAGGGAATATAGATTGAAAGTAATAACAAATAAGAACATGCTTTCAATTCTAAACTCAAATACACGAGCATTGATATATAATACAAGTGTCGAAGGTAATTTAAATATCTCAATCCAAGTCAAGTAGAATAACGCGGAAATAGGAAATAGTTTCGAGCATCTAGCTCATTGTATCGACACAACATCAGAGTAATAGTTTAAGAAATTAAACAGAATAAAGTTGTTTATGCAAGGGAATAATACTCTCAAGTCCCACAATTACATATATGAAGATATGCAATTGCAAGCTTAAACTAAATAACTCGACTTCAAACAAACAACACACTGCCGAGCACCTTCCGCCACCTTCATCCATGCTAACTTGTACGTTTAGAAATACATGCAGGGCTGAGTACTCCGTACTCAGTGAACACATGCCAAAATAATTTAAAACTTTGCTCGATAAAGCTATATAATTGAACTTGCCTTGCCACTGCATCACAAGGGTTAGTACAGTTTAAAACGTTTTACTTGTGCATGCAAAAATCATTTTCTTTCCCTGAAACGACTGCGCAGTCAACATATATGATTTGAATAGCAGGTATGAATCAATCTACCACATAATCTTGTGTGTCGAGAAGTAGGCCTGCTTCTCAAACACTGTGACTGGCCTAACCGAAGCAAGGCTCACAGTCACTTCAAACAAATAACCACAGTCACTTCAAACAAATAACCACACATGTGTTCCTGTCTCACACATGATATTAATAACTCAAGTAGATGATTAAACATACCAAAACTCAGATAAAACGACAAGTCAATTAATTTAAAAACTCACATAATATGATAATAATAATAATAATAATCACATTCATCACTTTATTTCGGTTGAAAAGCCCACCTGACTGCAAAAGGGTTCGGTCGAGGTAGCTTCCTTTTCTTCTCCTTATCTACTTCTCGGATCCACTCGTTCCTTCAAGAATAACATCTAATAAGGACGAGTCGACTTTCTAAAAATGAAAACGAATTCTAACGCTCGGCTGAAGGACTTCTACTTGACTCGGGTTTCTTAACTTATCTCGATTGTCTAACTCGATCTTCTCGATTTCTCAATTCTACCCAAGTACTAAACCAACAGACTCTCAGACTTGGGAATATAACTTGACTCAACACCGTCCAATCAATTTAATAATTAAATAATGCACAATATCAAGAAATCACTATTCATGTCACATATCTCGTATTTCTCAATTTCTCGAGTCAAACGAACTCAAAAAATTACGAGATTAATTCTCTGGTTCTAATATCACAATTCATTCATATACAGACTTTCACATCAGAAATTGGACATTCACAGATAGGTAAACGATCGACTTTGATAAATAAATGGAAAAAGAAAAATTTTCTAAAGATAAATAAATATTCTAGAAAAATTCTAGAAAGTTACATAAATTCATTTAATCATAATTATTGACTCGGAACTCATTAAAGACTCGGTTATTAACTCATGCTGACTCGACTCTGCTTGAGTATAATTTCGAAAAATAAAAGTTATTAGATTTTGATGAAAATAATTTCATTTTTCTTAAAATAAGTCTAAGACTTCAATTATGAAATCGAATTTAAAATCTGAACTCTTAATAAGAATTCTTCGGAATAAAGTCTACGTTATTTTTCTCGTAAAATGTGTCACTATTTCTCATAACACGTGCATGTTCTTGAAAACTTACCAAACTTGGCAAAAGGACTTAAAATAATTTTATTGAACTATTACCTCGATTTATTTTCCGTATTCTCATTTTTAATTTAAGAAAACTCGATTTCATTCTTAATTTCATTAATCAAAAACTTCCACATACTAACTCGGATTCAAACAATTCAAAAAGCTAACTTAGATGTTTCTGTACCAATTTCATCATCTAATCATCAATTTAAACAATACTAGCATGCAACATCAAAAATCATCCACTTTTCTTGTGTGTGTATATATATCGACCTTTTCAAGAAATTTAGCAAACAATACATACTCTTCAATTCATCAATTTAGCATGCATTTTCCATACTCAAATTCAACAAATAAAATCACAATTCATATATAAAGATCATCAAGAAAAAACTCTCAATTTCTTAAACTAAAACCATCGAAATTTTTGAAGAAAATAGCAAGAAATTAGATTTCTTTTAATTGATCACACAAAAATCCTTAGATTAATTTTTAAAGCTCAAATCCATCATCAAATCCATGTTATGATCCAACACATGAAAACCTCTAAAAATCATAAAATTTTCGGTACATATAAGAATGAAATGATCAAAATTTTAACCTCTATTTTTATGCATTCAAACCACTCAAAATCGTAACTCTTAGTTTTATCAACTCATTCATCAATCTTTCTAACAAAAATTTCTCTTTTCGTCCTCTTATTCCCTTCGATTTTCATGAAGAAAATTAGGAAAAATTTCTTTTCCTTTAACTAGTTGTTTCATAATTCTTAGATTAATTTTTAAAGCTCATTTCTATCATCAAAATCATGCTTAGATCATCATCATAAAAATTCCTAAAAATACCTACCAATTTCGGCACACATAGAAAAGTAAACATCCATGATTTTTCTTCATCTTCACATACATATATACATACAAGAATCATAAATACTAAGCTTAAAACAAAAATCAAAACTCCTCTACCCTAGCCTTCATCGTCGACGATCAAGAGAGGGAAGAAGGGATTCGACTTTAAACTCCTACTTTCCAAGAACAATACCTTGCAAAGCTTCAACTCCTAAGTCTCAAGATCAAGCTAAAATCAAGCTCCTTCCGTGGCACAAATCCACGGAAAAATGAAAGAAAGAAAGGAGGATAAATCCTAGTCTCAAATTAATCACAAAGATGAGAGGATTTCGAATACCTTAACGGTTTAATCGTTGGGCAATCAAAAGTGATCTTCTTGCAATTTTTGAAGCTTGGAAACCATACTTCAATGGAGGTTTGAGGGAGAGATGGTGTGTGTGTGTATTGCCGAGAGCGAGAATGAGAAGGGAGAGAGAGTGATGTCGGCTATTATGAGAGAGGGAGAGAGAGAATGGAGCGTGAGGGAGAGTGGGGAGAGGTGAGAGTGGGGGAGAGAAATAGGAAGAGAGATATTTAGCACATGATAAAAAATTTCTGCATAATAATCGATGGAAGAAAAAATTTCCGATTCAAAATAACCCTATTTTTCCGTTTAACTCTCAAACGACTCCTAACTCGTCACGACTCTTTCTCGACGTCAGAAATCTCTCTACTTCATCTTAAACCACACAAAATAAATCAAGGAATCTAAAAATCCAGTTTCCAAATCAAAATTTCGAGCAACGAATAAAAAGTCGAAATTCACTATTCATATTAGGGTTTTCTGGACCATCAACTTGAATTTCTCTCGGACAATCTCTGACGACTCTTATACATATCTAAATATGCTTCTAAAAATAATCTTTAGACTAAAAAGACACTAATTAGATAAAATTCAGAAAAGTTTGATGAATAGTGATTACTCGGGAAAAGTTACTATTCATCTAAAAGCAAAACTTCTCAAAATTTTCCGAAATTCAAAATCAAACTCAAACTCATATAATCATGCTCAATCAATTCATCACACAATCGATTCGGATAACCGAAACGACAACAATCACATAAAGGCACACAATTAGGCACATAAACTTAATTAAGACGGACTCAAAGACTTATAAAGAATCGGGGCATTACACCACATGCTTTACTGGTAACTTTCCAGAAAGGGTACCTACGACCATGCTTTTAGCACATCGCTATTGTCGGGCCATTTGTGGAAAGTTTTCCAGCTGACTTATGCTCGCGAGTAGATTCAAAATCTGGACTGCAGCTCTTCCATCTTCGACGTCTTCTTTTCTCCGCTTCAAGACGTCTTGACTTGGGACAAAACTTCTCTTCACGCTAACTGTATGACTTCAGCTGCGTGTGTTACAGCCTGAAATCCGGTGTGTAGGAATGACCAGACTCCATTAAAGTGTGAAGGTGAAACCATTAAATAAACATACTATTTTTGGACACAACTCAACTCGAGATGTAATAATACATTAACTCTATTGAATTAGAAATGTGAAACCATCAAATAAACTCGACTCATCAAGAATCATGCTCGGGGATAAGAGTTTAAAGATTGAAAACGATAACGAATATGAACAGGCTTTCAAATCATAACCCAACATAGAACGAGCATATATAATTTATATAGGTTTCACAAAATATAATTATAAGTTTTCTAAATCCAAATCAGGAGGAAATAAAAGACAACGGTCATAGGAAATTGTTTCGAGCACACGGCTCATTGTATCATCACCATATAAGAGTTTAACAAAAAGACATAACCAAGAGATTATCATGCAGCGGAGACATCACTCACTTCCAACAACTACATGTATGAAGACATGTAATTGCCGACTCGAACTTTCAACTTAACAAGGACACACCACCAAGTATCATCATCGCCATCCTCATCCAACGCTAACCTGCACGTTTAGAAATACATGCAAGGCTGAGTACTTCGTACTTAATGAACACGTTCCAAACACATTTTGAAAACTTTGCTCATTAGAGCTATATAATTGAACTTGCTTTGCCACTACATCACAAGTGTTAGTATATTTGAAAAAAAAATTTACTTGTGAATGCATAAATCATTTTATTTTTCTGAAATCGACTACGCAGTCAAAACATAATATAATAAAGGTATGAATCATCTACCACATCAACATTGTGTTGAGAAGTAAGCCTCCTTCTCAAACACTGTAACCGGCTAAACCGAAGTAAAGCTCACAGTCACCTCATCAATCAAATAACCACACGTGGGTTCCTGCCTCATACAGGATATAATAACTTATGTAGATGATAAAACATACCAAAATCAGATAAATGACAAGTCAATTAATTTTAAAAGCTCACATAATAATAATTAATAAGTAATAGCATTCATCAGAGTTTTGGTTTTAGAAAAGCCCACCTGACTTCTGGTATATTGAGTCGAGGTTGCTTACTTTACGCTTCCTGACTACTTTTCAGTCCCACTCAGTCCTTCAAAATAGCATCGAATAAGGACGAGTTTATCGACTCGTAAAACGTAGAATAGACTTAGGGTTTGACTGAAGGACTTCTACTTGACTCGGGTCTTTCTTATCTTATTTTAGCTTTTCTACATCGTTATCTTTCTCGGTTTCTCATTCTCGGATTATCGTCTTTACTCGGTTTCTAATTACTTCTCAAACTCAAATTCTCGTTTCTAGAAAATGATATTTTAATATTCATGCAAAACAAAACGTTACTATTTAACTCGGCTTATACTTCTTATGAACTCGAGTCATATAAATTCAAAAAATCATAGCATCAATTCTCGACAATCATCACAAATTATTCATGTTATCATCGAGCACTAACATCAAAAATCAAATATTCACTTCAATATTCACATCATAATCGAGCATTCACATCAATAATCAGGCATTCATATCAATACTCAAACATTTTCATTCTACTCGAGCATCTATATTAATAATCAAACATTTATATTAAATAAATGATTAACTTCTCAAGTAAGTAGGTTAATAAAATCCTACTTAGTCATATAATCTCAATCAAGTATTGAAATTTCGGAAATAATTCATATTTCAAACAAAGTTAATTGTTAACTTGTTACTGCTCGACTCGTAACTTTTTAAAAGAGTTTTAACGTTGAACTTCTAACGAGAATCAGTTCGTTAAGCCCTTTAATAACTCAAATAATAATTATTATTTTGAATTTAATATTCAAACTTCTATTTACATTTCTCGACTCTAAAATACGTCATCATTTTCCTCAAAATACGAACCCATATTCGTATATATTCTCAACTTAATACTCAATATTAAATAATCATTATTTAATCTTTTTCCTTATTTTTAAAGCTAAATTTTCGTTTTTATTTAGAAAATCTCAGCTTTTTATTTTAAAACTTTATTGCTTGATAACTTCTACGTTTTAACTTCTTTTAAAGCGATTCAAAAAGTAAACTTGCTTATTTCTACTCAAACATCATCATCAAATCACTTAATACATCATATATCATCAAGAACTTAGCATCCAAATATTTAAAACTTAATAACATCGTTTTCCTCATATAATTTATAATCTTTCTTCACACAATTAATACTTCATAATATCAATCACACATCCAAGCATACTCAAAGACATAAACATCAATTTATAACTCATGTCATTCAACTCTTTTAAATTTTCAAGAAATACTCCATTAATTTGAATATTCTATAATTATTATTATTATTATTATTATTATTATTATTATTATTATTATATTTATTTCTCCAATAACTTTTCTTATTTATCTTAAACGAACTCAAATACGAGTAATTCGTCTTTTTGACTCGTATACTAGACTTCTAACACTTTTCCTCATAGAAAAAATCATTTTCTTTTATTTTAATTTCCTTTTTATTTCTTAAAATAATAATAATATTAATATTTTATTTTCTTTTAAACATTATCATCATACTCATGCATTACTTTCACTTATCATCAAAATCTTTTCATCCTTAACAAAGAGATGTCTTTCTTTGTTTTAAACTCATAACTTCTTTTATAATTATTTCTTTTTCTTATTTTTCTTTTATCATATACTCCCTCTGTCCCGTTCAAGTTGGCCACCTTTCCTATTTGGGTGTCCCGTTCAAGTTGGCCACTTTCCTTTTTTGGCAAAAAATAAGAAATCACTTTATTCATTTTATATCACTTCAGCACCACTTTATATCACTTTATCAATTAAAAAATAATTTATATCACTTTATTCACTACACTTCTTAATCCCCGTGCCGAAATGAAAGTGACCAACTTGAACGGGATGGAGGGAGTATATTTATATATATATATATATATATATATATATATCTTGTTTTTCATCTCTTTTCTAAATTTTCTCAAAACATGCTCCATATTTCAATTATTTCTTAGTTTCATTTTTTTAATGAAATTCATCATTTTAATATATATATATATATATATTTCGATTTTAATAATAAAATAATTAATTCTATTTATTTTATATCATCTTCAAATCTTCATAATTTCTTCAAGGAAATGAAGAATATATCTTCATATCTTTATATTAGAATCAAAAACATCAAAATACTTATATAAATATTTTTACTCATTTAATCGATTTTTATTCCAAAAATTCAATAAAGTTTATAAAAATCATATTCTTTTAACTCTTTAAATTTTCATGTATCTAGCTTTACTCAAAAATTCATTCTTAACATCATAACATCATCATCATTATCATCATCAATATCATCACACTTCATTAAAAATCATCAAAATTCATTTTCTTCATATAAGCATAAAATTCGAATTTTTCATAAAAATTCACAAAATTCATATAATGACTTAAAATCACATCTTAATCATATTTACGTGTTTCATCATGCTCATACTCCTCATAACATCATAAAATCCATAAATAAGTATTTAAGCATATTTTCTTCATTTTTATTCAAATAAAATTGCCAAAAATGCAAATAATTCAATAAAAATTCTCATCTTCACATATATGCATATAAATCACTCAAATCATCATCATAAACATATATTATCATCATATCATCAAATAATCACCAAATACTCATCAAAGAATTATTTTTCCTATTTTCCTCTCTTGTTCGATTTTTTTCATTTTTCTTAAGAAAATCATTTTCTTCATCTTTTAAATTCCTAGATTAGTGGTTAAACCTCTTGTTAATCATCTCATCATCATCATAAACCTAAGGTTTGCCTAAGCATAAGGTAAATCATGCATGCTTTTCCTTATTTTCTTCACTTACATATACATATATACATGAATTTAAAGGATAGCATACTTAGAAAATAAAAACTTAAACTCCTTCTTGGCTTGGTATTTTCGGCAGCTTGAAGGGTAGGAAGATGATGAATTTTTCACTCCTTTCCTTGCATGAAAAGATATACAAGGTATCAAGATCATGGCTTGAATAAATAAGGATCAAATCCTTACTTGAAAAATTTATGAAAATCGATGGAAATAGAGGGTTTTCTAAGCTTGTTTCAAGCTTGAAAAAGAATGATAAAGATGATAGCTTACTTTTCTTGATGATCTTGAAGTTGGAAAGGAAGAACTACATCAAGGAATCCTCAAGCATCATGCATGGATCCATGGAGAAGTTTATGTATATATGTGTGTGTACTCTTCGATGGAGATGAAGGAAGAAATAGGGGAAATAGAGTTGTTTCTCTTCTTGCTTCTCATGACAGAGAGAGATGAGGGAGAGCTGCTCCTGCTCTTTGCTCTCGGCAGTGAGAGAGATGAAGAAGGAGGGGCTGCTCCTTTGTGATTCTCGGCAGAGACAAGAGATAAGAGAAGGGAGCTCCTCTCTTGTGTGTTACGGTAGAGGGAGGGAGAGATGAGTGAAGGGTCTGGTCTTTTTTTTTTCTTGTTTGAATATCGATGGTGAAGAGAAGAGAGAGAGAGCTGCTGTTGGGAAATTTATTAGTATGAGTTTTGATGAATTCCAAAACCGACTGACCCCAACCGAGTAGATGTTGCCAGAACCTAATGTTAGAATTTAGGCTCGCTGTTTGAGCAAAGTTGAGATTTTATCTTTACAGGTCTCCAGCTAAAAGATGGCAACAAGGCATCACTCAGACAGAACATCAGTTATGATTAAGGACAACTAAGAGTTCATAAGTTCAGATGGAATGAGGGGGAAGTCTTCAGAACATCAGTTGTGAAGGACACCAACTGAGCGTTCATCAGATGAGAAACAGTAGAAAGAAAGAGAACATCAGATGAAAAGGAAAGTCATCTTAGGGTTCAAACCCAACCGAGTAAATATAAGGAAGACAACTGAGTGTTCAGTTTCAGAACCTCAGTTGTAGAACTCGAACAAGAAGATCAACTGCTTGAAGTTCAAGGTCAGCTGAGAGTCCAACAGTTCAGAACATCAGCTGAAAACCACTCAGATGAAGATCAAGACTTTCAACCGACGAACCGAGGTTGACTGTCAGAAAGGTTAAGATTTGAATTTCAAAAGGAAGTCACATGAGGGTTTGACCGTTCAGTCACTACCCCATCTGGCCCAACACAAGGCTGTCTCAGATGGAATGCAGAAGAGCATAGATGCCATATCGGGAAAGTCTGTAGAGATGAGAGACAAGCCATCGCTATCAACCGATCAGAGATCAACTGCTCCTCCAACGGCTAGTTGATTCTCTCCGCCTATAAATAGAGGCATTCTCTCATTCGAGAGACACACACACGAGACAGACTGAAGCAAGAGAGAAAAGTGCAATCACAAGAGAATAAGCTAAAATCCTATTCTAAGAACATCAGCAGCTGAGAGTTCAAGAGTGATAGAACATTAGTAGCTGAGGGTTCATAGAGTGAAAATCTGTCTTAGATCTTAGTTTGAGTGTTTATTCGTTCAAGCCTTAGATCCAGCTCTCATTCGTGATCGAGCTGTAGTTGGAAATCCCACCCACTCTCACACCCTAAAAAGTGTGCTAGGACCTTAATCTTCCTGTAATTGAGTAGTCAGGTCGTCAAGTACCCGCAAACTTGACATAGGCTGTTTAGTGCCCGGAAACTAAACTGTAAGGTCGATAAGTACCCGCAAACTTATCCTTAACGGTTGCTCAGCCCGCGTAAGCTGAGTGGTTCTGTCCAGAAGAACTTGGACTGAAGTGTGAGGATTCACATCTCCCCGTGGACGTAGGAGGATTATCTCCGAACCACGTTAAATCTTGTGTGTCTGTGTTTGTTTATATTCAGTTGCATCTGCATTTTTATCTGATCAATCTAACTGACATACAAACCGCATTTGCACATTTTCAACTGAGCTGTTTTGGTTCTTGACCAACCGAGCTGTTTTGCGTGAGTTGCTTTTAACGAGTTTATTTTTTTCCACCACATTCCGCACAGCCTCACTCTTCCAGCTGAGGTCGCTTACTCAGCTGTGAGATTCCAACTGAGTCATCTTTTACTCAGTTGAAGTGATTTTTCAGGTTTAAGTTTTTAAATCCTAACTGGTGTATTCCCCCCCCACCATACACCAGTAACTCGTTTCGGGACCATCAAGTGGTATCAGAGCAGTGGTTCAAAAGACTGCTGACTCTGTTTCACGAGGTGTGAATTCGAGAATTTTCTTCAGTGGTCAACTGAACAGATCTTTTCACGCTAGTGCATTCTTGCTCGCATTTTTGTCCTGTTTTTGTTTGTGCAGATGGATGTCAAGGACAAGATCGTAGTCATGTTCTCTGTGGTCAATTATACATCATGGAGAACTTGAATAAAGAAAATCCTTCTGTCAAAGCATCATAGGATGCAACAAGTTCTCACTTCTGGACCAATCGTCATACAAGACAGAATACTTCGCACTCCCACAAATCCCAACGATGGAGATGCGGTGGTGGAGTATGTGGAGAAACAGCCAGAAGACTACACTCCGGAAGAGGCCAAGGTGAGCCAGCTGGATATCTGGGCTCAGAGCACAATAATGTCCACGGTTGGACAAGATTATCTGCCCTGGATAGAGGAGTGTGAGACCGCAAAAGAGATGTGGGACATCCTGGCTTCGCTAAGTGAAGGAAGCGACGAGACGAAGGAAAACAAGTTCTCGCATGCATGTCAAGATTTCGACAATTTCAGTCTGCGACCTGATGAGACTATCGATCAGCTAGAGCTCCGGTTTATGGATATCATCAGAAGAATCCAGTCCATCCGGAAAGGAAAATACACTCTAACAGAAATAAATCTCAAAGTGTTGCAAGCTCTACCGGCTGAGTGGGATACTTTCACAAATATCCACGAGAGCCGAGCTGACCTTGGTATGGGAACTGAAAGATTGTTCTCAATCTTGAAAGGAAATGAGTATAAGGTCAACAGAAGGAGATCGCAGCCCTCAGGTCAGACAAATAGAATTGAGGATGTTGGCTCGGCATCAAAGTCAGTTGCCCTCCGAGCTGATTACTCAAAGTCGAGATCGTCAAGGCCAACCAGATCGGCTGACACAACTGCAAAGGAGCCAAGCAGAGAGGAACTGCAACAGAACATTGCAGCGTTGTCAAAGAAGCTAGCCGATATGGACACTCGGTTCGGGAAATATAAACGTTTCTATAAATCAAACCGAACTCAAGATAGTTCGAAGCCAGTCACCAATGGTTGCTTCGAATGCGGCAAGGAAGGACACTTCAAAGCTGACTGCCCAGACCTCTCAAAGAAGGAAAGAGAAGCACTGAGGGCCAAGCAAACTGCAAAGAACAAGGCCATGGTAGCTGAAGAGGCAGGTGACGATATGGACATCTTCACAGACACTGAAGATGAGGATGAACCGACCTCTACCAATAAAGTCATCAGTCCGGATCAATGCCTCATGGCACTTGGAACCGACCAAGATGATATTGAGGTACAATCTAATCCTGCTCGCTTAAATTCTATCAATCCTTCTAACCTGCAGGAATCTCTGAGCGATGAGTTGGAACCATCCTGGAATGATTTTCAAGAACTCAGTGAGGAACTGCATCAGCAGTCGGTTGAGTTTAAGAGTCTTCAAGCTCAGTTCACCAAGCTTGAAGATTCCTTAACCGAAAAGGAGGATCTGATTACGAGCCAAACTCAGGAGATTGAGAATCTTAAGAGTCAACTGATCGAGGCTAAGGCTCCAGCTGATGAGGAGTTGACAAAGCAAAACAAAGAACAGCAAGATCAGTTGAAAAATCAAGATGCTCAGATCGAACAGCTGATAAAGAAGTCAGATGGACAAACCGAGCAGATAGCTGTACTCATCAAGGAGTTGCAAACTGAGAAGGACAATCTAATCAAGCTGTATCAGTCATCCAAGATCATCGAAAACCTTTTAAGTTACAGCAGACAGATGGATGACGTGTCAGGACTCGGTTATGATGTTGTCAAGGGTACTGGGATTCCACCAGCAACTTTCATCAAACCAGTAGAAGTTACAGCTGTAGAGCCGGACACAGCTGAGTCTCCAGAAGCTAATTCAACTTCCACCTCTCAACAAGCTCAAACGACCAATGAAATTACAACTGAGAAGGGAAAAGGAGTAGCTGATGTAGGACAGAATATTCCATCGGTTGAGGTATCAACCGAGGGGGAATGTTCCAAAAGTCAGAAGAGGAATCAGAGGCGTCGAAAGCACAACCGCAACCAATCTCAGAACTAGAACCGACCTCTGCATCAACCTCAAAGTCAACGTCAGAAGGAATGGAACCGACGTCAGAACAAGCAAGGGTTCAATCATCTGAATCAGCAGCGGTTCCAACATCAGTTCGACCAAAGGTTCCAACATAGTCAACCAATGAGGAACTGGTCAAACAACTGGAGATATTCATGCCATAATATTAATCATCAACAGGGCATGAACAGCTACAGACAACCCTCAGGAAGTTGGAATCATAATCAGCCACAAAGATTCCAACATGGTGTCCGACCTCACAGATAAACTCAACAGGATAAGAATCGCCATCAAAACAGGGGGAAAGCCTCACCTCCTAAAGCTCAACATAGGAGAAATCCAACTCCTCCCAAGAAACAGAACATCACTACTAACAACAAGCCTAAGGATAACCGAGGTGTTGTTATAGTTGATGATGAAGGAAAAGTAATTTGGAATGATAAATCCATCCGAGTTTACAGGGAAAAGTGATGCACAGTTCCAGCGGGAACTGGTTCTAACCCTCCAGGACCCAACTGAAATTGGGGACCTAAGCGAGTTTCTCTTCGCAGGTACAGGAGAAACAGCTGAGGAAGAAGAAGGCGTCTGCAACAATGTGGGTGATGGATAGTGGATGCTCGAAACACATGACGAATCTAAAGGATTTGCTTGGAAGTTTCGTGGAAAAAGAAGGTCCATCAGTTACTTTTGGTGATAACTCAAAAGGTTATACCAGAGGTTACGGTACCCTTGAAACCAATCATGTTTCAATTTCTAATGTTTCTTATGTTGATGGATTGAAGCATAACCTGCTCTCCATCAGCCAATTCTGTGATAATGGTTTCTCTGTCAAGTTTGATGCACAGGGTTGCAGAGTTAAGGATGTCGGATCAAAGCAGGTGATATTGTTGGGAAATCGATCTCAAACAGGGAATGTTTACTACGCTGACTGGAACAGCAGCCTCCCTGACACTTGCATGTTATCAAAGAGCAGTTCGGATGTGAGCTGGCTGTGGCACAAAAGGCTCAACCATCTGAACTTCAAGACAATGAACCGACTCGCCAGACAAGAACATGCAAGAGGCATACCTAACCGAGTGTTTTCAACAACACACACCTACAGTGCGTGCTAGCTGGGAAAGCTCGCTAGAACCTCCTTCCGGTTGAAGTCAACTCCCTCAACCGACCGAGTGTTACAGCTGATCCATATGGATCTCTTCGGGCCAGTTACACCAAAAAGCATTAATGGAAACGAATATACATTGGTTGTAACTGATGACTACTCAAGATATACGTGGACCATCTTCATGCGCCACAAGAGTGAAACCCGAGATGAGCTGCCCAAGCTGATGGATCGGATATCGAACCAACAAGAGATAAAGATCATATCTATCCGATCAGATCGTGGAACGGAGTTTCTAAATGAAACTATTATTGAGTATTGCGAAAAGAATGGCATAACCCATCAGACATCAGCCGCGCGTACTCCACAACAGAATGGCGTAGCTGAGCGAAGAAATAGAACTCTGAAGGATGCAGCCACATCCATGTTAGCGAGCTCAGCACTGCCAAAGAGATTTTGGGCTGAAGCGATCAACATAGCATGCTACACTCAGAATCGATCTCTTCTCACCAAGCGGTTGGGAAAGACGCCCTACGAGCTGTGGAGACGCAGAAAGCCAGATATTTCTTATTTTCGTATTTTTGGATCTAAGTGTTATATTAACAACAATGGGAAGACTCAGTTAAAAACTTTTGATGCCCAAGCTTCGAAGGGCATATTTCTTGGATATGCAACTCGGATCAAGGCATATAGAGTTTTCAACAACAGCTCTCGTGTTGTGGAAATAACACCTCAAGTTAGTTTTGATGAATCTACCTTTGAGTGCAGGGAACAGGTAAAGGAACAACACGCGGATCCAGCTGTTCTACCATTTCTCACCAGATCGCAAGCACTTCGGGAAAAGAACCGAGCTGAACCACTGATATGGGCAACTGAGGATGAGGATCCATACTCTTCTGAAGATGAATGCGAAGACCTCAGCTCGTCCCAAGGGGGAACTTCAGCTGATGCCCCTCCAACTGCATCAACATCTAAAGCAGAACCAAACTCAGCTCGAACTATTGTCAATGTTGATGATCCAGACTCAACAGCTGATAAATCACCAGCTCTAAAGACTCCAACTCAGAATTTTGAACAGCCACAGTTGGAAGAAGAAGGAAGACGCAACCGAAGATGGTATGAAGTTCATTCCACCGACAACATCATCGGAGATCCAACCGAGGGTGTGCGCACACGGAGCAGGGTTGCAAATCCAGAATCAACCGAGGAAGATTCCAACTCTTATGCCCAATATGCTGAGGAATTGGCAGTTCTAGAGGAGTTCGAGCAAGCTGGAGATGTTGCCATGATTTCTTGCTTTGTAGCTGATGTTCCAGAACCGAAGAATGTTGGGGAAGCTCTCAACTGTGTCCACTGGACAACAGCAATGCAAGAAGAACTGAATGAGTTTCTACGCAACTGTGTATGGGAGTTGGCAGAAAGACCAAATGGTGTCAAGGTGATTGGATTGAAGTGGATTTTCAAAAACAAGAGAGACCCCATTGGATTCATTGTGAGGAATAAAGCAAGGTTGGTAGCTCAAGGATACTGCCAACAAGAAGGAATTGACTTTGAAGATTCCTTCGCACCAGTTGCAAGGCTGGAAGCCATCCGGATCTTTCTAGCTTATGCCGCATATCACAAGTTCAAAGTATATCAGATGGATGTGAAGTGTGCATTCCTCAATGGAGATATCAAAGAAGATGTATATGTCGAACAACCTCCTGGTTTTGAGACTGGAGATGGAAGAGTGTACAAGCTGAAGAAAGCTATCTATGGTCTAAAGCAAGCGCCACGGGCATGGTATGACACTCTCTGTGGTTTTCTTCTGAACTCGGGGTTCAAACGAGGTTCAGTTGATAAAACTCTGTTCACCATCAAAGTTGGAGAAGAAATACTTGTTGTGCAAATTTATGTCGATGACATCATTTTCGGCTCCAAGTCGGAGGAGCTGTGCAAGAAATTCTCCGATCCCATGAAGGAGAAGTTCGAGATGTCAATGATGGGCGAGATGAATTATTTCCTTGGATTACAAGTGAAGCAGTCACCTGAACGGATTTTCATCAACCAGTCCAAGTATACAAAGGAGCTCATCATCAAGTTCGGATTGCAGACAAGTAAGACAACTAAGATCCCTATGAATACGAACTGGAACATCGAACCAGGAGCTGAGGGAAAGCTCGTTGATGCCAGCCAGTATAGAGGGATCATCGGTTCGCTGCTCTATCTAACTGCCAGCCGACCAGACATTTCATACGCAGTTGGAGTGTGTGCTCGTTTTTAAGTCCAACCAAGAGAAGCACACATGTTGGCAGCAAAGAACATCATTAAGTATCTAAAGGGAACTGTCAATGTTGGGTTGTGGTACCCAACTGATGACAATATCCAGCTGACTGGATACTCAGATGCCGACCTAGCAGGAGATCGGTTGGACAGGAAGTCTACTTCTGGACACTGTCAGTTTATGGGAAGCAAACTGGTTTCATGGTTCTCCAAGAAACAAGCGTGTGTTGCTACTTCGACAACCGAGTCAGAGTATATGGCTGCCGGAAGCTGTTGCATGCAAGTATTGTGGCTAAAACAACAGCTGAGAGATTATGAAGTCGCAACCGGACAGGTTTCCATTCATTGTGATAGCTCGAGTGCCATAGCTATCTCTTTGAACCCTGTTCACCACTCTCGGACTAAGCATATCGATATTCGTCATCATTTCATCCGAGATCATATTGAGAAGAAGGATGTGTCCATGGAGAAGATCCCAACTGAGATTCAGAGAGCTGACATATTCACCAAACCTCTTCCTGAAGCCCGGTTCAAAATGCTATGTGATCTTCTAGGACTCTTAGATCCGAGCTAAAAACTCATCCGAGCTAAAGAGTCACCCGAGATGAAGAGTCATCAGAGCTAATAAGGATCCATCCGAGCTGAAGAATCGGATATCTATTTAAGGGGGAAGCTCAGATGAAAAGGGAAGCTCAGATAAAGGGGGAATCTCAGATGCGAACTGCCAACTGAAAACATCAAACGTCAGCTGAACAGACGAACTCGAGTCAGCTGATGGTATGCGGCAAATGAGGAGCACAACTGAGGTATACGGCTGATATCGACATCAGCTGCCAGGTATCATTTATGACTGAAGGTGTTATGTTCTTAAATGAGAATGTTTGAAATAAATTCAAACATTCCTGAGCTAGTCAGTTACATTAAAATAGCCATCATGTCGCATTAAATGTAAAGTACGACTGAGCATCTATAGCTTATTTTATAGTGCGACTGGGCTGACATGAAACTGTACACCTTCTCATGCGCTGGTTGGAACTCGGATCAAAACGTCAAGTCAAAGATAGTCAACAGTCGCGAAATCCCAGCCGTTGATGGATTCGCGCCATTTAACCCCAGCCGTTGATCTCATCCGAGTCAAAGACCTATATAAGGCGAAAAATCAGGAAGATATCTCCTACTTTTCTCATTCGTGCTTATCAATTATAACTATTCATCGTCTTCTAGTTTTCTGCCTAACCCGTTTCTGCAAATAGATTTCTTTCCTCTCCTATATATATTACATTTGCAGTGATTTAATGGCACCCAAAAGCAAGAAAATGGCATCATCCGGACCTTCCCTCGTGCCTACCACGTATGAAGAGTCATTCGATATGTTAGTATCAAAGATTTACTTCGAGCAGATCCTCTCCGATGAGGATCTAGAGTCGCCGGTCCTAGCCCCGCTCGCCAACACTCTCCGCGAGAACGGATTACTGGAATGGGCCAAGCTCTGCCCCTCTCACTTGCTCAGGCGTCAAGTCGGAGAATTCTACGTCAATCTTGTTCGCCCCCTTGACATTTCGGAGAGTTTCTACAAAGGTGTCCTGCCGACAAAGAGATGTTCTGGCAAGGACGATACGTCGTGTCTCCTTCTCCATCGACGTGTCCGATGTCCTTCGGTACATCATACCAATCAACCACACCGCCACCGAGTTCCTGGAGAATATTACCGATGAACAAGCGGATGAATTTCTTCAGGATGCTCTGATCGAGCTAGAGCGGTTGAGGAGCAACATGCAAAGGACTAAGCTGAAGCCGGAACACCGCCTATTGTTCGACGCCGTGTCGAAGGTCGTGTTCGGATACAGTGGTGCATTCGGCGACATCAGCCGACCCAAGTTGAAGCAGCTGGTGGCCCTGGAGCACCAACACCAAATCAACTGGTTCCAATATTTTCTGAACCAGTTGATGGTGGAGAAGTCGAAGATCTCTGAGACCACGACCGAGTCTGGAGAGAAGCTGCTGAGTGTGAAGGGCACGCTCAACTTCGGCTGCAAAATCTCCGCCCTTCATCCTCCTCGCAACAAAGGACCGCAACATGGTCTGGGCTGACTGCGAGGAGACGCTACTGAAGAAGCTGTTGTTGTTCCCGATGGCCAAGAAAGTACAGGAGGTGCTGAGGAGTGTCTACGCTCCTAAGGACAAAAGGGAGTCGGGAAAGCCAGCTGAGTCAACAGCTGAGGGAGAACAAGCTGCTGCTCGCCCCACAAAATCCAAAGCCTCACGTCGCCGAGCTAACGCTGAGAAGGAGTCGACTGACGAACCTGCCCGGAAAAAGTTAAGGGTAAGGTTCAAGAAGGCGATCAAGAAGGCAGCTGAGGTGCCAGCTGATGAGCCGACTGATGTTCCAGCTGACGAGTCAGCTGATGAGCCAGTTGAGGTTCCAGCTGAGGAGCCAGCTGAGGAACAAGCGCCAGACGAGGAGAGGGCGCAGGTCGAGTCCACACCTGCTGAGGAACGCTCTGAATCCAGCCGCTCAGCTGAAGCCGCATCGCTCGAGATTGTCCCTCGAGGCCCCGGAGCTGATGAGGCTGAGGGCATGGAGACGTCGGTTGCATCCTCCTCATCTGAGGACCTCGAAGATGTTACCACCTCCCCCACAGCTGGAGTGAATGATGTACCGCCCCCAGAGCCTCTTGCTCTCTCTACCCAAATCGAGCCAGAAATTCCGAGCTCTCAGCTCGATGCCAACATCGTGACCGCTCCTTCGGCCGATGTTGAGGAAACCATTGCACCCTCTTCCCAAACTGAATCCCAAATTCCGAGCTCTCAGCTCGATGCCGATGTTGTGACCGACTCTTTGGCCAACATCGATGAACCTCTTGAACCCGAACCATACAATCTCACCCCCTTCCCGATCAACGAAGCGGAGGACCTGCAGGCTGTTGCTGACGAGCACGAAGACAGGGTGGCCTACTGCTTTCAAAAGTTGTTGGGTCTGTTCCCTGCGGCTCGCGATATGCCCATCTTCGCCACACTGGGAACCGAGCTACTGCACCAGTTCCACCTGATCTTTAGCCAGTGGTATGTCAAGGAGGACACGATCAGGGTACTGAGCTGGGACAGGCTGAAGTCTGATGAGTCCTGCATCCGAGCCTACTTCAACTATTCCAACACTGGAGGTGACATACAACAACCAGATCGCGCTGCTCACTAGACGGATGGACCAGAGTCTGGCTGAAGGGAAGGACACAAGGGAGGCAGCTGGAAAGGAGTGCATCGACTTCCTTGACAGCATGTTGGTGAAATCAGCTGACTTCCTTGAAGATGTCGATGCAGCAGCTGCCGCCGCAAAGGAAGAGGAGGAAAACCTAAAGCTGTACCTGGCAAACCGTCAAGCCATGGTCATAGCTGAGCCTCTAGCTCAGTCTGCTCAAGCCCTTCCAGCTGCTCAGCTCGCTCCTTCAACAGAACAAATCTGCGAGCTAGTGGCTGAGAGGGTCAACCAGTTGAGGACCGAGCTGCTCGCCAACCTCCAGCACCAACAAGATGACCAGCTGAGGGAGTTGGCAGCTCAAGAAGTGAAGTACCAACAACTGGTGAAGGAGAATGCCGAGCTGAAGATGAAGCTGAATGATCTCTCCTCCTCTACCAGTCAGGACGTGTCGGAGCTGAAATCCACTCTGTTGGGCTTGAAGTCGGAAGTGAATGTCTTCAAGTCCTTGGCTGACTCAAATCTGGCCAAGTCCCAACAGACACAGGATGCTGAATGGGAGTCTTGGTTCGAGTCGCGTTGGGCTGAGTTCGTTGCCTTTCAGACAGAGGTCAACGACAACCTCTCTGTCTTGAAGAAGGCAGAACAAGAGCGCCAGGACTCTGAACTGGCGAAGAAGATCGAGCTGGAGTGTGCGGTCGATGAACTCTTCAACCGTGTTCAATCCACCGAGGCCAAACTCGACTCTCTGGACGGTTCAGTAGCAAGCCTTGTTGCTGATGCCAAAAAAGGGGAAGAGAAGGAGATGGAGGGTGAAGCACAGGAAGAAGAAGAGACCCAAGAAGAAGGAGTGCCAGCTGCTCAACCATCCAAATCTCAGCTGAGGAGAAGGAAGTCTGTTGCTGCCAAGTCAACCGAAGTCGGTGGAGCCGAAATGTCTAAGGACTTGGAGCAGGCAAAGAAGATTGGAGTTTCCTACAGCTCCATAGCCGAGATCGCAGCCGAGCTGGATTCTGAACTCGATGGGATAACAACCGAAGAGTGCATTGCAGCGGCCAAGGCTATGGATGTAGAGGAGAAGGACTACATGAACCCGAGCTGGATCAGAAAGTTTGCCGCCAGCCAGGCGAGGAGGGTGAACCAGTTCGAGGTTGAGCTGAAGAAGGTTTCTCAGAACCTGGACCGCAACGTTGCTTCCCGCAGCCGACGCCGCATCAATAAAATCCAATCAAAGGCGGAAGCTCGGTTGAAGCAACAAAGGTTGCCTCTAAAGTCCAAGGTTGAGAGTCGGTTCAAGCATACCGACAAGTGGATGCCGACCGAGTGGAATGAGGAGCGGGAGCTGTTCAAGCAGGAGTTCGTGAACAACTTCTATTACAGGAAGGTTTACGCAACTGACGACCCAAGGAGAGCGTTCAAGGAGGCGCTGACCGAGTTGCACTCAGGTGACCCGGGCATGTTCAGTCAATTCAGGAGGGCCATGATTGACGCCAACCTGGACCTGAACACTGTTCCAGTTCCCAAGAGGGTTACTTATCGGCCACCTCTTCTCCTGGATTCCAGCAACCCGAACCGCACGAAGATTGCATCTGAGGTGAGGCAGGTCTGCAAGGAGCATGGAGTGGACATTTCCAAGGAGTCACCTACTAAGAGGGAAATTTTTGTAAGGATTTTTGGCAAGTATGGGCTACAATACTAGCTCAGTTAGTTTTCTAGCAACTGTTGTAATTTTTTTCGGTTTTTGAGCCTATCTTTTGTAACAATCAGTTGTAATGAAAACTATTCAGTTATAAGATTCACCTTGATGAACAATCCCTCATTGTCCAAGCTCTGAATCACAAAGTCTTTTAAATACCATGTTATAACTGTGCTAACCCTTTTGATGTTTTATCTTATAGACTGTCTAGAATTTCAGCTGAGATTTTAGATAAGTTAGTGAGGTTTAGATCAGTAGTGATTTCAAATTGTAAGTGGTTTTGGCATCATCAAAAAGGGGGAAATTGTTGGGAAATTTATTAGTATGAGTTTTGATGATTTCCAAAACCGACTGACCCCAACCGAGTAGATGTTGCCAGAACCTAATGTTAGAATTTAGGCTCGCTGTTTGAGCAAAGTTGAGATTTTATCTTTACAGGTCTCCAGCTAAAAGATGGCAACAAGGCATCACTCAGACAGAACATCAGTTATGATTAAGGACAACTGAGAGTTCATAAGTTCAGATGGAATGAGGGGGAAGTCTTCAGAACATCAGTTGTGAAGGACACCAACTGAGCGTTCATCAGATGAGAAACAGTAGAAAGGAAGAGAACATCAGATGAAAAGGAAAGTCATCTGAGGGTTCAAACCCAACCGAGTAAATACAAGGAAGACAACTGAGTGTCAGAACAGTTCAGAACATCAGCTGAAAACCACTCAGATGAAGATCAAGACTTTCAACCGACGAACCGAGGTTGACTGTCAGAAAGGTTAAGATTTGAATTTCAAAAGGAAGTCACATGAGGGTTTGACCGTTCAGTCATTATCCCATCTGGCCCGACACAAGGCTGTCTCAGATGGAATGCAGAAGAGCACAGATGCCATATCGGGAAAGTCTGCAGAGATGAGAGACAAGCCATCGCTATCAACCGATCAGAGATCAACTGCTCCTCCAATGGCTAGTTGATTCTCTCCGCCTATAAATAGAGGCATTCTCTCATTCGAGAGACACACACACGAGACAGACTGAAGCAAGAGAGAAAAGTGCAATCACAAGAGAATAAGCTAAAATCCTATTCTAAGAGCAGCTGAGAGTTCAAGAGTGATAGAACATTAGTAGCTGAGGGTTCATAGAGTGAAAATCTGTCTTAGATCTTAGTTTGAGTGTTTATTCGTTCAAGCCTTAGATCCAGCTCTCATTCGTGATCGAGCTGTAGTTGAAAATCCCACTCACTCTCACACCCTAAAAAGTGTGCTAGGACCTTACTCTTCCTGTAATTGAGTAGTCAGGTCGTCAAGTACCCGCAAACTTGACATAGGCTGTTTAGTGCCCGGAAACTAAACTGTAAGGTCGATAAGTACCCGCAAACTTATCCTTAACGGTTGCTCAGCCCGCGTAAGCTGAGTGGTTCTGTCCAGAAGAACTTGGACTGAGGTGTGAGGATTCACATCTCCCCGTGGACGTAGGAGGATTATCTCCGAACCACGTTAAATCCTGTGTGTCTGTGTTTGTTTATATTCAGTTGCATCTGCATTTTTATCTGATCAATCTAACTGACATACAAACCGCATTTGCACATTTTCAACCGAGCTGTTTTGGTTCTTGACCAACCGAGCTGTTTTGCGTGAGTTGCTTTTAACGAGTTTATTTTTTTCCACCACATTCCGCACAGCCTCACTCTTCCAGCTGAGGTCGCTTACTCAGCTGTGAGATTCCAACTGAGTCATCTTTTACTCAGTTGAAGTGATTTTTCAGGTTTAAGTTTTTAAATCCTAACTGGTGTATTCCCCCTCCATACACCAGTAACTCGTTTCGGGACCATCAGCTGCTACTCTTGATTTCAGCCGAGAGAGAGCGAGAGAGGCAAGGTAAGAGAGATGAAAGGTAATGAATATGAACTTGTGGACTAAGGAGATGAATCTAAATGATAGGTGAAAGAGAGATGAGATCGAGAGAGAGAGATTTGGTGAGAGAGGGGCTAATTGTGTGGCTTAAGGAGAGGGAGAGTAGCTCCCACTCTCCATGGTGAGAGTGAAATAGGGTTTGAGGATACTATTTTAGATGAGGTTGCAGATTTTTATCTGCTAAAAACGCCCGGAGTAAAAGTTTCCCAGTAGAAAATATCCCTATTATTTTATTTTATCCCTCAAACGTCTTATAACTCTCCTCGGCTCTTTCTCGACATCAAAATTCTCTCTACATCATCTTATATTTCCCAAAATAAATTAAGGAATCTAATTATCTAATTTTTTAGATCAAGATTCCATCTAACGAAGAAAAACATAAAAACTGCTCGGCCAATTATGCCGTTAAGCAATTTATTTTTAAAATTTCTCTTTAATGATCTCGGAAAAATTCTCCTACATATCTCAAAGGCCTTAAAATAAATCTAGATTCAAGTGAAATTAATTAGACTAAATTGAGAGTCGGTTGATGAATAGTGATTTCTCGGTTAACGTTACTATTCATCAAAAAGTAAATGTGCTCAGAAAATTCTGAAATTCATACTCCAGTCAGAACTCATATATTAATGCTCAAATAATGCATCACATACTCGATTCGAATAATCGAAACAAGAAAAATCACTTCAAAGCACATAAGAGCATTTTCGTCATTTCACAAGAAAATTTATTTTCTTGAAAATTTTTAGCACTCAAAACTCATCTTATAGGCATATAATCTTATTTAATACGCACTTAATAACATAGAAAAGTTTGGGGTTGATGTCCCAACTGACCTTGAGTCTCAACTAAGTGTGATCCTTTAGCTGAGTTTGGGCCTCAGCTGAGTTCTTCACGAACCTCATTCTTCAGTCCGGCTGACTTCTTCTTCTTGACTCTAGTAAAGATAAAATCCCTACGCTCAAACAGTGAGCTATAGCTAAACAGACTAAACGCAATCACCTACTCGGTCGGGGTCACTTGGATTTTAGGCATCTTTCGAAACTTTTATAATTTTCCTAACAATTTTCCCCTTTTTGATGGATGCCAAAACCCTAACAAACATCACCAACCTTTCCTAACTGATACCAAAAGCTGGTACCAGTAAGACTAAAAGATAGACTCAATTTTAGTCTTTAAAAGGAAAGTGTGAGCGCAAAAACAAAAAAAAAAACAAAAAAAATGTTGACCTCGAACTTAGACAACAAAAAGGTTTTCCACAAGTGAGGTCAACAACCGAAGACCTTTTAAAACCAACAACTTTATAACAGATAACAAATTGGGGAGAGATTATAGTTATAACTAAGTTCAAGCAAAACTACAGTCCTAACTTCTAATCTACTCGAGGTCTTCGTCTTCGACTCCTCCACCTCCTTAAGAGAGGGTCTTCATCTTCTTTCTCTCTAAGGCTGGAGGCTGAGGTCATCCTTTCAATGACCTTATCAACCTTTACTTCAACAGCCTTGGTGGCTGACGCCATTTGTGTGAAAAGCTTTCCTTGAATAGGAGGAGACACCTGAACCCTTGCCAGCTTTCTTCTTTGGCCTTTATCAGCCTTCAATCCTGCACGAAAGAACACCGGAGTTTTACATCAAGCTGGAGTGAAAACAGTCTCAGCAACATCAAACTAGTGCCTTTTCCGCTTCTTCTCCCTTTTTGGCATCAGCAAAAAGTTAAGGGAAGAGAGGGATTTGCAGGAGACATTTTAGACTAGATTCGCTGAAGAGCGGAAATCTATGTCTTCTTCACCGCCTGATGAAAACTACTCGACTGAGGCTATCTTACGAACAAGAGAAACCCTTGTAGGAAGTAGTCTCAGGAGGGAATGCCGGAAGCTGAGCTGACGATCTGACGGACAAGTTATGGAAGACCTGTTCAGGTGACGTGGGATTGCAGATCTTCAACCTGATGTGCAATTGGAAGAGCATTTCAGGGAGCTGCATTAGCTAGTTGACACCACGAAGCACCCAAATCATCAGTCAACCTTTGAGGCGTCTGCGTCTCATGTAGCCATGAACATAACTTTCTTTTTGAACCGTTTGTTTCACAGATTCAGGGCTGGCGGAAGGAAAGGACCGCTTTGCAAAGTAGGAAGGCATATTCTCGATCTGGTTGGTTTTTCGGAAGAGGCAGATAAACTTTAGCAAGTCTCCACTTTGAAAGTCGATGTCCTTAGTCTTGGAGTGGTGAACTGGGTTCACCGCGATGGCTATTGTTTCACCTGTTTTTGGTCATTTTTAGTATGGTTTATTTAGTGCATTTCGGTTGGTTTTCAATATGAATTGTTTTGTTTTTACATTTAGAATGCATTAATATTTTGGTTCGAGAATCGTGTGGAAATGCAGATTTTTGCGTAATATCTACGACTTTGAGAGAAGTGTGATGGAAACTTGCAAGGCTCATCTTCGGCGATCGTCCATGTTTAGGCATGAGAAGATCTCGAAGATCGTTCAAGTCTGGCGTTCGTTCAGCACATGATGATGGAGACCGATTGAACTTCAGAGAGGACACCCCGACGATCATCTGGCTTCGGCGTTCGTCCAGCATCCTTTTTTATGGTCGAGAAGAATTTCAGAGAGTGACCCCAGCGATCGTCCAGGTTTGGCGCTCGTCCATATCTGCGTGAAGTTGTGGTGTTGAATGATCGCTCATGCTGGGCGATCGTCCGTGTTGAGGCGGCGAGACTTTTCCCTATAAATAGGGTTCTGAGATATTTCCTTTTTTCACGTTTTTTTTTCTTTCACTGTTGTTTTTTTTTCCGCCGCAGACATAGTTCGAATATTTGTTTTTCCAGTTTTCTTGTTCTTCCAAGTTTTGGGGTAGATTTATTGCTTTCAATTTGTGCGGATTTTGTGGCAGACTTCTACTACGAATTAATCATCGTAAGTTCCTTTTATTTTGCATCTGAATTATGTTTATGATTTACTTTGTTCTTAGAACTAGGGTTTATAATTCTGCCTAGATTAATTGTCCCTTTAATTAATTAGAATTAGAACAACAAAACTTCAATCAATTTTATTGCTTTCGTTTTATTTTCTGTTCTTTTCGTAATACAAATATCACCTTGTTAAGCCTTCCTTGTGAGACGATATTCGGGTTAACTTATCTAATCTAGAACAACCACGTTTAATTGTGTGCGACTTAGATTAATTAGGTTGAACAACTATAACACTCGAGTTGTCACAAAAGATGGGTACCTGGCCAGTCTCCACTTCGTAGTCTCGCAGCTGCTGCTTCAGCCAGAGGACTTGCATACAGTAGCTTCCAACAGCCATATACTCCGACTCAGTTGTGGAGGTGGCGATGTAGACTTGTTTCTTAGAGAACCAGGAAACTAACTTGCTTCCTAGGGACTGACAACATCCAGAGATTGATCGCCTATCAACTCTGTCTCCGGCTAGGTATGCGTCTGAGTAGCCGGTCAGTTCAATGTAATCATCAGTTGGGTACCACATGTCCCTCGAGGTACTTGATGATATCTTTGATGCGTGCAAGTGAGCTTCCCTAGGCTCAACCTAAAATCTTGCAAAAACTCCAAATGCGTAAGAGATGTCTGGTCGATTAGCAGTTAGATACAACAACAACCCGATGATCCCTCTATACATCTTGGCATCGACGAGCTTCCCTTCATGGCCCGGGTCGCTCTTCCAATTTGTATTCATTGGGATCTTCGTGGTTCAGCTAGAGGTCAGTCTAAATTTGGAGATCAACTCCTTTGTGTATTTGGACTGATTGATGAAAGTTCCTTCTGGCAACTGCTTCACCTGCAGCCCAAGGAAATAATTTATCTCTCCCATCATGGACATTTCGAATTCATCCTTCATGAGTTGGGAGAACCTCTTACACAAATCTTCGGATTTAGATCCGAAGATGATGTCGTCGATATAAAATTTGCACCACGAATGAACCCTGATTCGAGTAGAAAGCCACATAAGGTTTCATACCATGCGCGCGGAGCTTGTTTGTCACAACCCGAATTCTAGTGTGTAGGGAGGACTAAAATCCATTGGACGGTGAAGAATGAAACAACTGAATAAACACGACTCACAAGGGAACATACTCATGTACAAGGGAATCTTTCTTGAAAGCGATAACAATTAATCAACTTGCTTTCAATAAACCATTTCGACAAGTCAATGAAATAAGTTTATTAGTTATGAGTCAAGAGGATATCAAAAGAAAGTGTCGAGCATGAAACTCATTAATTAAATATCAGAGCTGGAAGAATTTAAGACCGATTAAATATCGATGTTGCAGCGGAATATTACATCAAGTCCCAAAGTTATATGTATGAAGACAAATAACTCAAGCTTAAATAAAACTTGACTCGAAACAACGAACGCCACCAAGAACCCTGCACCGTCATCATCCGAGCTAACCTGCACGTTTTAGAAATAACATGCAGGGCTGAGTACTTCGTACTCAGTGAACACATGCCAAAATAATTTAAAGCTTGCTCGTTAGAGCTATATAATTGAACTTGCTTTTCTTGCTGCATCACAAGTGTTAGAGTTATAAAATAGTTAACTTGTGTATGCAATAAAATCATTTCACTTTTAAATATGTCTGCGCAGACAATAATATATAACACATGTATGTACCAGTTCTACAATCAAATATGGGCGTTGAGAAGTAGGCCTCCTTCTCGAACTCTATGACCGGCTAACCCAAAGGAAAGTACACGATCACCTCTATGTGTACACAGAAATCCTGTCTCACACAAGACCGAATTCGTTCTCCTCAAGTAGATGACAACATAAATAAAAACTCAAACATTGGCAAGTCAATTAATTTTAAAACTCACATAATACGATAATCATAATATCACATTCATCGATTTGTTTCGATTAGAAAGCCCACCTGACTGCTAAGAGTTAGTCGGGGTAGCTTATCTTTTCTTCTCCTTCCTGTTTTACTTCTCGGTCCCGCTCGTTCTTTCAAGAATAACATCTTATGAGGACGAGTTCACTAACTCGTAAAATGAAAAGTAGTCTTAGGGTTCGGTTGAAGGACTTCTACTTGACTCGGATTTTCCTTATCTTATCTTGTCTAAATCGGTTCTTTCTCGGTTTCTCGACTCCACTCAAATACTATACCAACAGACTTCTCAAACTCGAACTCTCGACTCGATAACATCATATAAAATAGTATTTGATATTTCACGAAAAATGAGAATTCACTATTCACATCACACATCTCGTATTTCTCGATTTCTCGAGTTAAACTAACTCAAAAAATTACAAGATTAATTCTCGACTACTAAAATCACAAATCATTCATATTCAGGCATTCACATCCAAAATCGGGCATTCACAAATAGGTAAAACCGACATCATAAATAGGCGGAAAAAGAAAAATATTTCCATTTACCTCCAAATATTCTAGAAAAATTCTATAAAATCATATAAATTCATTAAAACACAGATATCAGCTCGGAAATTTATTCACATCTTAATACGGTCTCATGTTGACTCAATACCGCTAGACCTTTAAATTCTGAAAATTTTAAGTCCTCGATTTTTAACGAAAATAGATTCGTTATACTCAAAATAAATCAAAGAATTCAAATACGGAATCAGATTCAAAATCCGAAACCTTGAAAAAAATTTCGCGGTTTAATACTACATCACTAGTTCTCGTAAAACGTGTCACTATTCCTCATAATACGTGCATGTGCTCGTAAAATTCTTAAACTTGACGGTTTGATTCTAAATAAATTTAACTAACTAATTTCTCGATATTTTTCTCAAATTTTTGTTTTAAACTTATTAAAACTCGATTTTCTTGTTAAACTTCAATTCTCGATAACTTATAAAAATTTAAAAATTCAAGATTCTATTATACTTATAAAAATTTCATTTGATTGATTTTTCAATCAAATTCATCAAACGAACTTTAACACGAAAAATCTTCCTTTAAAGCTTATAAAATTCGTCTTTTATTGAGTTTCTCCATAAAAATTCGGTTTAAACGATTTTAAGTTCTAATTTACCTCAAATAATTCTAATATCACTAATCTATTTTTATTTTATTACCTAAAACACTTAAGCATTAAAAACACAAATTCTACTCCTCATTTTCTTCGAAAGTTCCATGTTTTTAAGCAAACAAAATTTCTTTCTTCGATTCCTTAAAAACATAAGCTTGATATATACTCGAGTTCATTTATAAATCATCAAACTTTGAATCAAGAACTCATAACTTCAAAAATCATCAATTCCTCTACTCATTTAGTTCTAATTTTTCAATGAAAATTTCATAAATATTCATAAAATTTCTTGCTTCTCAAATCTTCATCAAACATGCTCAAAACTTCATATATCTCATAATCTTAACAAAGATCATCAAGAACATAAAAAATTCATCAACTTCTTTCAAGTATATATTTCAACTTTTTCATATAAATGACCAAATATTTCTTCAACTTATTCTCATACTCATTCATGAATCATCAATAAACTCATCATTTTATCATCATCTACTCAAGAACATCACAAACTCACCTATTCTTCATATATATATATATATATATACATCGAAAATTTCAAGAACAACAACAAGAAATTTCATACTCTTCAATTTCTTCATTTCTCATGCATTATATAACTCCAAATTCGTCAAATTCATCATCAAAACTATGATAAGAACTTAGGCACAAAAATTCCTAAATTTTATTAAAAATTTTCGGTCCTTATTCCCATTTTCATACATTCAAACCATTCAAAATCATCATATGTAGATCATCAATTCATTCATCAAGTATAACACATCAAAACTCTTCTTTTTCCTCTTCACAGCCCGAATTCTAGTGTGTAGGAACGACTAAAATCCATTGGACAGTGAAGAATAAAACAACTGAATAAACACGACTCACAAGGGAAGAAGCTCATGTAAACGGGAATCTTTATTGAAAGCAATAACAATTAATCAACTTGCTTTCAATAAACCATTTCGACAGGTCAATGAAATAAGTTTATTAATTAAGAGTCGAGAGGATATCAAAAGAAAGTGTCGAGCATGAAACTCATTTATTAAATATCAAAGTTGGAAGAATTTAAGACCCGATTACATATCGATGTTGCAGCGGAATATTACATCAAGTCCCAAAGTTATATGTATGAAGACAAATAACTCAAGCTTAAATAAAACTTGACTCAAAACAACGAACGCCACCAAGAACTCTGCACCATCATCATCCGAGCTAACCTGCACATTTTAGAAATAACATGCAGGGTTGAGTACTTTGTAGTCAGTGAACACATGCCAAAATAATTTAAAGTTTGCTCGTTAGAGTTATAAAACAGTTAACTTGCGTATGCAATAAAATCATTTCACTTTTAAATATGTCTGCGCAGACAATAATATATAACACATGTATGTACCAGTTCTACAATCAAATACGGGCGCTGAGAAGTAGGCCTCCTTCTCGAACACTGTGACCGGCTAACCCAAAGGAAAGCACACGAGCACCTCTATGTGTACACAGAAATCCTGTCTTACACAGGACCGAATTCGTTCTCCTCAAGTAGATGGCAACATAAATAAAAACTCAAACATTGGCAAGTCAATTAATTTAAAAACTCATATAATACGATAATCATAATATCTTATAATATCGCATTCATCGATTTGTTTCGGTTAGAAAGCCCACCTGACTCCTAAGAGTTAGTCGGGGTAGCTTATCTTTTCTTCTCCTTCCTCTTTTACTTCTCGGTCCCGCTCGTTCCTTCAAGAATAACATCTTATGATGACGAGTTCACTATCTCGTAAAACGAAAAGTAGTCTTAGGGCTTGGTTGAAGGACTTCTACTTGACTCGAATTTTCCTTATCTTATCTTATCTAAATCGGTTCTTTCTCGGTTTCTCGACTCCACTCAAATACTATACCAACAGACTTCTCAAAGTCGATAACATCATATAAAATAGTATTTAATATTTCACGAAAAACGAGAATTCACTATTCACATCACACATCTCGTATTTCTCAATTTCTTGAGTTAAACGAACTCAGAAAATTACAAGATTAATTCTCGACTACTAAAATCACAAATCATTCATATTCAGGCATTCACATCCAAAATCGGGCATTCACAAATAGATAAACAACGACTTCACAAATAGGCAGAAAAAGAAAAATATTTCCATTTACCTCCAAATATTCTAGAAAAATTTTATAAAATCATATAAATTCATTAAAACACAGATATCAGCTCAGAAATTTATTCACATCTTAATACGGTCTCATGCTGACTCAATACCGCTCGACTTTTAAATTCTGAAAATTTGAAGTCTTCGGTTTTTAACGAAAATAGATTCGTTGTACTCAAAATAAATCAAAGAATTAAAATACGGAGTCAAATTCAAAATCTGAAACCTTTAACAAAATTTCTCAATTCAACACTACGTCATTAGTTCTCGTAAAACCTGACACTACTCCGCGTAATATGTGCACGTCCTCGGAAAATGCTCAAACCTAACTGTTCGATTCTAAATAAATTCAACTAACTAATTTCTCGATATTTTTCTCAAATTTTCATTTTCAACTTATTAAAACTCAATTTTTCTTTCTAAACTTCAATTCTCGATAATTTTCACATCCTAACTCTCACTTAAGAAATTCAAAAAGCTAACTTCATTATTTTTACTCAAATTTTATCATCTAATCACCCATTACCTCAAACAACATCAAGAACTCAACATTCATACATTTTACCTCATTAAACTCAATTTTCTCATAAAGATATTTATATTTGTTCGTTTTTTCGATTTTCAAAACTCTAATTTGCTTGAAACAATTTCAATCACATGGATTTATCACCCCAAAAACTTAAACATACTCCAGATAAAAACTTCCAACTTATTAATTCTCATATGGATCGAAAATTTAGTCTTTAGTGCAAGATTCACCCGAATTCAAAAATTCGAGATTTTATTATACTTATAAAAATTTCATTTGATTGATTTTTCAATCAAATTCATCAAACGAACTTTAACACGAAAAATCTTCCTTTAAGCTTATATAATTCGACTTTTATAGAGTTTCCCCATAAAAATTCGGTTTAAACGATTTTAAGTTCTAATTTACCTCAAATAATTCCAATATCACTAATCTATTTTTATTTTATTACCCAAAATATTTAAGCATTAAAAACACAAATTCTACTCCTCATTTTCTTCGAAAGTTCCATGTTTTTAAGCGAACAAAATTGTTTTCTTTGATTCCTTTAAAACTTGGCTCGATATATACTCGAATTCATTTATAAATCATCAAACTTTGAATCAAGAACTCATAACTTCAAAAATTATCAATTACTCTACTCATTTAGTTCTAATTTTTCAAAGAAAAATTCATAAATATTCATAAAATTTCTTGCTTCTTAAATCTTCATTCAAACATGCTCAAAACTTCATATAACTCATAATCTTAACAAAGATCATCAAGAACATCAAAAATTCATCAACTTCTTCCAAGTATATATTTCGGTTTTTTCATAGAAATGACCAAATAATTCATTTCTTCAACTTATTCTAATACTAATGCACGAATCATCAATAAACTCATCATTTTATCGTCATCTACTCAAGAACATCACAAACTCACCTATTCTTCATATATATATGCATCGAAATTTTCAAGAACAACAACAAGAAATTTCAAACTCTTCAATTTCCTAATTTCTCATGCATTATATCACTCCAAAATCATCAAATTCATCATCATAACCATGATAAGAACTTTGGCACAAAAATCCCTAAATTTTATTAAAAATTTTCGGTCCTTATAAAATAAAATAACCAAAATTTCCAATTCTCATTTTCATACATTCAAACCACTCAAAATCATCATATGTAGATCATCAATTCATTCATCAAGTATAACACATCAAAACTCCTCTTTTTCCTCTTCACTCCTCCATCGATTTTCTTGAGAAAATTTAAGGAAATAATTCTTCTCTTTTAATTTATCATCTCATACCTCTTAGTTTAATCATAGAACTTATTTCTATCATCAAACTCATGCCTTAATCATCATCATAGAATTCCCTAAAAATACCTAATATTTTCAGCACACATGGAAAATAAACAAGCAAGATTTTTCCTTCATCTTCACATACATATAATTATACAAGGATCATGAATAAAATGCTTAAAAATCAAGACTCAAGCTTCTCCTCCTTGGCCTTCATCTTCGGCGCAAAGAGGAAGGAAAGAGTTCAAGTTTTAAACTTTGGTTTTGCATGCACAAACCTTGTAGAACTTCAACTTCTAGACCTCAAAATCAAGCAAGAATCAAGCTCCTACTTAGAATGAGATTGCCGAAAAAAAATAAAGAGAGAAAGAAGGGTGAATCCTAGTCTCTAAACAATCACCAAGACGAGAGGGTTACGATTACCTTATCGGTTTATTCGTTGGATGATCGGAGATGATCTTTTTGGAGTTTTTGGAGCTCGAAACTTAAGCTTTAATGGAGTTCTTGAGTGTGTGCATGTGTGAGTATATGTCGACTAAGAGAGAGAGATGGGAGAGATGAGAGAGGTCGGCTATATTAAGAGAGGGAGAGAGAGAGATATTCACGAGAGAGAGAGAGAGAGGAATTTACAAGAGAGAGAAGAGAGTGAGGGAGCGTGATGGAAAGTGAGAATAGGATAGGAAAATAGGAATTAAATGGATAGATATGTCTCATTTCCGGAAGAAAAAGTTTTCCGGTTCAAAACATCCCTATTTTTCCGTTTAACTCTCAAACAACTTATAACTCGCCACGACTCTTTCTCGATCACGGAAACCTCTCTACTTTGTCTCATATCTCACCAAATAGATCAAGGATTCCAAATATCAAATTTTCAAATCAAAATTTCGATTAACGAAAAAAAAAACTTAAAAATTCACTCGGCTAATTAAAGCGTTAAGAATAAATTTTTAAATCTCTCTCATATGACCTCGGATATTTTTCCAGTATATCTCAAAAGTCTTAGAATAACTTTTAGACTCAAAGGACACTAATTAGACGAAATTCGGAAATATTTATGAATAGTAAAATCTTAGTTATTGTCACTATTCATTAGAAAATAAAACTGCTCGGAATTTTCCGAAATTCAAACTCAAACTCATATAAGAGTGCTCAATCAATTCATCACACATTCGATTCGGATAACCAAAACGAGAAAAATCATATAAGGGCACTCAAGGGCATTTTAGTAATGTCACGAGAAAAATTTCTTTTCTCAAAAATTTTTTTATCACACAAAGGCGCACATTCAAGGCATATAAACTCAATCAAGACGAACTTAAAGACTTGTGAAAGATCTGGGTATTACCCTATTTTAGTCCGTATATGGCTTTCTTCAGCTTGTAGACTCTGTCGTCACCAGTTTCGAAACCAGGAAGCTGAGCTACATAAACATCTTCTTTGATGTCGCCATTGAGAAATGTACACTTCATGTCCATTTGATAGACTTTGAACTTGTGGTGAGCGGCGTAGGCTAGGAAAATACGAATGGCTTCCAGACGAGCAACAGGGAGGAAGGAATCCTCGAAGTCAATTCCTTCCTGCTGGCAGTAGCCTTGAGCTACCAATCTAGCCTTGTTTCTCACAAGTTGTGAGAAACTCGTTGAGCTCTTCTTGCATGGTTTGGGTCCAGTGGATACATCTCAAAGCTTCCAAGATAATTTGGGTTCAGGTACATCTGCCACAAAAGCATGCGATCATGCTTACATCTCCTACCTGTTCCAGCTTTTCTAGTATCCTCGTCAGCATATTGTGCTTCCAAAGTTGGTTCATCATTAGCTGGGGTTCCTGACTAAGTCAGAACATAAGCTGAGAAATCTACAACTTGAGTTAATTGTCTGGTTCGGACGCCGGCTTGCAGATTTCCTATCACGGGATCATTAACGTAGTCTTCATACCAACGTTTGTGTTTCATAGCTCGCTTGGCTGAGTTGAGCATCGTGATGAAATAGTCCGATCTTGGAGACGTCGGAGGTGCTGATCTTGGTGATCTTGCTTCTAGTGCAGCTCCATCCTCAGTTGGAGTTGAGAGATGGACTGGGGATCTGGCTGATCTTGGACTGATGGCTGCTCAGTTGATTCTCCTAACTGAGCTTCAGCAGTGGTTGGCACTTGGTCACTTGGCTTTGGAGTTCCCCCTTGATTTAAGGCAGGATCTTAAGTTTCATTGTTAGAAGAGTACAATTAATTTGACTTCAGCTGACCAAATGAGCGGCTCTGCTAGATTCTTCAATCTTTGAGCTTGAGATCTTGTCTCAGCTGGCTGGGCCGGTGTGCTTCCTTCAGCTGTCTGGCAGTTAGCTTGTTCCCTACACTCAAAACCAAATTCATCAAACAACACATGAGGTGTTATCTCCACAATTCTGGAGCAGCTGTTGAAAACTCTATAAGCTTTAATCTTCGCAGCATATCCTAAGAATATGCCTTTGACAACTTTTGGCTCTAAGGTTTTCAACTGAGCTTTCCCATTGTTGTGGATGTAACACTTAGAACCGAACACATGAAAGTAGGAAATGTTTGGCTTCTTGTTCCTCCACAGCTCGTATGGAGTCTTCCCTTGCCGTTTCGTGAGGAGGGACCGGTTCTGCATGTAGCACGCTGTGTTGACCGCTTTTGCCCAAAATCTCTTTGGCAGAGCTAAGCTGGTGAGCATGCAAGTTGCTGCATCCTTCAGCATTTGATTTCTTCTTTCAGCTACTCCATTCTGCTATGGATTCCTTGTAGCTAAGGTCTAGTGAGTTATGTCTTTCTTCTTGCAATACTCGATGATGGACTATTGAGGAACTCAGTTCCACGGTCAGATCTTGTTACAGCCCTAAATCCCGAGGGACGGCAGAAGCCGGGGTGCGACTGGGGTTGGATTAAAGAAGCGGGGAAGAAGGGGGCTAGCTGACTAAACATACATGAAAGCATCAAATAAACCATGAACAAGACTTGAATATAATAAAGAAAGAGTTAATCACGGGTGATTACTCAACAAAGTACACAAGAGTAACTAAGTTCAAATTTACAGACATAAACTACAGTGTATTGTTCAAAAGTACATATCCTCAAGACTTAGAGTTCTGCAGCGGAAGAATCTTAACTAAGGCATCCTATCCTTTCAACTCAACTTCAACCGTTGCCGTTCGCGTCGCTTTAACCTGCACATTTAGAAAACAATGCAGGGCTAAGTACAAAAGTACTTAGTGGGCACGATGCCGAAATCATAATCATAAGTATAGATAAATATGGCATTTCATAATCATAGCACGTCGGGGTTTTATTGAAAGAACCCGCGTCTACTAAACATTTTCTTTTCTCATAAATCACTCGCGCGAGCATTTTCTGACTGATGTTACGTTCAATCTTGACCAATTCTCATTCACCGTGGCTGGTACCCCTCAACATGATATCACATACACCACAGGTTACAAAGTGCACTAACTCTGGAAAGCACTTAGCAGCTAACTCAGAGCCGATCATTAGTTAACCTAGTTAGATTAACTCTAAATCTGGAAAACACGAATGTTGACTCAGATAGGTACAAGAGAACTCACATAAAACATAAAACAGTTCATGCCATAATATCACTTTGAAAACACAGATATCAAAGCGATAAAGAAAGATTTTCCGAGCATTGCTCGTTTTATTTTATATATAAAAGCCCACCTCGTTATACAGAACTAAAAGCACTAGCTTCCAACTTCGGATCTTCCGTCCTTTTTTTACAGCTGGCTTCCTCCTTCATCGCAAAATAATAACACTTAAAATCGATTCGTAAAAGATAATCGATCAAAGAAAGTCGAAATAAGTTTTAGTCGTTTCATTCTTTAGGCATTTGCATGCTTACTAGATTCATTTTACTTAAACGGGAACGAGACTCGAACAAATCCCGTTTAGAACTCGAAAGGTCTCATACTCGACTCTTAGGTCAGTAGAGAGGGTAGTCGATAGCTTAATACGACTTAAAAGATTATAAGGAACTAAGTTGGAAAGAATCAACTTGGGAAAAGTTTACGTTTTAGTTCATTAAACGACTTATGAAATTTCTCGCTTACTACTTCTTTATTTGAATGGATAAGAGATGAGATCTCGACTGGTTTTAACACTCAAGGCTCCATACTTGACTCTAGGGTCAGTAGGAAGATATTCGTTAGTTATTACGGCTTAAACGATCGAAATAAACTAAGTTGTGAACGAAACAACTTAGAAGAAATGAAACTGAAATTTCACTACGCAATACAGTGACTCTGGGGACTGCCCAGAACAGGGGATCTGGAAACAGGGGTGAGCCCTGTACCGTTGGAAACTTTGAGATGTCTAGTTTACGCTCCAATTTACGGATTGCAAATCCGATAAACGAGCTAAAAGTTATTACAGTTTCCGGAGAGGGTCGCAAAACTGCCGCGATAACCCTAGTTGCTCGATAGATTCGACGTATAACGTCTTAGGTTCGTTCTAAGCTCTCGAATTCGATTTCTTTAGAAACTGGACCCTCAAGGCAATCATCACGTACTCCCGTACATGATGAACTCCTTCTCAAAACTCGTCCAATAGCACGGCGTTCTAAACATCGGCTTTCAACTAACATGTACTAAACCAACAAGTTATTCAAAATTCTCGTTCTAGTTCTCGACTATCACTATAGCTCATATTATATTAGCTCGAAAGCTCATGACGTCAACTACAAAGTTATTCCCAAGTCCATCATAGACAATAATATCAAATTAGAATTCTCATTCGACTTCTCGGTTATTAATTACGACTAATTGTTCGTCTCTTACGCGATTTTCAAAGTTGTCGGATTTCGTTCAAATTTTACGTCATTAAACAACATCTAACGAGAATCACTTTCATGCATATAATCATTTCATATCAACACTATATTTCAACTTACGACATGTTCTTCGTCTCTTACAATTTCAATAATGTTTTTAGAAAAATCTAATTAAATTCCCATAATCAACTAACATCATTTGCAACTATATTCCATTAACTAAACATCAATTAAACCAAACACATGAAAACCCCTAAAACTCTTATAAATTCCGGTATTTATACATAGGTTAAGAGAGTGATTTTCTTCTCCAATTAACACCATTTATTCATTAATCAACCTACTATAACATTAATTAATCAATTGCAATCCAATTACATACTAACATGCAAAAATCCCTAATTCCAAACTCAAACCCTAATCGGTTTTCAACATAGCATGGGGCTTTCGATTTCTCTTTGTTCTAATCTCTAATTAAGCACCTCTTAAGCATGAATTTATCATTAACTGAAGAAATCCAAAAATCCTACAAAAGCCCTAAAAATTTCGGTATTGCATAGAGTATTAGGGTTCTTGATTTTATTCAATTCTAATCCTTAATTATCCTATCTAACACATCTAATTTCATTAATTCAAGATCAAAACATCTAATTCATCTTTCCTAAAATTTCGATCAAGAAGAAAAATAAAAGATGGGGAATCCAATTGGATAGGAACATGGAGGAGATGAATACCTTGATAATTAATGAAGAAAGTATTAGGTTTGGATGGTTGGATGATGACTTGTGATTTTCTTCTTCAAGAAAGCTTGAAGTTCTTCAATGGAGATGATGAAATGGAGATGGGAGAGAGGAGAAGTGAGGCTGCCGAAAATTAGGGGGAGGGAAGGAGGAGATGACTTGATTTAAATTATAACATAATGTTATTATGTTAATAGGTGTAAAGTTGCAATAGTAACTACATTAGGTGTCCCTTATTAAACTATATAAAATTAAAATATCAAGTAAAGTCAGGGGATGAGGTCAGTTGGAGGGAGAGGGAAAAGAAAAATACGCGCTTTTCCGGCGCGATACGACATTACGGAAATCGAACAACGAAAAATGTAGCTCGGCACAAAATCGTCGCGATCCGATTCGACCGAAAATTCTAACGTATGAAACTTAATCGGAAAATAAATTTATAAAATTTATTTTGACAAAAACTCGGGACGACACAATCCGAGTTTCGTCCGGAAAAACATAAAAACGAACTTTCTCGGGCAAGTTCGTATCGCGATTTCGTGAATGTAAAAATCAGACGGTTTTCCGTTCTGAGTTCACGAACTAAAAACTTTTCGTACGCGCTAACCCTAAATACAGTAGTCGTCTAGCTGACTTCCGTAATTTATTTTCGGAAACGGATTCGACCGTTAGTCTTAGAATTCAAAATCGTAAACTTAGGCGTGCAAAGCCATTTATTTAATTAACTTTAAAATTTGAAATCGTAAGGAATTTACGGGGGATTACATCCTACCCCCCTTACGAAAATTTTCGTCCCGAAATTTGCATACCTTCTGCAAAAAGATGAGGATATCGCTCCTTCATCTTCTCCTCGAGTTCCCACGTGGCTTCTTCTTGCCCGTGGTGATTCCAAAGCACTTTAACGATCGGTATCGGTTTGGTTCTTAATTCTTGAACTTTTCTATCCAAAATCGATATCGGCTTCTCTTCATAGCTTAGGTCAGATTCAAGAACTACGTCTTGCTGACTAATGACGTGCTTAGGATCGTAAACATATTTTCTCAACTGAGAAACTTGAAAAATGTTATGAACGCTTCCTAGACTTGGCGGTAAGGCCAATCTATAAGCGACGGGTCCTATTCTCTCGAGGATTTCTGATGGTCCCGAAACGAGTTACTGGTGTATTGGGGGGGGGGGGGGGGAATACACCAGTTAGAATTTCTCAACTTTTGAAAACTTAACCCCCAAAAACTTCAACTGAGTAAAGAAAGGCTCAGCTGAAATCATAACTGAGTAAGAGAACTCAGCTGTGAGAGTGGTACTGTGCGGAATGTGGTGGAAATTAAACTCGTTAAAACAACTCACGCTTTTAGTGCAGGGTTGGTCAAAAACTAAAACAGATGAGTATGCAAATATGCAGTTTGTATGCTGATTAGTTTGGTCAGATGAAAATGCAATAAGAGCTGAATAAAACACAGACACACAAGATTTAACGTGGTTCGGAGATAACTCCTACGTCCACGGAGAGATATGAATCCTCACACCTCAGTCTAAGTTCTTCTGGACAGTTCCACACAGCTTACCCGGGCTGTGCAACCGTTGCAATAAGTTTACGGGTACTTATCAACCTTTACAGTTATGTTTACGGGTACTTAACAACCTATGTCAAGTGGGCGGGTACTTGACAACCTAGCTACTCAATTACAGGAAGAGTATGATCCTAACAAACACTTTTTAAGGTGTGTATGTGGGTGGGTTTTCCAACTAAAGCTCGATCACGAATGAGAGTTGGATCTATGGCTTGAACGAATGAACACTCAAACTAAGATCTAAGACAGATTATAACTCTATGAACCCTCAGCTACTAATTTTCTATCACTCTTGAACTCTTAGCTGTTGATGCTCTTAGAATATAATTTTTGCAGATTTTTCTTGCGCTTGTTTCTCTTGTGATTACACTTCTCTGTCTCGGTCTCTTGTTGTCCTCTCGAATGAGAGTGTCTCTATTTATAGGCGGAGAGTATCAACTAGCCGTTGGAGGAGCGGTTGATCTCTGATCATTGAAAGCGATGGCTTGTCTCTCATCTCTGCAGACTTTCCCGATATGGCATCTGAGTTCTTCTGGTTTCCATCTGAGACAACCTTGTGTTGGATCAAATGGGGTATTGACTGAACGGTCAAACCCTCATGTGACTTCCTTTTGAAATTCAAATTCAAACCTTTCTGACAGTTAACCTCGGTTAGTCGGTTGAAAATCTTGATCTTCATCTGAGTGGTCTTCAGCCGATGTTCTGACTGAACCGTCGAACTCTCAGCTGACTTTGAACTTCATGTTGAGATTTCTTTTATAACTTCCCCCTTCTTGAAACATTCTCTTTATCGGATGGCATTCTATAGCTGATGTTCCAACTGAACATTTGATTTGAACTCTCAGCTGTCAAGGAGCATAGTTCTCTCATCAGGCAGACTTGTAACTGATGTTCCTTATCCGATCTTTCATCCGGGGTTGTATGTGAGTGTTGCTATGTTACCGTCTTCAGCTGGAGATCTGTAAAGATAAAATCTAAACATTGCTCAAACAGCGAGCCTAACAGCTAACATTAGGAACTGGAAACATCTACTCGGTTGGAGTCAGTTGGTTTTGGAATTCATCAAAACTCATACTAATAAATTTCCCAACAATTTCTCCCTTTTTGATGATGCCAAAACCACTTACAACTTTAAACCACTATTGATCTAAACCTCACTAACTTATCTAAAATCTCAGCTGAAATTCTAGACAGTCTATAAGATAAAACATCAAAGGGTTAGCACAGTTATAACATGGTATTTAAAAGACTTTGTGATTCAGAGCTTGGACAATGAGGGATTGTTCATCAAGGTGAATCTTATATATACTTGAAGTTTTCCTCACAACTGATGATTACAGCAAAAAGTACAAACCAGATAAAGATACATCAGTTGATCAAAAACTACAACATCTCAAAAACTTTATCAGCTCAAAAATATTGTTGACCGTACTTGCAGAAGATACGGTCAAAGATCTCTTTCTTCGCAGGTGACTCGATCCCAGTGTTGACACCATGTTCTTTGCAGACTTGTCTCGCCTCAGCCATGATCGCATTTCTGTTCGGAGTACTTGTACCTTTGATCATCTGAGGGCGATGTCTGAGCTTCTGCGGAACTGGAATGGTGTTGGGATCGAGCTGAGCTTTCAGCATGGCCCTCTTGAACTGACTAAACATTCCAGGATCTCCAGATCTGAGCTCCCACAAGGCTTCCTTGAAGGCTTGCCTTGGGTCTTCAGTTGAGTAGACCTTCCTGTAATAGAAGTCATTAATGAATTCATGCTTGAACTGCTCCCAGTCATCGTTCCACTCAGCATTCATCCACTTGTCAACGTGTGGGAATCAAGACGGGAGCGGGGCACTCTTCTGCAGCTGTTGTGTCTTCTTCCTAGCCTCAGCCTTCATCTGGTGCTTGTTTATTCTTCGCACGCTCCGGCTGGCTTTATTCCTGTCAACATTCTTCTCAACCTTGGCCAGTTCCTTCTCGAACTTAGCCACCTTTTTGGCCTGATCAGCAGCGAACTTCTTGATCCAAGAGGGATTTAAGTACTTCTCCTTGGACTCCCCCATAGCTTTGGCAGCTTCGATGCAGTCTTCAACAGAGATTCCGTCAAGATCGGCATCGAGCTCGGCTGTAAGCTCGGCTACGAGGTCGTGGGAGATTTCCAGTTCCTGCTGCGATCCTTCAGCTGCTCCTTCAGCTGCTCCTTCAGCTTCTCCTTCAGCTTCAGCTGGCACTCCTTCCCCCTGCTGAACTCCTTCCCCCTGTTGAGGAACAACTTTCCCCTGTCCAGCAACAGCTGCTGGCTCCTTGTCTTCTCCCTTTTTGGCATCATCCAAAAGGGTGGCAACAGTGCCATCCAGGGAGGTCAGCTTGGCCTCAGCCTGTTCAACTCGGGAAAAGAGTTCGTCGATTGTATCATTCTCTTCCACCTTCTTGGCCAACTCCAGGTCCTGGCGTTCCTGCTCGGCTCTCTGTAGGGCTGCAAAGGTCGCAGAGACCTCTTTGTGGAGGGTGACGAACTCAGCTCGGAAATTTGCAAACTGAGACATCCACTTCTAGTCTTAAGTCTGCTGGGACTTTGCCAGATCAGATTCAGCAACGAACTTGAAAACATTGAAGTCTGAGCTGAGTCCCTGAACCGTCTTCCTTAGATCCTTGACCTCCGAGCTGGAAAAGGTGGAGAGGTCTTCGAGCTTTTGCTGTAGGGAGGAGGAGAGTTGTTCCAGCTGATTCTTCAGACTCGCATTCTCTGCCATCAGTTGATTCATTCTGTCAGCGTCCTCCTCCTTGTTGAACTTGATCTTGGACAACAGCTCCTGCCTCAGCTGGTTGACCCTCTCAGAGATCAGCTCACAGATGGCATCAGTTGAGTGTGCTGGCTGATCAGAGGGTCCAGGCAGTTGTTGTTGTTGTGGCTGGGCAGTTGGGTCCACGACAGCCAGGGCAGTTCGGCTGGCCAGGTATTGTTTCAACTTTTCTTCTTCCCTTTTGGCCGTCTCCTCAGCTACGTCGACATCCTCCATATAGTTGGTATTCATGGCCAACATATGGTCAAGAAATTGAACAGCTCCAGGATTGTCACACAGCTCCCCGGTGTCTATCCCTTCTTGTTGGCTTTTGTCCAGGCGACGACGGAGCACAGCCACCTTCTGGTTGTATGCTACCTCCAGGTTCTGGTAGTCGAAGTATACTCTCAGGTTGGATTCTTCAACTTTCAACCTGTCCCAACCATGGATCCTGAGAGTTTCCTCCTTGACGTACCAGTAGCTGAAAATCACGCTAAACTGATAGACAAATTCCGTCCCGAACATGGCAAAGATGGGCATTGAGCTTGCCTCGGGGAACATGCCGATCAGCTTGCGGAAGCAGTAGTCCAACCGGCCTTCATACTCAGCCAAGATCGCCTGGCGGTTGGCTTCTTCATCAATTGGAGTTGGGTCTATTTCGAAGGCAACGAGTTCGATGTTTTCATCAACATTGGCCAAAGGAATGGTCGCAACGTTGGCATCAAGCGAGAGGCTCGGTATATCTGACTGAGGTCCACTTGAGAGAACTGGATCCTCTTTGGGTAGAGAGTGGGCTGGCTCAATTGCTTCCTCAGACGCAGGTGGGTTTTCCTAGCTGGCATTAGCTCCAATTGGACTGTCCTGGGATTCCTCAGATGAAGTAGAGTCATCTGAGGAGGAGCTGGATTCCTCCACGTGGATCTCCACCCCTTCAGCCATTTCTTCTTGACGAGGTTGAAGAACACCCCTTCAGCCACCTTCTCCTCAGCTGGCTTTACCACCACGGGGCTCGTTGTAGACGGTTGAGCAGCTGGTTAGATGATTCGAATCCTGGGCCTCTTCTGGAGGGGTTTTTCCTTATCTTCTTCTTCATCTTCCTCTTCCTCAGTCACCTCCTTCAGCTGGCGCTTCGCAGGCTTGGACCTTGAAGGGCGGCGAGCTGCTGAGACCGACTCCACAGCTGGTTTAGACGCTCCCTTGGGAGTGTATACTGCCTCCACAACGTCCCTGGCCTTTTTGGCTGTGGGGAACAGCATCAGCTTGCTGAATGGCGGGTCCTCACTCCCTTCCCAAGTCAGCTTCTGTCCCTTTATAGCTTGGAGGATCAGGGCAGAAATTTTTGTGCCGAAGTTGAGTGTCCCCTTGACACTCAACAGCTGCTCCCCGGACTCACCCACTGTCTCAGATATTTTTAGCTTCTCCGCCCACAGCTGGCTTTCAATGTAGCCCAGCCAATCAATTTTGTGTTGTTCCTCCAGGGCCTTCTGTTGCTTGAGCTTCGGTCTGCTAATGTCACCGAACGCTCCTCCATACGCGAAGGCACATTTGGAAATTACGTCGAAAAGAAGTCGGTGCTCCGGCTTCAGTTTTGTCCTTTGCATGCTCCCCTTCAATTGTTCGGGAACAAGAAGGATTGTTTGAAGGAAAGCATCAGCTTTCTTATCGGTGAAGTTCCCCATCACATCTATGGCTTCATGATTTCTGGGAATGATCTTCTCCAATTCTTTAGACACTCTTATTTCTACGGCGGTGTCTTCTATCGAGCGGGAAGTGCTGTTCCGTTGTTTGCACGGTATGGTCGTGACAAGGCCGTGTTCTGCAACTCGTTGCAGATTCCTGTAGAAATGTGCAACCTGCTTTCTGAGCAGCTTGGATGGAGAGAGAGTTGCCCAGTTTAGCAGACTGTGGTCGGAAAGGATGGCGGCGACTGGAGCGAGTTCCGGCGAGGTCAGGGCATCCCTGGAAAAGAATTTGTTCAAAATGAATCTTCGATATCATCATGTTGAAAGATTCCTAGAATGTAGCGGGTTCTGCAGAGACCATCTTCTTGGAAGCTTTAGATTTAGGCGCCATCTCAAAGATATATATATATATATATATGCAAAGAAGAAAGAAATTCGTTACTGAAAATGGTGAGACAAATTTGGAGAAGATGATGAATAGATTGAAAAGATATGCACGAAATAGTAAAGATATGCAAAGCAGGTAAGGATCACTTCCTGATTTTCCGTATTATATAAGCTTTGACTCGGATGAGATCAACGGCTGGGGTTAAATGGCGCGAATCTATCAACGGCTGAGATTACGTGACTGTTGGGTAATTTTGACTGACGCTCCACGCGCGAGTGAGAAGGTGAATAGTTTAAGGTGTCAGCCCAGTCGCACTATAAAGTAAGGCTATAGGAGTTCAGCCAGACTTTACATTAAATGCGATATGATGGCTTGTTTAGTTTAGCTGACATGTTCATGAATGTTTGAATTTATTTCAAACAATCTCATTTAATATCATAACACCTTCAGTCATAAATGATACATGCCAGCTGATGTCGAGATCAGCTGTATACCTCAGTTGAGTTCCTCAGTTGCCGCATACCATCAGCTGACTCGAGTTCGTCTGTTCAGCTGACGTCTGATCCATTGTTGCAGCATACCATCAGCTGACTCGAGTTCGTCTGTTCAGCTGATGTTTGATGTCTTCAGTTGGCAATCCGTATCTGAGATTCCTCCTTCATCTGAGCTTCCTCCTCAGATGGATATCTGACTCTTCAGCTCGGATGGATCCTTATCAGCTCGGATGACTCTTCAGCTCGGATCCAATAGTCCAAGAAGATCACATAGCATCTTGAACTGGGCTTCAGGTAGAGGTTTGGAATGAAATGATGATGAATGTCAAGAAGATCACATAGCATCTTCTCCATGGACACATCCTTCTTCTCAATATGATCTCGGATGAAATGATGACGAATGTCGATATGCTTTGTCCGAGAATGGTGAACAGGATTCAGAGAGATAGCTATGGCACTCGAGCTATCACAATAAATGGGAACTTGTCCAGTTGCAACTTCATAATCTCTCATCTGTTGCTTCAGCCACAACACTTGCATGCAACAGCTTCCGGCAGCCATATACTCTGACTCGGTTGTAGAAGTAGCAACACATGCTTGTTTCTTGGAGAACCATGAAACCAGCTTGCTTCCCATGAACTGACAGTGTCCAGAGGTAGACTTCCTGTCCAACCAATCTCCTGCTAGGTCCGCATCTGAGTATCCGGTCAGTTGGATATTGTCATCAGTTGGATACCACAATCCAACATTAGCAGTTCCCTTCAGATACTTGATGATGTTCTTTGCTGCCAACATGTGTGCTTCTCTTGGTTGAACTTGGAATCGAGCACACACTCCAACTGCGTATGATATGTCTGGTCGGCTGGCAGTTAGATATAGCAGCGAACCGATGATCCCTCTAAACTAGCTGGCATCTACGAGCTTTCCCTCAGCTCCGGGTTCAATCTTCCAATTAGTATTCATTGGGATCCTCGTGGTCTTACTTGTCTGCAATCCGAACTTGGTGATGAGCTCCTTTGTATACTTAGACTGATTGATGAAAATTCCTTCTGGTGACTGCTTCACTTGTAATCCAATGAAATAATTCATCTCGCCCATCATTGACATCTCGAACTTCTCCTTCATGAGATCTGAGAATTTCTTGCACAGCTCCTCTGACTTGGAACCGAAAATGATGTCATCGACGTAGATTTGCACAACAAGTATATCTTCTCCAACTTTGATGGTGAATAGAGTTTTATCAACTGAGCCTCGTTTGAACCCCGAGTTCAGAAGAAATCCATAAAGAGTGTCATACCAGGCCCTTGGTGCTTGCTTTAGACCATAAATAGCTTTCTTCAGCTTGTACACTCTTCCATCTCCAGTCTCAAAACCAGGAGGCTGTTCAACATACACATCTTCCTTGATGTCTCCGTTGAGGAATGCACACTTCACATCCATCTGATACACTTTGAACTTGTGATGTGCGGCATAAGTTAGAAAGATTCGGATGGCTTCCAGCCTTGCAACAGGCGTGAAAGAGTCTTCAAAGTCGATTCCTTCTTGTTGGCAATATCCTTGAGCTACCAACCTTGCTTTATTCCTCACAATGAATCCAATGGCGTCTCTCTTGTTTTTGAAAATCCACTTCAATCCAATCACCTTGACACCATTTGGTCTTTTTACCAATTCCTATACACAGTTGCGTAGAAACTCATTCAGTTCTTCTTGCATGGTTGTTGTCCAGTGAACACAGTTGAGAGCTTCTCCAACATTCTTCGGTTCTGGTACATCAGCTACAAAGCAAGAAATCATGGCAACATCTCCAGCTTGCTCGAACTCCTCTAGAACTGCCAACTCCTCAGCATATTGAGCATAAGTGTTGGAGTTTTCTTCAGTTGATTCGGAATTTGCAACTCGGCTCCTTGTACGCACACCCTCGGTTAGGTCGCCGATGATGTTGTCAGTGGAATGGACTTCATACCATCTTCGGTTGCGTCTTCCTTCTTCTTCCAACTGTGGCTGTTCTGAAATCTGAGTTGGAGTCTTTAGAGCAGGTGATTGATCAGCTGTTGAGTCTGGATCCTCAACATTGACATTAGTTTGAACTGGACTCGGTTGGGCTTCGGATGCTGATGCAGTTGGAGGAGCATCAGCTGAAGTTCCCCCTTGGGATGAGCTGGGGTCTTCGCATTCATCTTCAGAGGAGTATGGATCCTCATCCTCAGTTGCCCAAACCAGTGGTTCAGCTAGGTTCTTTTCCCTTAGAGCTTGCGATCTGGTGAGAACTGGTGGAATAGCTGGATCTGCTTGTTGTCCTTTAACTTGTTCCCTACACTCAAAGGTAGATTCATCAAAACTAACATGAGGTGTTATTTTCACAACACGAGAGCTGTTGTTGAAAACTCTGTATGCCTTGATTCGAGCAGCATATCCAAGAAATATGCCCTTCGAAGCTTTGGCATCAAAAGTTTTCAACTGAGTCTTCCCATTGTTGTGAATATAACACTTAGAACCAAAAACGCGAAAATAAGAAACATCTGGCTTCCTGCGTCTCCATAGCTCATATGGTGTCTTTCCCAACCGCTTGGTTAGAAGAGACCGGTTTTGAGTGTAGCATGCAGTGTTGATCGCTTCAGCCCAAAATCTCTTTGGTAGAGCTGAGCTGGCTAACATGGATGTTGCTGAATCCTTCAGCGTTCTGTTCCTTCGCTCAGCTACTCCATTTTGTTGCGCAGTACGCGCGGCTGATGTCTGATGGGTAATTCCATTTTTTTCTCGCAATACTCGATGATGGTTTCATTTAGGAACTCAGTTCCACGATCTGATCGGATAGAAATGATCTTCATCTCTTGTTGGTTCGATATCTGATCCATCAGCTTGGGCAGCTCATCTCAGGTTTCACTCTTGTGACGCATGAAAATGGTCCACGTGTACCTCGAGTAATCATCAGTTACAACCAATGTATATTCGTTGCCATTTATGCTCTTTGGTGTAACTGGCCCGAAGAGATCCATATGGATCAGCTGTAACACTCGGTCGGTTGAGGGAGTTGACTTCAACCGGAAGGAGGATCTAGCAAGCTTTCCCAGCTGGCATGCACTGCAGATGTGTGTTGTTGAAAACACTCTGTTTGGTATGCCTCTTGCATGTTCTTGTCTGGCGAGTCAGTTCATCGTCTTGAAGTTCAGATGGTTGAGCCTTCTGTGCCACAGCCAGCTCACATCAGAACTGCTCTTTGATAACAGACAAGTGTCAGGGAGGCTGCTGTTCCAGTCAGCGTAGTAGACATTTCCTGTTGGTGATCGATTTCCCAACAATATCACCTGCTTTGATCCGACATCTTTAACCCTGCAACCATGTGCATCAAACTTGACAGAGAAACCATTATCACAGAATTGGCTGATGGAGAGCAAGTTATGCTTCAATCCATCAACATAAGAGACATTAGAAATTGAAACGTGATTGGTTTCAAGGGTACCGTAACCTCTGGTGTAACCTTTTGAGTTATCACCAAAAGTAACTGATGGACCTTCTTTCTCCACGAAACTTCCAAGCAAATCCTTCAGATTTGTCATGTGTTTCGAGCATCCACTATCCATCACCCACATTGTAGCAGACGCCTTCTTCTTCCTCAGCTAATTCTCCTGTACCTGCAAAGAGAAACTCGCTTAGGTCCCCAATTTCAGTTGGGTCATGGAGGGTTAGTACCAGTTTCCCTTGGAACTGTGCGTCGCTTTTCCCTGTATACTCGGATGGATTTATCATTCCAGATCACTTTTCCTTCATCATCAACTATAACAACACCTCGGTTATCCTTAGGCTTGTTGTTAATAGAGATGTTCTATTTCTTGGGAGGAGTTGGATTTCTCCCATGTTGAGCTTTAGGAGGTGAGGCTTTCCCCCTGTTTTGATGGCGATTTTTATCCTGTTAAATTTGTCTGTGAGGTCGGACGCCATGTTGGAATCTTTGAGGTTGATTCTGATTCCAACTTCCTGTGGGTTGTCTGTAGCTGTTCATGCCCTGTTGATGATTCATATTATGGCATGAATATCTTCAGTTGTTCGACCAGTTCCTCATTGGTTGACTCGGTTGGAACCTTTGATCGAACTGATGTTGGAACCGCTGTTGATTCAGATGATTGAGCCCATGTTTGTTCTGAGGTCAGTTCCATTCCTTCTGATGTTGATTTTGAGGTTGATGCAGAGGTCGGTTCTGATTCTGAGTTCGGTTGTGGTTGTGCCTTCGACGCCTCTGATTCCTCGAGTGACTTTTGGAATATTGCCCCTCGGTTGATATCCCAACCGATGGAACATTATGTCCAACATCTGCTACTCCTTTTTCCTTCTCAGTTGTAATCCTATTGGTCGGTTGAGCTTGCTGAGAGGTGGAGGTTGAATTAGCTTCTGGAAACTCAGTTGTGTCTGGCTCGACAGCTGTGACTTCTACAGCTTTGATGAAGGTTGCTGGTGGAATCCCAGTATCCTTGACAACATCATAGCCGAGTTCTGACACGTCATCCATCTGTCTACTATAACTGATAAGATTCTCTATGATCTTGGATGACTGATACAACTTGATTAGATTGTTCTTCTCAGTTTGCAACTCCTTGACGAGTACAGTTATCTGCTCGGTTTGTCCATCTGACTTCTTTATCAGCTGTTCGATCTGAGCCTCTTGATTTTTCAACCGGTCTTGCTGTTCCTTGTTCTGCTTTGTCAACTCCTCATCAGCTGGAGCCTTAGCCTCGTTCAGTTGACTCTTGAGATTCTCAATCTCCTCGGATTGGCTTTTGATCAGATCGTCCTTTTCGGTTAAGGAATCTTCAAGTTTGGCGAACTGAGCTTGAAGACTCTTAAACTCAACCGATTGGTGATGCAGCTCCTCACTGAGTTCTTGAAAATCACTCCAGGAGGGTTCCAACTCATCGTTCAGAGATTCCTGCATGTTAGAAGTATTGGAAGAGTTTAACTGAGCAGGATTAGATTGTACCTCAATATCATCTTGGTTGGTTCCAAGTGCCATGAGGCATTGATCCTGACTGATGACGTTGTTGGTAGAAGTCAGCTCATCTTCATCTTCGGTGTCAGTGAAGATATCCATATCGTCAGCTGCTTCTTCTGCAACCATGGCCTTGTTCTTTCCAGCTTGTTTGGCTCTTAATGCATCTCTCTCTTTCTTCGATAGATCTGGGCAGTCAGCCTTGAAATGACCTTCCTTTCCGCATTCAAAGCAACCGTTGGTGACAGGCTTTGAGCTATCTCGAGTTCGGTTTGATTTGTAGAATCGTTTGTATTTCCTGAACCGAGTGTCCATGTCGGCTAGCTTCTTTGACAGAGCTGCAATGTTCTGTTGCAGTTCCTCTCTGCTTGGCTCCTTTGCAGTCGTGTCAGCCGATCTGGTTGGCCTCGATGATCTCGATTTCGAGTAGTCAGCTCAGAGAGCAACTGACTTTGAGGCTGAGCCAACATCCTCAATTCTACTTGTCTGACCTGATGACTGCGATCTCCTCCTGTTGACCTTATACTCATTTCCTTTTAAGATTGAGAACAATCTTTCAGTTCCCATTTTACCAAGGTCAGCTCGGTTCTCGTGGATATTGGTGAAAGTATCCCACTCAGCTGGTAGAGCTTGCAACACTTTGAGATTGATTTCTCTTAGTGTGTATTTTCCTCTTCGGATGGACTGGATTCTTCTGATGATGTCCATAAACCGGAGCTCTAGCTGATCGATAGTCTCATCAGGTCGCAAACTGAAGTTGTCGAAATCTTGACATGCATGTGAGAACTTGTTTTCCTTTGTCTCGTCGCTTCCTTCACTTAGCGATGCCAGGATGTCCCACATCTCTTTTGCAGTCTCACACTCCTATATCCAAGGCAGATAATCTTGTCCAACTGTGGACATTATTGTGCTCTGAGCCCAGATATCCAACTGGCTCACCTTGGCCTCCTCTGGAGTGTAGTCTTCCGGCTGTTTCTCCACATACTCCACTACTGTATCTCCATCGTTGGGATTTGTGGGGGTGCGTACTATTTTATCTTTGATGACGATTGGTCCGGAAGTGAGAACTTGTTGCATCCTATGATGCTTTGATAGAAGGATCTTCTTCATTCGAGTTCTCCATGATGTATAATTGAATACTGAGAACATGACGACGATCCTATCCTTGACATCCATCTTCACACAATAAACAGGACAAATATGCGAGCAAATATGCACTAGCGTGAAAAGATCTGTTCAGTTAACCACTGAAGAAAATTTCTCGAATTCACACCTTGTGAAACAGAGTAAGCAGTCTTTTGAACCACTGCTCTGATACCACTTGATGGTCCCAAAACGAGTTACTGGTGTATGGGGGGGGGGGGAATACACCGGTTAGAATTTCTCAACTTTTGAAAACTTAACCCCCAAAAACTTCAACTGAGTAAAGAAAGGCTCAGCTGAAATCACAACTGAGTAAGAGAACTCAGCTGTGAGAGTGGTGCTGTGCGGAATGTGGTGGAAATTAAACTCGTTAAAACAACTCACGCTTTTAGTGCAGGGTTGGTCAAAAACCAAAACAGATGAGTATGCAAATATGCAGTTTGTATGCTGGTTAGTTTGGTCAGATGAAAATGCAATAAGAACTGAATAAAACAGAGACACACAAGATTTAACGTGGTTCGAAGATAACTCCTACGTCCACGGGGAGATGTGAATCCTCACACCTCAATCCAAGTTCTTCTGGACAGTTCCACACAGCTTACCCGGGCTGTGCAACCGTTGCAATAAGTTTACGGGTACTTATCAACCTTTACAGTTAAGTTTACGGGTACTTAACAACCTATGTCAAGTTTGCGGGTACTTGACAACCTAGCTACTCAATTACAGGAAGAGTATGATCCTAACAAACACTTTTTAAGGTGTGTATGTGGGTGGGTTTTCCAACTACAGCTCGATCACAAATGAGAGATGGATCTATGGCTTGAACGAATGAACACTCAAACTAAGATCTAAGACAGATTATAACTCTATACACCCTCAGCTACTAATGTTCTATCACTCTTGAACTCTCAGCTGTTGATGCTCTTAGAATATGATTTTTGCAGATTTTTCTTGCACTTGTTTCTCTTGTGATTACACTTCTCTGTCTCTGTCTCTTGTTGTCCTCTCGAATGAGAGTGCCTCTATTTATAGGCGGAGAGTATCAACTAGCCGTTGGAGGAGCTGTTGATCTCTGATCGTTGAAAGCGATGGCTTGTCTCTCATCTCTGCAGACTTTCCCGATATGGCATCTGAGTTCTTCTGCTTTCCATCTGAGACAACCTTGTGTTGGGTCAAATGGGGTAATGACTGAACGGTCAAACCCTCATGTGACTTCCTTTTGAAATTCAAATTCAAACCTTTCTGACAGTCAACCTTGGTTAGTCGGTAGAAAATCTTGATCTTCATCTGAGTGGTCTTCAGCCGATGTTCTGACTGAACCGTCGAACTCTCAGCTGACTTTGAACTTCATGTTGAGATTTCTTTTATAACTTCCCCCTTCTTGAAACATTCTCTTTATCGGATGGCATTCTATAGCTGATGTTCCAACTGAACATTTGATTTGAACTCTCAGCTGTCAAGGAGCATAGTTCTCTCATCAGGCAGACTTGTAACTGATGTTCCTTATCCGATCTTTCATCCGGGGTTGTATCCGAGTGTTGCTATGTTACCGTCTTCAGCTGGAGATCTGTAAAGATAAAATCTAAACATTGCTCAAACAGCGAGCCTAATAGCTAACATTAGGAACTGGCAACATCTACTCGGTTGGAGTCAGTTGGTTTTGGAATTCATCAAAACTCATACTAATAAATTTACCAACAATTTCATAAGGTCCTATAAACCTGGGTCTTAGCTTACCCTTAACTCCGAACCTAAGGATTCCTTTGGTCGGGGATATCTTAAGAAAAACTTTATCTCATATTTTAAACTCAAGATTGGTTCGACGATCGTCGGCATAAGACTTCTGTCGGCTCTGGGCCTCTTTCATTCTATCTCGAATCTGCCGAACTATCGCAATCATCTCATTAATCGCATCTGGGCCTAGGTTCTTTCTCTCACCTACTTCATCCCAATAAAGTGGTGATCTACATTTCCTCCCATACAAAGCCTCAAACGGCGCCATTCCTATCATGGCCTGATAGCTGTTGTTGTAGGCGAATTCGACTAAGTGTAGAATTTCTTCCCAATTCACTCCTCGGTCCAAAACCACTGTTCTTAACATGTCGACCAAAATTTGAATCGTTCTCTCTGACTGCCCATCTGTCTGTGGGTGAAACGCTGTACTGAAATAAAGCTCTATTCCCAACTCTTTCTGCATCGTAATCCAAAATCTCGAGGTAAACTTGGCGTCTCTATCTGAAATTATGACCTTCGGTACTCCATGCAGACGTACAATCTCTTTGACGTATAATTGAGCTAGTTTTTCTGATCCGTAGGTAATCTTAATCGGTAAGAAGTGCGCTGACTTCGTAAGCCTGTCTATTATCACCCAAATTGCTGTGTTTCCTCTTCTCGACTTAGGCAAGCCTGTGACAAAGTCCATAGCTATGCCTTCCCATTTCCAATCTGGGACATCCAACGGTTGTAGCAATCCATACGGTCGTCGGTGTAAAGCCTTGACTTGCTGACATGCTAGGCATCTTTCTACAAACGAGGCCACGTCTCGTTTCATTCCATTCCACCAAAAGTTTCTTCTCAAATCTTGGTACATTTTCGTACTTCCTGGGTGTGCTGTGTAAGGCGTATCGTGAGCCTCACTCAAGATCTCATCCTTCAATTCACTGTCGTCATCAGGAATACAAATCCTGCCTTCATAAAGTATCGCATTGTCTGGAGCTTCAGAATATCCTTCTGGCTTATCTGTTCTTATCTTCACTCGTAACTTTTCCATTGACTCATCTTTTCTCTGAGCATTGATGATTCTTTCTCTCAAATCTGGTGTAGCTTCCAATGCTGCGATCTGACTTATTATCGTAGCTGGCGTGTCAAGCACTTTGATATCCATCTTCTCGAATTCTCGCACTAAAGTTCCTTCCTCTACAAAGAGGCATCCTAGTTTCGTTGAAGCCTTGCGACTCAATGCGTCTGCTACCACATTAGCCTTTCCTGGATGATAGTTAATTCCGCAGTCATAATCTTTGACTAATTCGAGCCATCTTTTTTGTCTCATGTTCAGTTCTTTTTGCTCGAAAAAGTACTTCAGGCTCTTGTGATCGGTGAATATCTCAACCCTTACACCATAAAGATGGTGTCTCCAAATCTTTAACGCATGCACTACGGCTGCGAGTTCTAAATCGTGGGTTGGGTACTCAACTTCGTGAGGTCGAAGTTGTCGTGAAGCATAAGCTATCACTCGTCCGTCTTGCATCAAGACACAACCTAATCCATTTTTCGATGCATCGGTGTAAACCACATACTCTTTGTTTGTGTCTGGAAGTGCTAGTACTGGCGCTGTGGTTAGCTTCTCCTTAAGAGTTTGGAAACTCTTCTCACACTCATCCGTCCATTTAAATTTGGTATCCTTCCTGAGTGGCTGCGTCATCGGGCGAGCGATCGTAGAGAATCCCTCAATAAACATTCTGTAATAACCGACTAAACCCAAGAAACTTCTGATCTCGTAAGGACTTATTGGTGACTTCCAGTTGTGCACTGCTTCTACCTTGGCTGGATCCACCTTGATTTCTTCCGCCGATACTATGTGCCCAAGGAACATTACTTCCTTCAGCCAAAATTCGCATTTACTAAATTTTTGCGTAGAGTTTCTCGGCTCTTAGTGTCTCCAACACTATCCGTAGATGTTTCTCGTGCTCCATCTCATTTTTAGAGTAAGCGAGGATGTCGTCGATGAATACTAAAACGAATTTGTCCAAGTAGGGGTGGAAAACTCTATTCATAAGGTCCATGAATACGGCTGGAGCATTGGTCAAACAAATGGCATTACTAGAAATTCGTAATGGCCATATCGGGTTCTAAAAGCGGTCTTCGGTTTTGATCTTGAGTTGATGATACCCTGACCTCAAATCTATCTTGGAGAAAACTCTTGCACCCTTGAGCTAATCGAACAGATCCTCGATCCTTGGCAAAGGATATTTGTTCTTAAGCGTGATCTTAATCAGTTCTCGGTTATCGATGCACATTCTCATCGATCCGTCCTTTTTCCTAACAAACAATACTGGTGCTCCCCAAGGTGAGACGCTTGGCCTAATGAAACAAAGGTCTAGTAATTCCTGTAACTGGATTTTGAGCTCTTCCAGTTCCTTCGGTGCCATCATGTATGGGGCTTTAGACTTAGGAGCTGCTCCTGGTTCTAAGTCGATCGTGAAGTCCACATGACGATCTGGTGGCAATTCTGGTAGCACTTCTGGAAAGACATCTTCATATTCATTCACAACTTTTACGTCTTGAATGGTTTTCTCGGCTCCTGGCTCTCCGACTAGGTACACAAGGTAGGCTGTGGTACCTTTCTTCTTCATGAGTTTGGTGGCTTGAAGGGCTGATATAATTGGTACGCCTCTACCCATTGAAATTCCGTGGAATTCGGTCAGTTCTTTACCCGGCGGTTGAAAAGAGATTTTTCTCTCGTTGCAGAGAATTGTGGCGTAATTCTCTGACAACCAATCCATTCCTAGGATTATATCTACGTCCCACATTATCATAACATTTAAGTTGTTCGCTATAACCTTATGAGTTCCGATTTCTAGTTCTAGGTTAGAGCAAACATGAGTAGAAGTAGTGATCTCTCCTGAAGGTGTGGCTACTCTCATAGATTGTGCAGCTCTTACAGGTCTGATGTCTAAGTTATCGGCACACGAGCCAGCAATGAAAGAATGCGATGCGCCAGTATCAAACAGTATCTTAATGGGGATGTTGTGGAGTTTTCCCATACCTGCTAGATTGCCTTTTCCTTTGCGCTGACCACCCTGTTTGATAGCGCATGCCCTCGCATTCTGTTGCTGCTATGCATGCTGCTGAAACTGTTGTTGGTTCATTGGCGGCTGCTGCTGCTGTGCTTGAATGGCTCGGAGAGGTACGGCTTGGAGCGGCTTTGGGCAGTCCTTTTTCATGTGCCCCTTCTGTCCACAGTTAAAACAGTTAGGGGTGCCTATCTGGCAGACTCCGGGATGGGCTCGGTTGCACTTCGGGCAGACAGGGACGGTAACCCTCCCTGGGTTATTCGCTCCCTGGTTGAAGTTTCTTTGTTGCCCCTGCGGCTGGTTCTGCTGATTGTTGCCCTTCCACGGCGAGTTCTGCTTGTTCCCCTGAATAAACAACCCCGATTGGTTGTTTCCCTGCCAAGGCCTCTTGTTGTTGTTGGTGTTGTTGTTGTTGTTGCCAGGCTGTTGATATCCCTGTTGATTTCCCTTTCTCTGACCTCCTTCATAGTTATAACCCTGATTGTAGCCTCCGCTACCTCCTCCGTTCCATTTTCTCTTACCCTAGTAGTTGCTACTATTGTTGTTGTAGTAGCCTCGGTTCTGATTCTGCGCTGGTGCTGATGCAGTCGGCACAATCTTCTTCTCATCAGGCACGACGGCCTCCATTTCCAGTTCTCTCCCCAGTATATCTGTGTAGCCTAGTCCCCCATGACTAGCTAACGCGATTTCCAGCTCATGTCGTAATCCTCCTTGAAATTTCTTTGATAACTTTTCCTCAGTATCAACCAATGTCGGCGCATACCTTGACAGCTCACAGAACTTGGCATCGTACTCAGTCACGGTCAGCTTCCCTTGCTTCAGATTATAAAACTCAGCTTCCTTCTGCGCCCTATACGTCTTGGGGACGTACTTATCAAAGAAGATCTCCTTAAACTCTTCCCATGTAAAACGAGCCAGATGCTCTGCGGGTATCACCTTCTATCTCGCTTCCCACCAGTAATCTGCCGATCCCGTCAGTTGGAATGCAACACAAAGCATTCTCTCCTCATCAGTGCATCTGAGGAGCTTGAAAATTTTCTCAGTAGATCTCACCCATAGCTCAGCATCGCTAGGGCTACCAGTTCCATTGAACATCGGAGGGTTCCTCTTGAGGAAGAGGTCCTCAATATCTCTACGGGGCGGTGGTGGAGGTGGTGGTGATGGGGGTGGTGATGGGATGGAGATGGGGATGGGGTGGCATTCTGCTCATATTCTTGTTCTTGGTTGTTTTCTAGTTGACGTCTACCACGTCCTCTCGGCCTTTCAGGTCCTCGACCTCTCCAGTTGTTAACGTTTCTCGGCGGCATTTTCTTTGATCTAAGGGAAAATTTGAAATTCTCATTAGTTCTCTTCTGCTAATTACTCTTAATACTTACTAGCTCGTTCTCGACTTAATCAAGTTCACAGAACAACATATCGAACATAATTTCGATATTAACTTCATAATTTTTTAACTTCAAGTTAAACTCAATTCCTCGTTACACGAGTTCATTTGACATTTTGATTTTAATTACACAATTCATAAGAAATTTTCTTGATTAAAAACCCTCTTCACGGGTCATGTATATATATATACATCAAAAAGAATATTAATTCTGCCTCCAACGAGGACTTATACAAAAAAGTTAGACCACTACTAGTCTAAACTAGGCTGACTGCCTACTATTTACCGGGTGCACTAACAAGCTGCACTCCGTACCTACTAGAAGTACTAAAACGGAAACGATTCATAAAATTTCGTATCCGCTAGAGTACTTACAAAAACTAACTAGTTACTGATCCGACTCTATACAGGACAAAAGAGCTACTACTACTACTGATATTTACCCGCGTCTACAACGCTCCGCTCAACTAAACTGCAGTCGAGTCCAAAAACTACCCCCTATGGTCTGCAAAAACCCTAACAACCCTCCTCTGTGTCCTCCTCCGGATCCTCGTCCGGGTCCTCCTCAGGGTCCTTCTCCGGATCCTCCTCCGGGTCCTCCTCCTCGGACTCTGAACCAGAAACCAGCTGAAGTGCCTCGTCCACCCTCAGAGTAGAACCGTCAGCAAGTGGAAGCAGGGTGGGCGAGGGTGCCGCTGAAACCGTCTCCTCTAGGTCGGAAACCAAGTAGTCCTCGCTGACCTCTACCGCACGCTTCTTCAGGGGAAGAAGGTGCTCGGGAACTAAACCTGAACCTGAACCTGACTCGAAGTCCTCCCTAGAACGGACCCTGGACGGTCCTACCTCCATCTTCTCTCCAACTACTCCCCACTTTGCACAGATCTCCTTGAGCGGCGTAAGTGGAGAAGGTAACTCTAACAAGGCGGCGAGCTCCGCGTCGATCTCTCGGTGGTCTGGCCCTTCCCTATACAGTCTCGTCTCTAACTGTCCTCTGATCCTAACACAAACGTCTGGCACAAAAGATGAAGACAACCCTAAAAGCGCGGTTGTCTCAGCATCGACCTCCACGAATCCCGTCCCTGGGATCAACTCCTCGATCTGCTGACCAACTGGTGGCGACTCTGGTGTAACTACTGTCTCCTCGTCCTCCTCTAGTTGCTCTAACTCAGCGTCAGACTCCTCAACCAGTACACCGTCTGGTGGCAACTCCAACAGGGCGGAGTACTCAGGGTCTAAGTCAAGGTGCTCTGGCTCTGTCTCTGCTGGAAACTGACTGTAGGGGAGGTGCGGCTCTAATGGGATGGGAAACATGAATCTGCTCTCGAAGAAGCGCCTATGCACGAACAGGGCGAATCCCGTGTAGTTGCCGGTCGGCTCAGTGTTGTCGCCGAAAATCCCTAAGAAGTACCACGCCACACGGTGCGCCCATCCGCGCCACTCGTCCGGTAGGTGTACGATCAGGTCTAGAATCGCCTGACTCTCCCGGATCAAGTGTCGCACTGGGTAGTAAGCTGAAGAAAAGTTACTAACAATTTGTCCTACATCCTCCTCTCCGTAGTCTACCTCGAACTCGTAATACTCATCCTGCAACATGTCTACTATAGTGCGCTCGCACGAGGCCAAAGGCTGGCTCTTCCGAGCCGTAACGCGAGTCCTAGCCATCCTACAAGAGTTTTAAGGAAACACGGATCAATAACAGGTAGGGAAAAATACTTATCTCAATGAAAACATAAATTACAAAATGAATATTCCTTATTCAATTGTAACATCATTATTTAAGTCAACCACTTATCGAGACTTCTAGCAATTCAAGAAATTGCACTCAACAACATATATATATATATACATAAAATTAAAGATTTTATTTTCATTCTTTATTTCACCATATTTTTTTTTATTCCTTTTTATTTCTTTATTTCTTTCTCAACACATTAATTCTTAACGACTTCCACTTATTAAAACAAAGTACATTTACTTCGTTCATGTTACTTATTCAAAAGTAGCATCCCTTTACAGAAAATTTTGTCGTTTATGACTCTTGGTATTCGTACTAGTTGTAGTCATTGCTCAAGACGAAATATGGAATTAAATTCCAAAAGAAAAAATGGAAATATAACTTAAGAATAACTTTTTTGGAAACTAAGTTCCAGTTGTCGTCGCTAGAATCGGGCGATCGTTGGAAAATTTAATCAAGCTTCGTGCTCGACTTCTAATAATCTATACGATTTTCTTCGTAAGGTTCGTTCCGGTCGAACTCTACTGAAACACGAAATGAAAAGAAAATGGAATGACGTGACACGAATGACGTCATTTACGTTACTTACACGGGAGCAACGTTCACTTATTTCATTTGGCTTTGAAATCCCTTTACTCAATTTATGTCGTCTCGTTCATATCTTTCTTAACTCGAAGCCGAAAGCTTCTCAAACGTCTAATCGCTCCCTTCGATTACTAACACTATTTATTGAATCATTTTTATTCATTTTCCTCGCAGGAAATTCTCAGAAAACAAGTTCGACTTTGCCGAACCTTTATTCATGTCACTTAACGCACGTGACATTCATCAGTAGAAGTCCTTCTCGCGTTGGGGATCTCCTTTCGAAATCATTCCAAAATAACGTTTCTTAAAAACGTCTAAATTCTCGAAGAACCGGAAAGTTCTTAGGTTTCAAGTCTACGTTATCAATGAACCGGGAAAAATCCCTAAAATCCGACTATATTCTTGTATCCGCATAATTTCTCATAAAAAGGAAATTATCGCGCAAATAATTTCACATAAGATGGTACTTGTACTATCACATAATCACGTAGAGTATAAAAATTATACTTCTGTAAAATTCTTATTCTTTAAACACAATTCATTCTCATTCTCAATCTTTATTGAATACTTGTTCAATAAATTTCTTATTAAAAAGAAGTCACATCATAAAATTCTTTCCCTTTCCTCGTTGAGTCGACGTAGCGGGCGGTTGAGTTGACATCTACGTTCTCAATCTTAATTTTAGAGTCTAACTCTTATCTTATACTTGGAAAGACGACACTGATCTCGAGTATATACAAATACCGTGTCTTATGACTCGAAAGAAGACTCGATATAGAGTACAAACGAATACTCTATATGATTACTTGAAGGAAGACTTGTTTACGAATACTACTTGGTGATATTACGAGAAGGAATGACTCATACTACTATGTGGTATCACTAAAAGAATAACTCATACTAGAAGACTGACTCAAAAACAGAGCAGAAAACGAGCACTGCTCTGATACCACTCTGTCACAACCCCAAATCCCGAGGGACGACAGAAGCCGGGGTGCGACTGGGGTTGGATTAAAGAAGCGGGGAAGAAGGGGGCTAGCTGACTAAACATACATGAAAGGCATCAAATAAACCATGAACAAGACTTGAATATAATAAAGAAAGAGTTAATCACGGGTGATTACTCGACAAAGTACACAAGAGTAACTAAGTTCAAATTTAGAGACTTAAACTACAGTGTATTGTTCAAAAGTACATATCCTCAAGACTTAGAGTTCTGCAGCGGAAAAATCTTAACTAAGGCATCCTATCCTTTCAACTCAACTTCAACCGTTGCCGCTCGCGTCGCTTCAACCTGCACATTTAGAAAACAATGCAGGGCTAAGTACAAAAGTACTTAGTGGGCACGATGCCGAAATCATAATCATAAGTATAGATAAATATGGCATTTCATAATCATAGCACGTCGGGGTTTTATTGAAAGAACCCGCGTCTACTAAACATTTTCTTTTCTCATAAATCACTCGCGCGAGCATTTTCTGACTGATGTTACGTTCAATCTTGACCAATTCTCATTCACCGTGGCTGGTACCCCTCAACAGGATATCACATACACCACAGGTTACAAAGTGCACTAACTCTGGAAAGCACTTAGCAGCTAACTCAGAGCCGATCGTTAGTTAACCTAGTTAGATTAACTCTAAATCTGGAAAACACAAATGTTGACTCAGATAGGTACAAGAGAACTCACATAAAACATAAAACAGTTCATGCCATAATATCACTTTGAAAACACAGATATCAAAGCGATAAAGAAAGATTTTCCGAGCATTGCTCGTTTTATTTTATATATAAAAGCCCACCTCGTAATACAGAACTAAAAGCACTAGCTTCCAAACTTCGGATCTTCCGTCCTTTCTTTACAGCTGGCTTCCTCCTTTATCGCAAAATAATAACAATTAAAATCGATTCGTAAAAGATAATCGATCAAAGAAAGTCGAAATAAGTTTTAGTCGTTTCATTCTTTAGGCATTTGCACGCTTACTAGATTCATTTTACTTAAACGGGAACGAGACTCGAACAAATCCAGTTTAGAACTCGAAAGGTCTCATACTCGACTTTTAGGTAAGTAGAGAGGGTAGTCGATAGCTTAATACGACTTAAAAGATCATAAGGAACTAAGTTGGAAAGAATCAACTTAGGAAAAGTTTACGTTTTAGTTCATTAAACGACTTATGAAATTTCTCGCTTACTACTTCTTTATTTGAATGGATAAGAGATGAGATCTCGACTGGTTTTAACACTCAAGGCTCCATACTTGACTTTAGGGTCAGTAGGAAAATATTCGTTAGTTATTACGGCTTAAACGATCGAAATAAACTAAGTTGTGAACGAAACAACTTAGAAGAAATGAAACTGAAATTTCACTGCGCAATACAGTGACTCTGGAGACTGCCCAGAACAGGGGATCTGGAAACAGGGGTAGGCCCTATACCGTTGCAAAGTTTGGGATGTCTAGTTTACGTTCCAATTTACGGATCGCAAATCCGATAAACGAGCTAAAAGTTATTACAGTTTCCGGCGAGGGTCGCAAAACTGCCGCGATAACCCTAGTTGCTCGATAGATTCGACGTATAACGTCTTAGGTTCGTTCTAAGCTCTCGAATTCGATTTCTTTAGAAACTGGACCCTCAAGGCAGTCATCACGTACTCCCGTACGTGATGAACTCCTTCTCAAAACTCGTCCAATAGCACGACGTTCTAAACGTCGGCTTTCAACTAACATGTACTAAACCAACAAGTTATTCAAAATTCTCGTTCTAGTTCTCGACTATCACTATAGCTCATATTATATTAGCTCGAAAGCTCATGATATCAACTACAAAGTTATTCCCAAGTCCATCATAGACAATAATATCAAATTAGAATTCTCATTTGACTTCTCGGTTATTAATTACGACTAATTGTTCGTCTCTTACGCGATTTTCAAAGTTGTCGGATTTCGTTCAAATTTTACGTCATTAAACAACATCTAACGAGAATCACTTTCATGCATATAATCATTTCATATCAACACTATATTTCAACTTACGACGTGTTCTTCGTCTCTTACAATTTCAATAATGTTTTTAGAAAAATCTAATTAAATTCCCATAATCAACTAACATCATTTGCAACTATATTCCATTAACTAAACATCAATTAAACCAAACACATGAAAACCCCTAAAACTCTTATAAATTTCGGTATTTATACATAGGTTAAGAGAGTGATTTTCTTCTCCAATTAACACCATTTATTCATTAATCAACCTACTATAACATTAATTAATCAATTGCAATCCAATTACATACTAACATGCAAAAATCCCTAATTCCAAACTCAAACCCTAATCGGTTTTCAACATAGCATGGGGCTTTCGATTTCTCTTTGTTCTAATCTCTAATTAAGCACCTCTTAAGCATGAATTTATCATTAATTGAAGAAATTCAAAAATCCTACAAAAGCCCTAAAAATTTCGGTATTGCATAGAGTATTAAGGTTCTTGATTTTATTTAATTCTAATCCCTAATTATCCTATCTAACACATCTAATTTCATTAATTCAAGATCAAAACATCTAATTCATCTTTCCTAAAATTTCGATCAAGAAGAAAAATAAAATATGGGGAATCCAATTGGATAGGAACATGGAGGAGATGAATACCTTGATAATTAATGAAGAAAGTATTAGGTTTGGATGGTTGGATGATGACTTGTGATTTTCTTCTTCAAGAAAGCTTGAAGTTCTTCAATGGAGATGATGAAATGAAGATGGGAGAGAGGAGAAGTGAGGCTGCCGAAAATTAGGGGGAGGGAAGGAGGAGATGACTTGATTTAAATTATAATATAATGTTATTATCTTAATTGGTGTAAAGTTGCAATAGTAACTACATTAGATGTCCCTTATTAAACTATATAAAATTAAAATATCAAGAAAAGTGAGGGGATGAGGTCGGTTGGAGGGAGAGGGAAAAGAAAAATACGCGCTTTTCCGGGGCGATACGACGTTACGGAAATCGAACGACAAAAAACGTAGCTCGGCACAAAATCGTCGCGATCCGATTCGACCGAAAATTCTAACGTATGAAACTTAATCGGAAAATAAATTTATAAAAATTATTTTGACAGAAACTCGGGACGACACAGTCCGAGTTTCGTCCGGAAAACCATAAAAACGAACTTTCTCGGGCGAGTTCGTATCGCGATTTCGTGAATGTAAAAATCAGACGGTTTTCCGTTCTGAGTTCACGAACTAAAAACTTTTCGTACGCGCTAACCCTAAATACAGTAGTTGTCTAGCTGACTTCCGTAATTTATTTTCGGAAACGGATTCGACCGTTAGTCTTAGAATTCAAAATCATAAACTTAGGCGTGCAAAGCCATTTATTTAATTAATTTTAAATTTTGAAATCGTAAGGAATTTACGGGGCATTACAGATCTAATGGAGACGATAGATTTCCCTTGTTGATTTGCAAGTCTATCCATCAATTTAGGCAACTCTTCTCTCGTCTCATTTTTGTACGCCATGAAGATCGCCCATGTGTACCTCGAGTAGTCATCAGTAACTACAAGGTGTATTTATTTCCATTTAGGCTCTCTGGGGTGATCAGACCGAACAGATCCATATGAATCAGTTGCAGAACTCGATCCATCGATGGCGACACTTTAAGACGAAATGATGCTCTAGCCAACTTTCCGAGCTGACAGGCACTGCAGTGGTGTGTCGAACTAAACTTCAGGTCCGGTATCCCAACTACGTGTAGTTGGCGAGCTAGTGCGTTCATGGTTTTGAAGTTGAGGTGGTTGAGTCTTTTATGCCAAAGCTAGCCTATTTCAGAGCTGCTCTTGGATACAAGGCATGTTTCTGGCGAACTACTCGACCAGTCTATGTAATAGACTCCACCTGATGAAAATCGTCTACCAAATAGAAGAACTTTCTTAGTCATGACGTCTTTCACCCTGCACACCTGTGCACCAAACTTCACGGAAAAACCATTAACGCACAGTTTGCCTACGGAGAGCAAGTTGTGCTTCAATCCATCTACCAACAACACATTTTTGATAGACACAAATTGAGTCTCGAATGTATCGGATCCTTTAGTTTTACCTTGAGAGTCATCAGCAAAGGTTACTATACATTTTTCTCAAAGCTTGATGTCTGTGAAAAGATTACTCTGGGGTGTCATGTGTCTGGAGTATCCGTTGTCCAACACTCAGACGAATTTGGCGGCTCTTCTCTTTCTCAGTTCATCCAAGTCCTCTTAAGCTGACTCTTCAGGCAAGGCCATGAAGCACTGCTCTATTCTAGCTGGACTAGATGGCGAGTCAGTTTCTTCTCCTTCTGACTCTGAGAACACGTCGATATCCTCGATGTCTTCCTCAACGATCATAGCCTTGGATTTCTCCTTGACTTTTCCTCAGAGGGCTTCCTTTTTCTTTATAGAGAGGTCAGGACAGCTAGAACTAAAATGTCCTAGCTTTCCGCACGCAAAGCAGCCTTTGCTTTGAATCTTTAAGGATGGATTAGTTGAGCGCTGCCAGCTCCAGCTGATCCTCCTATACTTGTCCATCATGGAGTTCATCTCCTCGAGTTGATTGGTCAGCTCTTCGATCCTTTTCTCGAGTTTCGACCTGCTCAATCGGTCCCTAGCTGAGGAGACACCAGACGGTGAGGGTCGGGCGAACTTGGACAAGCCCGATTCAGCTCGAAGCGCCATGGACTTGACAGCTGAGCCTTCCTCGGTCTGTTTTATTTTCTGAAGCTTGCAAGGCTTCAGTCGGAGGATATCATACTCATTTGCTTTGAGTATGGAGAACATCTTCTCAATTGACATCAAACTGAGGTCACTTCGATTTTGGTGGACAACTTTATAGAGTGTCCAGTCTTTGCCTAGCGCGAAGAGAATCATGAGGTTCATCTCTCGCTGAGAGTATTTCCCCTTCTGAATACTCTCAATGTCCAAAAGGACCTCTGTGAATCTCAGCTCCATCTTGTCGATGGTTTCCCCAGAAAGATGAGAGAAGTTTACAAACTTCTGACAAGCTAAGGTGAAGATGTTCTCCTTAATCTCGTTAGAGCCCTCACAGAGTGCAGCTAAGGCTTCCCACATATCTTGTGTTGTGAGGCAATTGATAATCTTCGGCAAGTAGGCTTCGCCGACTATGAAAGAGATGACGCTCTTAGCGATGTCATCTAGCAGCAAAATGCACTAATAGATTTCAAAAAATATCTGTTCAGTTGACCATTGAAAGATATACTCGACTCACACCCTGTGAATCAGGAACAACAGTCTTTAGAACCACTGCTCTGATACCACTTGATGGTCCCGGTAATGAGTAGCTGGTGCATGGAGGGGGGGAGAAATACACCAGTAGCAATTTTCGTTTTGCTGAATGTCTTTTCACTGAGATATACTGCTCAAGTCAGTTTACTCACAACTGGAAGAGACAGTTGGAGTAGCTCTACAACTTTCGGGGAAGTAATCCACTAGGTAAGCTTACGCATGCTTCACCAAACGCCCACTTGGATTTTGGGTTCTAAGTAAACCTAACCAGTTCGATTTCGGGTTCGAACAAGACCCCTCAACACTTTTCCGGGCAAGTGCTCAGCCTGTCTTAGATTTCTAGTTCTAAGGGACCAACTCTTGGATTCCTGGTTCCAAGGGACCACCTTCTTGGATTCCTGGTTCCAAGGGACCCCTGCTTGGATTACGGGTTCCAAGTGACCTGGTATTGGATTACGGGTTCCAAGGGACCTGTGACTTTTATTTCGGGTTCAAAGTCAAACCTGGGTTTGGATTTTGGGAGGAGAATCCAACAAGAAAGCCTCACCACTTTAGGGGAGTTCAGGCTTCAATCCAAGGCTAAGAACTCAATCTCGTTGAGAGAGAGTTTTGAGGGGATACAAAACAAGAAAGGACCAAGTTGCTAGCCTCAATCAGGAAGGGAAACTTCTGAGAGGCTAGGGGGAAGAGGAGAGAAATCACTCTACTCCTTCTTCGCCAGTCTTCTTGCTTGGAGAGAGAGAGAGGTGAAAAGTTGCTTGTGCCGCTTCACTCTTTGTGTTGTCTCTCGGCACTCTAGAGTGCTTTTTCTCTACTTGTATCAACCGCCATTTTATCCTTGTTGTGGAGACCTCTATTTATAGAGGAAAGGTCAAAGCCCCGCCCCCCTCTTCCCCCCCCCCCCCCCCCCTCCCTCCCCCCTACACCAGTTATTCGTTACCGAGACCATCATTGTTCATAGCGATCACCGCCATTATTTTAGAAACGACAAAACACACATCAAGTGAGGATTTGTACTCAACCCTATAGACCCCTAACCCTTACCCTAAAGCTAAACTCTATACCATAAACTATTTATCTCGATCTCTTCATTTCACACAATACTCATGTATATCGTTATAATCACCACTATTATTCAAGAAACATGCGTTCATTGCGGCAAAATCGATCGATCACCTCATAATTTCGTTATAATCACCACTATAGTCGGTCAGTGATCAGCGACGGAAACATCTGTCAGTATTTCTATTTCAAATTTTATTTCATTAAAAAATAAATTACCGGCAGAATGTCCGCGGTAAACTTACCGTTGGATGTTCCGTCGGTAATTCCATCGGTAAATTCGGCGGGAATTACCTCGGCAATTGTTTGTCGGTTATCCGTAGCTAATGTTTTAGGAACCGACCCCCCATTTTGTCCATCGATAACAACCGATAGAAGGGCATCTGTCAGTAAGTTTTGATGGTAAATTTCGTCATTTTTGTAGTGTACAATCCAAAATTTGGTATTAAATCCTATATGAAAATTAATGGATAAATATACAAAATAATTGTCATCACAATATATTTTTATCAAATAATATTAATTATTTTGAATGAATATAAATCACGTAGCCACATAATAAATTAAATTGCGCAATTAAATCACACCATATAGCATAATCAATTAAATATGAATTTATGCAATGCATGAAACTTGTGTGCACCAATGCACACTACTGGCCCAATTTTAAAAAAAAAATGCACATATAGCATAATCAATTAAATATGAATTTATGTAATGCACACACTATGAGACGGGTTGACCTGTCGGGTATGACTCGATCCATCCCAAAACCCGCGGACCGGCCCAATTTAAAAATAAAAATAAAAATAAAAAATTGAGAGGCACAGTTTAGGAGAATCGAACACGGTACATCCAGCTTAATTGAGCTATATGTGAGAGCATTTTACCGCTCAACTACAACAACTTACTTTACTTCTTAAAACAAAGGGACTTACTTTATACTATACGCATTCAATTTTATTTCTTTTAAGCATTCATAAGCATAAGCATTCCGTTTTTCATTTTTTTTCTTTGTGTTTCCTTTTCTTTCTATTTGTTTCACCTTTTGTTTTGGTTTTCGTTTCTTTTTTTTATTTTTCATTTTTTCTTTGGGTTTCCTTTTCTTTGTATTTGTTTCACTTTTTGTTTTGGTTTTCGTTTCTTCTTTTTTTTTTTCAGTTTTTAATAATGTTTTAGTTATTTTCTATTCTTTTATTATTTTTTCTTTTTCATATTATCATTTTTTTTAATAAACTACAATTGAATATTATTATTTTTGAATCATTTTTTATTTTTGTAAGAAAATTATTTGTTCCAATAATATTATGTTAATCCGATGAGTATTTCATTTTTACTTTTTTTTTACCTCTCGTTTTAAATTATATTTTTTTCTTTTTCACTTATTAAAATTGCACTTATATTATACAAGTTCTCGTGAATAAAAATAACATTTTTCGTGAAGAAAAAGAATTTTTTAAAATATTAGTTTTCTTAATATCAATAATTATTTTTTAATACGACAATAATTATTTGACCAAATAACTAAAAGTACATGATCTTGGGAACAAAATTAAACATTGTTATGAAGGAATGTAATATTTTTGAAATGTTACTTTTCTTCATAGTATTAATAATTACGACAATAATTACTTGATAAAATAATTAAAAATACAAGTTGTCGTGAACAAAAGTAAACGTTGTCGTGAAGAAAAGTAATATTTTTTGAAACATTACATTTATTTGTATCAATGATTACTTTTGATTACGACAATAGTTACTTGAGCGAATTACTAAAAGTAACCGTTCTCGTGGACAAAAGTAAATATTGTAATGAAGAAAAGTAGTACTACCTCTGGTTCCCAAGTCTCTTCCTAGGAGGAAGTGGCACATGTATTAAGGAAAATGTTGTTGAGTTAGTTGTGAGTAAAGAAAAAGTGATTGAATTTGTTGTAAGTGGATAAAGGGTCCTACATTAAGGGTAGTGATATATTAATTAATTGAGATAGTGGTGAACCATATGTAGTATTTAGGTAAAATAAGTTGATAAAGTAAGGGCAAGAGATAGTAATTTCTTGTGGGGTAGTGTCCAAAAGTAGCTAGAAACAAACTTGGGGGTCGTCCCAAAACGGAAAGATAGGAAGAATTTCGGGACCTGAGGTAGTAATATTTATGAAACATTACCTTTCTTCATGTCAATGATTATATTTCATCACAACAATAATTACTTGATTAAATAATTAAAAATACATTTTCTTGTGAACAAAAATAAGTATTGTCGTGAATTAAAGTAATATTTCTAAAACATTACATTTCATCCTGTCAATGATTACTTTTCATCACGACAATATTTACTTTACCAAATAATTAAAAGTATAATTTGTCGTGAATAAAAGTAAACATTGTCGTTAAAAAAAGTAATATTTTTGAAACATTAGTTTTCTTCATATCAATGATTACTTTTCAATACAACAATAATTATTTGGCCAAATAATTAAAAGTACATGTTCTCGTGAATAAAAGTAAATATTTTCGTGAATGAAAGTAATATTTTTGAAACATTACTTTTATAAATCAAAAACTAAAAAAGAATTAAAAACGAAAAAAAGAAAGTGTAAACAAAAATCGAAAAAGGAAAAGAAAAAAAGAGAATGGAAAATGGGAAAATGAAATAGGTAAAAGAAAAAAAATAAATAAATTGTTAAATGTTAAAAATATGAAAAAGGAGAAAAAAAACTGAATAAAAAAAGGAAAACTAAAATTAAATAAAATCTCAAAAAATGGAAAAATAATAAAATAAAAAATAAAACTAAAATTGTAAGAAAAACAACAAAAAATAAAAATGAAATAAGGAAAAAGAAAAAAAAATGAAAATGAAATAAGAAACAAAGAGAAAAGAAAATGAAAATGGAAAAGAGAGAAAATGAAAAAGAAAGAAGGAGAAATGTGAAAAAGAATAATTAAAAAAAATTAAAAATGAAAAAGAAAATGAAACAAGGGAAAAAAAAAGAAAAACGAACATGAAAATAGAAAGAAGGACTTAAAGTATTGTGCCTATGGAGAGAATCGAACCTGGGTCACCAAAAAGTAGAGAGAGGCTGGTATGATCTCGATGCTAACGGAAGACTTGAATAGAATAACTGAATGATGGAGAGCCCAAAACCTTTGGATCTATTTCGCGAAGTGAATTAGGCGAGCAGAAGTTTCCTAAAACCCAACGATAAGACGACACAGCAACTCGGGGACGATGATTAACACACAACGAGGTATGGTTGACTCGTTGATTCGCCGATAATTGAACTCGACTTGGAATAACCAAGAAGAACTCGAAAGTCTCAAGAGAGAATAAACTCACGTTTGATTAATGAATAATTTGTGTTTTTCGTTAATAACAAGGCCCTATATATAAGGTGGCAAAGCCTAATCCTACTAGGATACTAAACATGGAAAATAACTCTTAACACAATAAGGAAACAAACTCTTAGTCTAAACAAGATATAAAACTCAAATTTGGCTCAACTAATGCCCAATTTCAGCCACCCTAACATAACCCACGAAAATAATAAAATAAAAACAAATAAAAGACTTGATTAAATCAGCCCACATATGCAATATAACTTGGGCCTCCATGGATTGCATCATTCCCCTCCTCTATATGTTCTCCCTTGTCCCACTTCTTCTTCTTCTTTGATCCTAACTCCTCGTGATCCTTGAACATGAAGAAGTTCTTGTTTAAATTATCATCGTGTGATGGTCCCGATACGAGTTCTGGTGTATGGGGGGGGGAATACACCAGATGAGACTTTTTAAAATAACCCCCTAAAAATAACGCAACCGAGTAAAGGAACTCAGTTGAAATCACAACCGAGTAAGAAACACTCGGTTGGAAGAGATGTGCTGTGCGGAATGTGGTGGAAATAAACTCGTAAAAATTAACTCACGCTTTTATGCACGGTTGGTCAAGAACCAAGACAGTTGAGAAATAATGCAGTTTGTATGCAGGTTAGATGATCAGTTGAATATGCAATAATAAAGCTGAAAATAAACACAACACACAACGATTTAACGTGGTTCAGAGAGAACTCCTACGTCCACGAGGAGTTGTGAGTCCACACAACTCAATCCAAGTTCTTCTGGACAAACTACACAGCTTACGCGGGCTGTGCAACCGTTAAGGATAAGTTTGCGGGTACTTATCAACCTTACAGTTTAGTTTTCGGGTACTAAACAACCTATCTACTCAATTCCGGGAAGAGTAGGGTCCTAACACTCCTTTTGAGAGGAAGTGTGAAAAAGATGGGTTCCAACTAAAAGCTCGAACACGAAGTGAGCTTTGATCTAACACTCTACGAACTCTTACAAAGTGATGTTCTCAAGGTTGGATCGAAAGACACAAAAACTAATTCTAACACTCTAGAACTCTCAACAAGTGATGTTCTAAGAGGATAACTAGTTAAGCTTGAATGCAAAATGAAGTTGTTCTTTGCTTGAATATTTCTTCTCGCACTAGTTCGTCTCGTATGTGTCTTGTATTCTTCTCTGTGAATGAAGGCCTCTATTTATAGGCGGAGAGAATCAACTAGCCGTTGGAAAAGCTGTTGATCTCTGTTCTTTGATAGCGATGGCTTGTCTCTCATTTCTGCAGACTTTCCGGATTTGGCAACTGCGTGCTTCTGCTTTCCATCTGAGACAGCCTTGTGTTGGGCCAAATGAGGTAATGACAGAGAGTCAAACCTTTACGTGACTTCCTTATTTGAAATTCAAATCTTAACAACAGACTTCCAACAAGGAGTGGTTGGTTAAGACTTTCGATCTTCAACTAACTTGATCTTCAGCTGATGTTCTATCTGAGTGCTGACAGTTGAACTCTCAGCTGACTTCAACTTCATGTTGTTGATCTTCTGGGTTGAGTTCTACAACTGATGTTCTGAAACTGAACGCTCAGTTGTCTTCCTTGTATCTTCTCCTTTTTTGAATTCACATGGGATGAACGCTCCGTTGTTTTCCTCACAACTGATGTTCTATCTCTTGAGTGTAGCTTCCTCCTTTCTCAATGCTTCATCTGATGAACGCTCAGTTTTCTTCCTCACAACTGATGTTCTATCCGAGTGAAGCCTTGTTGTCGTCTTCAGCTAGAGTCCTGTAAAGATAAAATCTTAACAATGCTCAAACAGCGAGCCTAACTACTAACATTAGGATCTGGCAACATCTACTCGGTTGGGGTCAGTTGGTTTTGGAATCAATCAAAACTTTTACTTAAATTTCCCAACAATTTCCCCCATTTTGATGATGCCAAAACCCTTACTCTCTTACAGATCAAGACTCTAAAACTTTAAAACCCTTATACAATTCTTACACATCCAAAATCTCAGCTGAAATTCTAGACAGTCTATAAGATTGAAACATCAAAGGGTTAGCACAGTTATAACATGGTATTGAAATAACTTTGTGATTCAGAGCTTGGACAATGAGGGATTGTACATCAAGTTGAATCATATAACTGAGTAGTTTTCATTACAACTGAAGATTACAGAGATAAGCACAAAAGCCAAAAATTACAACAGTTGTTCAAAAACTAACTGAGCTAAAATTCTAGCCCATACTTACTAAAAATCCTAACAAAAATTTCCCTCTTCGCAGCTGACTCCTTGGAAATGTCCACTCCATGCTCCTTGCAAACCTGCCTTGCCTCGGCTGCAATCTTCGTGCGGTTCGGGTTGCGAGAGTCTGGGAGGAAGGGAGGCCGATAAGTAACCTTCTGGGGAACTGGAACTGTGTTCAAGTCCAGGTTGGCTTCAATCATAGCCCGCCTGAACTGGCTGAACATGCCTGGATCCCCTGAGTGCAACTTGGTCAGCGCTTCCTTGGACGCTTTCCTCGGGTCATCAGTTGCGTAAACCTTCCTATAGTAGAAGTCGTTCACGAACTCCTGCTTGAACAGCTCCCATTCTTCATTCCATTCGGTCGGCATCCACTTATCAACATGCCTGAACCGGCTCTGGACCTTGGACTTCCCAGGCAACCTTTGTTGCTTCAACCGAGCTTCAGCCTTTGATTGATGTTTGTTGATGCGGCGTCGGCTGCGGGAGGCAACGTTGCGGTCCAAGTTCTGGGTTATCTTCTTCAGCTCTTCTTCGAACTGGTTCACCCTTCTGGCCTGGCTGGCGGCGAACTTCTTGATCCAACCTGGGTTCATATAATCTTTCTCCTCAACACCAATAGCCTTGGCAGCAGCAATGCACTCTTCGGTTGTGATACCGTCGAGTTCAGAATCTAGCTCGGCTGCGATCTCGGCTATGGACTTGTACGACACTCCAAACTTCTCTGCCAGCTCCAAGTCTTTTGACATTTTAGCTCCACCGACTTCGGTTGACTTGGGAGCAGCAGACTTCCTCTGAGCAGACCTCCTCTTCAGTTGAGATTTTGCCTGAGCTAGCGTCTCTCCTTCAGCTTCGGTCTCTTCTTCTTCCTGCACCACAACATTCGTCTCCTTCTCTTCCCCCTTTTTGGCATCAGCAACAAGGCTTGCTACTGAACCATCCAGAGAGGTGAGTTGTTGCTCGGCAAGTTGAAGGCGGTTGAAGAGTTCATCGAGCGCGCACTCGAGCTCCACCTTCTTCGCTAATGCAGAGTCCTGGCGCTCTTGTTCGGCTTTCTTCAAGGCAGAGAGGTTCTCGATGACCTCAATTTGAAAAGCCACGAACTCAGCCCATCGCGACTCGAAGCGAGACTCCCATTCAGCATCTTGGGTTTGTTGGGACTTGGCGAGATTTGAGTCGGCCAAGGATTTGAAGATGTTGAGCTCAGACTTCAATCCCAACAGAGTGGACTTCAGCTCCGACATTTCTTGACTGGTGGAGGAAGAGAATTCTTCCAGCTTGGTCTTCATCGCAACATTCTCCTCCACCAGTTGTTGGTTCTTCACTTCTTGTGCTGCCAACACCTTCAACTGATCTTCTTTATATTGTTGGAGGTTGGCAAGCAACTCGGTTCTCAACTGGTTGACCCTCTCAGCTACCAGCTCACATATTTCTTCAGATGTGGGAGCATGTTTATCAGCTGGAGGGGCTTGTGCAATCAGTGTTGGTTGCTCAACTGTCACCATGGCTTGGCGGTTTGCCAGGTACAGTTGCAGCACTTGTTCTTCATCCTTAGCTGCTGCAGCGGCTGCGTCCATATCCCCGAGGAAGTCAGCTGACTTGATCAACATGCTGTCAAGAAAGTCAATGCAATCCTGACCAGCTGCAACTTCTTGACCGGCGTCTCCTCACAGTCATTCCAGACCATGTTGCGATCCTTGGTCGCGAGCAAGATCAGGGTTGAGATCTTGCAGCCGAAGTTGAGCGTCCCTTTCACACTCAACATCTTCTCCACAGACTCGGTTGTTGTCTCGGAGATCTTCGACTTCTCCACCATCAACTGGTTCAGGAAGTATTGAAACCAGTTGATCTGGAGTTGGTGCTCCAAAGCCACCAACTGCTTCAACTTGGGTCGGCTGATGTCGCCGAATGCACCACTGTAACCGAACACCACCTTAGACACAACATCGAACAGCAGGCGATGTTCTAGCTTAAGCTTCGTCCTATGCATATTGCTCCTTAACCTCTCCGGGGTGATTAGAGCATTCTCCAAAAATTCATCGACGTGCTCGTCGGTTATGCTTTCCAGAAGCTCTGTGGCTGTGTGGTTGGCGGGGATGATGTATCGAAGGGCATCGGAAACGTCGATTGGGAAGGTGACACGGCGAATGGTCCTAGCCGGAACGTCAAGGGGGGTATTCAAATTGACGTAGAATTCCCCAACCTTTCGCCTGAGCAGGTGGGAAGGGCTTAGCCCATTCCAGCAGGCCGTTCTCTCTAAGAGTATTGGCAAGGGGAGCCAATACCGGCGATTCCAATTCCTCGTCGGAGAGGATCTGTTCGAAGTGGATCTTCGATACCAGCATGTCGAACGATTCTTCGTAAGAGGTAGGGACAAGGAAAGATCCAGATGAAGCTATTTTCTTGCTTTTGGGTGTCATTTATGATCACTGCAAAAGGAATATATATAGAAAAGGAAGGGAAATCTTTTGCAGAAAATAGTTAGACAAATTCTGAGACGATGATGAACAGTTATATTAGATAGACACGAATGAGGAAGGTAACAGATCTCTTCCTGATTTTCCGCTATATATAGGTTTTTGACTCGGTAGAGATCGACGGCTGGGGTTAAATGGCTCGAATCCATCAACGGTTGAGATCACGCGACTGTTGACTATCTTTGACTTGACGTCATGCACCGAGTTCCAACCCGCGCGTGAGAAGGTGTACAGTTTTCGTGTCAGCCCAGTCGCACTATAAAGTAGGCTATGGATGTTCAGCCGTACTTTACATTTAATGCGATATGATGGCTATTTGAATATAACTGACTTGCTCAGGAATGTTTGAATTTATTTCAAACATTCTCATTTAAGAACATAGCACCTTCAGCCTTAAATGTTACCTGCCAGCTAATGTCGGAATCAGTTGTGTTCTCTTGTTGCGGCATACCATCAGCTGACTCGAGTTCGTCTGTTCAGCTGACGTTTGATCCAATGTTGCAGCATACCATCAGCTGACTCGAGTTCGTCTGTTCAGCTGACGTCTGATGTCTTCGGTTGGCAATCCGCATCTGAGATTCCCCCTTCATCTGAGTTTCCCCCTCAGATGGATATCTATCTCTTCACCTCAGCTGGTTCCTCATCTGATGGATCCAACAATCCAAGTAGATCACATAACATCTTGAACCGCGCTTCGGCTAGAGGTTTGGTGAAGATATCTGCTCTCTGAATCTTAGTTGGAATCATCCCCATGGATACGTCCTTCTTCTCAATATGGTCTCGGATGAAATGATGTCGGATGTCGATGTGCTTTGTCCGAGAATGATGAACAGGATTCAAAGAGATAGCAATGGCACTTGAGCTATCGCAATGAATGGGAACCTGTCCAGTTGCAACTTCATAGTCTCTCAGCTGTTGCTTGAGCCACAACACTTGCATGCAACAGCTACCGGCAGCTATATATTCTGACTCGGTTGTAGAAGTGGCAACACATGCTTGTTTCTTGGAGAACCACGAAACTAGCTTGCTTCCCATGAACTGACAATGTCCAGATGTGGACTTCCTGTCCAACCGATCTCCGGCTAGATCTGCATCTGAGTATCCAGTCAGTTGGATGTTGTCGTCGGTTGGATACCACAACCCAACATTTACAGATCCCTTCAGATACTTGATGATGTTCTTTGCTGCCAACATGTGAGCTTCCCTCGGTTGAACTTGAAACCGAGCACACACTTCAACCGCATAAGATATGTCTGGCCGATTGGCGGTTAGATAAAGCAAAGAACCGATGATCCCTCTATACTTACTGGCATCCACAAGCTTTCCCTCGGTTCCAAGTTTAATTTTCCAGTTAGTATTCATTGGGATCCTTGTAGTCTTACTTGTCTGCAATTCGAACTTGGTGATGAGCTCCTTTGTATACTTGGACTGATTGATGAAAATCCCTTCTGGTGACTGCTTCACTTGAAGTCCAAGAAAGTAGTTCATCTCGCCCATCATCGACATCTCGAACTTCTCCTTCATAAGATTTGAAAATTTTTCACACAGTTCCTCCGACTTAGAACCGAATATGATGTCGTCGACGTAGATCTGCACAATAAGTATATCTTCTCCAACTTTGATGGTGAACCAGCGTTTTGTCAACTGACCCTCGTTTGAATCCCGAGTTCAGAAGAAAACCACAAAGAGTGTCATACCAAGCCCTGGGTGCTTGTTTCAGTCCATAGATTGCTTTCTTCAACTTGTACACTCTTCCATCTCCAGTCTCAAAACCGGGAGGTTGTTCAACATATACATCTTCCTTGATATCACCGTTGAGGAAGGCACACTTCACATCCATCTGATAGACCTTGAACTTGTGAAATGCAGCATAGGCTAGAAAGATTCGGATGGCTTCCAGCCTTGCAACCGGCGCGAAGGAGTCCTCAAAATCTATTCCTTCTTGTTGGCAATATCCTTGAGCTACCAACCTTGCCTTATTCCTCACAATGAATCCAATGGCGTCTCTCTTGTTCTTGAAAATCCATTTTAATCCAATGACTTTGACACCATTTGGTCTTTCTACCAACTCCCATACACAGTTGCGTAGAAATTCATTCAGTTCTTCTTGCATGGTTGTTGTCCAGTGAACACAGTTGAGAGCTTCCCCAACATTCTTCGGTTCTGGCACATCAGCTACGAAGCAAGAAATCATGGCAACATCTCCAGCTTGCTCGAATTCCTCAAGAACTGCCAACTCCTCAGCATATTGGGCATAAGTGTTGGAGTCTTTCTCAGTTGAATCTGGAGTCGCAACTCTGCTCCTTGTACGCACACCTTCGATTGGATCTCCGATGATGTTGTCAGTGGAATGATCTTCATACCATCTTCTGTTGCGTCTTCCTTCTTCTTCCAATTGTGGTTGTTCCGTGATCTGAGCTGGAGTCTTCAGAACTGGTGATTGATCAGCTGTTGAGTCTGGATCCTCAACATTGATAACATTTTGAACCGGGCTTGGTTGGGCTTCAAATGCTGATGCAGTTGGAGAGGCATCAGCTGGAGTTCCCCCTTGAGATGAGCTGGGATCCTCGCATTCATCTTCAGAGGAATATGGATCATCATCCTCAGTTGCCCATACCAGTGGTTCTGCTAAATTCTTTTCCCTTAGGGCTTGCGATCTGGTGAGAGCAGGTGGAACTTGTGGATCAGCCTGTTGTCCTTTAGCCTGTTCTCTGCACTCAAAAGTAGATTCATCAAAACTAACATGAGGTGTTATCTCCACAACACGAGAGCTATTGTTGAAAACTCTATAGGCCTTGATCCGAGCAGCATATCTAAGAAATATGCCTTTCGAAGCCTTGGCATCAAAAGTTTTCAACTGAGTCTTCCCGTTGTTGTGAATATAACACTTAGAACCAAAAACGCGAAAATATGAAATATCTGGCTTCCTGCGTCTCCATAGCTCGTATGGTGTCTTTCCCAACCGCTTGGTTAGAAGAGACCGGTTCTGGGTGTAGCATGCTGTGTTGATGGCCTCAGCCCAAAATCTCTTTAGCAGAGGTGAGCTTGTCAGCATGGATATAGCTGCATCTTTCAGTGTTCGGTTTCTTCGCTCAGCTACTCCATTCTGTTGCGGAGTACGCGCAGCTGATGTCTGATGAGTAATTCCATGCTTCTCGCAGTACTCGATGATGGTTTCATTTAGAAACTCGGTTCCATGATCTGATCGGATGGAAATAATTTTCATCTCTTGTTGGTTTGATATCCGATCCATCAACTTGGGTAGCTCATCTCGGGTTTCACTCTTGTGTCGCATGAAAATGGTCCACGTGTATCTGGAATAATCATCAGTTACAACAAGTGTATACTCGTTGCCATTTATGCTTTTTGGTGTGACTGGCCCAAAGAGATCCATGTGGATCAGTTGTAACACTCGGTCGGTTGAGGGAGTTGTCTTCAACCGGAAGGAGGATCTAGCGAGCTTTCCCAATTGGCATGCACTGCAAATATGTGTTGTTAAAAACACTCGGTTTGGTATGCCTCTTGCATGTTCTTGTCTGGCAAGTCGGTTCATTGTCTTAAAATTCAGATGGTTGAGCCTTTTGTGCCACAGCCAGCTCACATTTGAACTGCTCTTTGATAACAAGCAGGTGTCAGGAAGACTACTGTTCCAGTCAGCATAGTAGACATTTCCGGTTGGCGATCGATTTCCCAACAATATGACCTGCTTTGATCCGACATTTTTAACCCTGCAACCCTGTGCATCAAACTTGACAGAGAAACCATTATCACAGAATTGGCTGATGGAGAGCAAGTTATGCTTCAATCCATCAACATATGAAACATTAAAAATCGAAACGTGATTGGTTTCAAGGGTACCGTAACCTCTGGTGTAACCTTTAGAGTTGTCACCAAAAGTAACTGATGGACCTTCTTTCTCCATGAAACTTCCAAGCAAATCCTTCAAATATGTCATGTGTTTCGAGCATCCGCTATCCATCACCCACATTGTTGTCGACGCTTTATTCTTCCTCAGCTGTTTCTTTTGTACCTGCAAAGAGAAACTCGCTTAGGTCCCCAATTTCAGTTGGGTCATGGAGGGTTAGAACCAGTTCCCCCTGGAACTGTGTGTCGCTTTTCCCTGTATACTCGGATGGATTTATCATTCCAGATCACTTTTCCTTCATCATCAACTATAACAACGCCTCGGTTATCCTTAGGCTTATTGTTAGCAGTGATGTTCTGTTTCTTGGGAGGAGTTGGATTTCTCCCATTCTGAGCTTTCGGAGGAGAGGTTTTCCCCCTGTTTTGATGGTAATTTTTATCCTGTTGAATTTGTCTGTGAGATCGGACGCCTTGTTGGAATCTTTGTGGCTGATTCTGATTCCAACTCCCTGAGTGTTGTCTATAGCTGTTCATGCCCTGTTGGTGGTTCATGTTGTGGCATGAATTTCTCCAGTTGTTCGACCTGTTCCTTATTGGTTGACTCAGTTGGAACCTTTGGTTGAACTGATGATGGAACCGCTGTTGATTCAGATGATTGAACCCTTGTTGGTTCTGCGGTCGGTTCCATTCTTTCTGATGTTGACTCTGAGGTTGATGCAGAGGTCGGTTCTTATTTTGAGTTCGGTTGCGATTATGTCTTCGACGCCTTTGATTCCTCTTCTGACTTTTGGAACATTCCCCCTCGGTTGATGTCTCAACCGATGGAACATTATGTCCTTCATCTACTGCTCTTTTTCCCTTCTCAGTTGTGGTTCCCTTGGTCGGTTGAGCTTGCTGAGAAGTGGAGGTTGGATTACTTTGTGGTGACTCAGGTTCCACTGTGTTAGGTTCGACAACCTTGACCTCAATAGCTTTGATGAAGGTTGATGGAGGAATTCCACTATCTTTAATCACATCATAACCGAGTCCTGACACGTCATCCATCTGTCTACTGTCACTGATAAGATTCTCGATGATCTTGGATGACTGATACAGCTTGATTAGATTGTCCTTCTCAGTTTGCAACTCCTTGAGGAGGACAGTTATCTGCTCGGTTTGTCCATCTGACTTCTTTATCAACTGGTCGATCTGAGTCTCTTGATTTTTCAACTGATCTTGCTGCTCCTTGATCTGCTTCGTCAACTCCTCATCAGTTGGAGCCTTAGCCTCATTCAGTTGACTCTTGAGATTCTCAACCTCCTCGGTTTGGCTCTTGATCAGATCGTCCTTTTCGGTTGAGGAATCTTCAAGTTTGGTGAACTGAGCTTGAAGACTCTTAAACTCAACCGATTGCTGATGCAGTTCCTCACTGAGTTCTTGAAAATCACTCCAGGAGGGTTCCAACTCTTCATCCAGTGATTCCTGCATGTTAGAAATATTGGAAGAATTTAACTTAGCAGGATTAGATTGTACCTTAGTATTATCTTGATCGGTTCCAAGTGCCATGAGGCATTGATCCTGACTGATGGCGTTGTTGGTAGAAGTCAGCTCATCCTCATCTTCAGTGTCAGTGAAGATGTCCATGTCGTCAGCTGCTTCTTCTGCAACCATGGCCTTGTTCTTTCCAACTTGCCTGGCCCTCAACGCTTCTCTCTCTTTCTTCGAAAGGTCTGGACAGTCTGCTTTGAAATGTCCTTCCTTGCCGTATTCAAAGCAACCGTTGTTCACAGGCTTTGAATTATCTCGAGTTCGGTTGGACTTGTAGAATCTCTTGTATTTTCCGAACCGAGTGTCCATGTCGGCTAGTTTCTTTGACAGGGCGGCAATGTTCTGTTGCAGTTCCTCTCTGCTTGGCTTTTTTGCAGCTGTGTCCGCAGATCTTGTTGGTGTCAGCTCGGCTCTCGTGGATATTAGTGAAGGTATCCCACTCAGCCGGTAGAGCTTGTAACACTTTGAGATTGATTTCTCTCAAGGTGTATTTTCCTCTTCAGATGGACTGGATTCTTCTGATGATGTCCATAAACCGGAGCTCTAGCTGATCAATTGTTTCATCAGTTCTCAGACAAAAGTTGTCAAAGTCTTGGCATGCATGTGAGAACTTGTTCTCCTTCGTCTCGTCGCTTCCTTCACTCAGCAATGCCAAGATATCCCACATCTCTTTGGCAGTCTCACACTCCTCTATCCAAGGCAGATAATCTTGTCCAACTGTGGACATGATCGTGCTCTGAGCCCAGATGTCCAACTGGCTCACCTTGGCTTCCTCTGGAGTGTAGTCTTCCGGCTGCTTCTCCACAAACTCCACAACTGTATCCCCATCGTTGGGATTTGTAGGAGTGCGAGCGATTCTCTCTTTGATGATGATCGGTCCGGACGAGAGTACTTGTTGCATCCTGTGATGCTTCGACAGTAACGTCTTCTTCATCCGTGTCCTCTAGGATGTATAATTTACTATCGAGAACATGACCACGATCTTGTCCTTGACGTCCATCTGCACACAACAACAGAGCAAATATGCGAAATATGCACTAGCATGATAAAAAGATCTGTTCAGTTGACCACTGAAGAAACTTTCTCAAATTCACACCTTGTGAAACAGAGTCAGCAGTCTTTTGAACCACTGCTCTGATACCACTTGATGGTCCCGATACGAGTTCTGGTGTATGGGGGGGGGAATACACCAGATGAGACTTTTTAAATAACCCCCTAAAAATAACGCAACCGAGTAAAGGAACTCAGTTGAAATCACAACCGAGTAAGAAACACTCGGTTGGAAGTGATGTGCTGTGCGGAATGTGGTGGAAATAAACTCGTAAAAATTAACTCACGCTTTTATGCACGGTTGGTCAAGAACCAAGACAGTTGAGAAATAATGCAGTTTGTATGCAGGTTAGATGATCAGTTGAATATGCAATAATAAAGCTGAAAATAAACACAACACACAACGATTTAACGTGGTTCAGAGAGAACTCCTACGTCCACGAGGAGTTGTGAGTCCACACAACTCAATCCAAGTTCTTCTGGACAAACTACACAGCTTACGCGGGCTGTGCAACCGTTAAGGATAAGTTTGCGGGTACTTATCAACCTTACAGTTTAGTTTTCGGGTACTAAACAACCTATCTACTCAATTCCGGGAAGAGTAGGGTCCTAACACTCCTTTTGAGAGGAAGTGTGAAAAAGATGGGTTCCAACTAAAAGCTCGAACACGAAGTGAGCTTTGATCTAACACTCTACGAACTCTTACAAAGTGATGTTCTCAAGGTTGGATCGAAAGACACAAAAACTAATTCTAACACTCTAGAACTCTCAACAAGTGATGTTCTAAGAGGATAACTAGTTAAGCTTGAATGCAAAATGAAGTTGTTCTTTGCTTGAATATTTCTTCTCGCACTAGTTCGTCTCGTATGTGTCTTGTATTCTTCTCTGTGAATGAAGGCCTCTATTTATAGGCGGAGAGAATCAACTAGCCGTTGGAAAAGCTGTTGATCTCTGTTCTTTGATAGCGATGGCTTGTCTCTCATTTCTGCAGACTTTCCGGATTTGGCAACTGCGTGCTTCTGCTTTCCATCTGAGACAGCCTTGTGTTGGGCCAAATGAGGTAATGACAGAGAGTCAAACCTTTACGTGACTTCCTTATTTGAAATTCAAATCTTAACAACAGACTTCCAACAAGGAGTGGTTGGTTAAGACTTTCGATCTTCAACTAACTTGATCTTCAGCTGATGTTCTATCTGAGTGCTGACAGTTGAACTCTCAGCTGACTTCAACTTCATGTTGTTGATCTTCTGGGTTGAGTTCTACAACTGATGTTCTGAAACTGAACGCTCAGTTGTCTTCCTTGTATCTTCTCCTTTTTTGAATTCACATGGGATGAACGCTCAGTTGTTTTCCTCACAACTGATGTTCTATCTCTTGAGTGTAGCTTCCTCCTTTCTCAATGCTTCATCTGATGAACGCTCAGTTTTCTTCCTCACAACTGATGTTCTATCCGAGTGAAGCCTTGTTGTCGTCTTCAGCTAGAGTCCTGTAAAGATAAAATCTTAACAATGCTCAAACAGCGAGCCTAACTACTAACATTAGGATCTGGCAACATCTACTCGGTTGGGGTCAGTTGGTTTTGGAATCAATCAAAACTTTTACTTAAATTTCCCAACATCGTGCTTCACTTCTCTAGCTGACATCCAAGATTGCTCCAATAGTACATATGTAACTTGTATTGGCACAACCATACTATTTACTTCATCATTCAACCATGGTACCTTCTTATCGTTGACGTGGTAACTCATGAAGACCTTCTCTTGCTGCACCTCTTCAATGCATTTAGCTTGCGTCGAAGCTTTTGTCTCCAAAGTTGTTCGATTAGATACTTCAAGCACATCATCACATGAATTCTCCAATTTCACCTTCTCAGAATCAGCCTCATCATCTTTCACATCAACACATACCTCAACTTCGAACACCAACTCCCTTGGACATTCCTCGTCTTTCGGATTAAATGCGCCATCAACTTCAATCACCATCTCACTTTGATTCAGACAATGATTTTTCCGATTGGAATTGGACATGTCTACGGATATCTGCTTTGGCAAGGACTGATTCTCTTTAACGACGATCAATTTATTCCACTTCCCTCCAAGATATGATTTATGGTCGTGTTTCTTTTGGATTGATGGTATATTTTGAAACTTGATATCCTCACGATCACTTGCTCCATCCCACCTTCAACTACTGCTACAAAATTGTCGATACGCTTTCTCGCAGTCTTCCAAATAAGATTTCTTCTCTTATTTTATCAAACTCATGTAAGGTGCCTACGTGGATGAAGAAACTTCTGAGTTTCGCTCTTCTGAGATTGCTCTATTCGATCTAACCTCTCATGGAAAGGCTTAATCTCATTCTTTATAAATCTCTGCATCTCTTCCACCATATATGATGTCAAATCGAATCCAGCCATACTCATAATGGTTAATCAAATGACAAACTTAAATCAGAGGATGTAGATTCAAATATATGAAATATGGATATGGGAGATATGGAAGATATTGAAAGGTATGGAAGATATATGGAAGATATGGACATATATGGAAGATATGGAAAGATATGGAAGATACGGTAAGATATGGATATGGAAGATATATGGATGATATGGACAAATATGGAAAATATGGAAAAATATGGAAAGATATGGGCGAATATATGGTAAGGAAGATATGGTGGATATGGACGGATATATATATATGGTAAACTCAGATTTAGACGCATTTTTTGACACGGAAACGAATCTAAACGATGATTATATTTTTTTTTTACACGGAAAGACGAGACGAAACTGGACAGAAAGACATCACGAAACTGAACAGAAAAGACATCACGAAACTGAACAGAAAGACAAGACGACACTGAACAGAAAGACGAAACTTAAAAAAGAAACTCTACGAAGAAAAGAAAACGAAACCTGGATACGAACGTGGCTCCTGATGCCAAAATGATATGATCCTCGATGCTAACGGAAGACTTGAATAGAATAACCGAATGATGGAGATCCCAAAACCTCTGGATCTATCTCGCGAAGTGAATTAGGCGAGCAGAAGTTTCCTAAAACCCAACGATAAGACGACATAGCAACTCGGGGAAGATGATTGACACACAACGAGGTATGGTTGACTCGTTGATTCGCCGATAATTGAACTCGACTTGGAATAACCAAGAAGAACTCGAAACTCTCAAGAGAACATAAACTCACGTTTGATTAATAAATAATGTGTGTTTTTTGTTCATAATAAGGCCCTATATATATAAGGTGGCGAATCCTAACCCTACTAGGATACTAAACATGGAAAATAACTCCTAACCCAATAAGGAAACAAACCCTTAATCTAAACAAGGTATAAAACTCAAATCTGACTCAACTAAGGCCCAATTTCAACCACCCTAACATAATCTACGAAAATAATAAAATAAAAACAAATAAAAGATTTGATTAAATCAGCCCAAATATGCAATGTAACTTAGGCCTCCATGGAATGCATCAGTAATGCTACTCTCTAAACTAGCATGTTATTTTTGTAAAAAACTTACAGTAATTATTTATATATGGTAACACCGTGTATAGAGGGAAAAAAAAAAAAAAAAAAAAAAAAAAAAAAACAGGAAAACTCTCCCAAAAAGACTCGAACTTGGGGGTCCAGCACTATAGCTGGGGTGCTACCCGCTAGGCTAGGCCAATTACTTGCTAACTATCAGTATATAATTAAAGCTGCCGTTTTTTTCATCTTTTCAAAGATTAATTTATTTCTTTTTCAAAATTTTCGAGAAATAAGCACCTTCGAATAATTATCTTATTCTTAAATTGATATATTTTAGGGATGAAAAATTGGGTTATCACATGTGGTTGTTTGGTTATGGGAAAAATGGAGGAAACAATGATAATCAAGCAGTTTTTTATTTTTTAGATATTCTTTAAGGGTTAATTGTCAAAAAAATCTCTACCTTTTTCAAAATTTTGGTTTTAATCTCCACTTTCTAAATCTGCCTCTAAATTTTCAACCTTTTAATTTTATCTGATTTTTCCCACAACAATAATTTCTCCCCAAATTAATGATGAGCTAAAAGTCGGAAATGCCGACGTTGCAAATCGTCGGAACACATGAAACAATGTTGTTTAATAAACATCATACGTTATCGTTTAATAGTAAATAAGGACTTGGGTTAACTGCCAAATAATTCTCAACCTTTTTATAAATTTCTATTTTAATTCAACCTTTTTATAAATTTCTATTTTAATTCAACCTTTTTAATCTGCCTCCAAATTCTCCACCGTTAGCCATACGTCGTCATCGTTGTCATTTTGTTCTTGCCACGTAACGAGTGCCACACGTAATATATTAGGCCACATATGCAAATAATATTAACATCTCAGCAATAGCCTTATCAAAATATATCACTTTGAAAAAAATCAGATAAAATTAAAAGGTTGAGAATATAGAGGCAGATTTAGAAAATAGGAATTAAAATAAGAATTTGAAAGAGGTGGAGAATTTTTTGGCAATTAACTCATTTTTTAATGAAAAAACATTAGCATAGAGATATTTGTGATTTGGGTAAAGCCAAGTGGTTGCTGCTGCCCTTTGAGATATATGTTTCTCAATGAAAATTACCATTTGTACTATGCAAGTTGAGATATAGCGTTGTGTTCCAATCTTTGGGGGTTGTTCTTAATAATTTCTCGTCCCTTAATAAATTACAAAATGTTATCCAATTAATATTTCAATAAGTTTACAGTTAATTATATATAATGTATATAACTCACGTGGCATGCTTTTATTCTAGATCAATGCGAATAAATAATTTCGTACATCAGACTCCTGGCGCGCCAATTTTAAATGTTGCATATATCAACTCATGAAATAATTGTGAAAATTCGTTTTGATATTTCAAGAAAACGATAGCATTTGCAGGTGTTGGAGGGGCAGAAATTAAATTCGATACAAAATCCGGGTACGCAGCAGAAGAGAAGTATTATATACAAGTAGAATTAAAAGAAAATAGTACATACATGGTAGAAAGAATTAAAAGCTATACTAAATGAAATAGGTAAGTGCAGATATCTTTCTCGATCCACCGTCCCCATACAGCTCGTTCCATCGTTCGAGCTCAGCCATATTCACGACACTAGCAGATACCTAAATTTTTGGGTAAAAATGTTTTGACAATCATAATTCAAGCTCTTGAATAGATAAATTTCTAAGAAAATTCGAAAATTAACCAACAGTCACAATGTATAACATGACCAAAATAGTATTATTGACAAAATATTGATATTCGAACAATTTAGAATCAGTGTACCTGTTCAAGAGCGCGTTTGAAGTCATCCATACACAGGGACCGAATGTCTGAGCTGGTATGCAATGAAGGCAACGGTCTCTTTTCTGCTAGAGCCGAGGCTTTCTCCTACAATTTTACTCAGTACTTCGTTAGTTTAGTTGTACGTAAATAACTGACATGGCATACAAAACTATCTGTCTAAAGAACAAAAAGTTCAGAAGCAATTAGAAGATGCTATGCATATTGAACAACTATCTCGACATCAACTGCTTAAGGCTACATGTGAAAAGAAGTTTTACTGAAGTGAATATACCTGCTTCTCTGTTTCCAAAATCTGTCTAATCGGGTGCAGTGCAGCTGCCACACAAAGATTCTGAGAAAATGGACAGTTCCCCAAAATAAAGTCAGTCAGTATAAGAATCTTACACGATAACAAGCAAAAACGAACTTATGCAGTTATGCAAAACATTAGGTATCATGACCAAACCTTTAGATCACTTCCTGAATACCCCTCTGTCATCTTAGCGACTGCTTCAAGATTGACATCTGTCAATCGGGCCCTAGCTCCTCAGAGGCTAATATAACCTTTATGATCTTCTCTCTGTTCGGAGCATAGGGCAGACCAACCATCAACCTCCTGGAGAGCCTCCTGATCACTGCCTCGTCCAGATCGAAAGGCCTATTTGTTGCTGCAAGTACTAATACTCTTTCCTTATCCTTTGTACACAAGCCATCCCAGTTAACCATAAATTCGTTCTTCATTTTACGCATGGCTTCGTGTTCTCTCGAGCTACTCCTTCTTCCCAGCATGGCGTCAACCTATGTCAACAGAATTTAAAAAAACAGATATGTAATTGAGATATCACAGAAGCAACAACAGTAAATACCTGAGGATTATACTGACCTCATCGACAAAAATATCACTCGGAGATAGTTTCTTAGCCAAGGTGAAGACAGCTTTCACATATTTCTCCCCTTCCCCAAACCACTAAGTCCAAAATAATCACAAATCACAATCACCGCAAGATATAGTAAATCAGAAAAGAGATCGAAACTGTAAAGCGCTAGCAAAAAATCTAACCTTTGACGTGATATCCGATATTGACACATTAAGGAAGTTTGCGTTGGCTTCGGTTGCAACTGCTTTAGCAAGCATAGTTTTACCGGTACCCGGTGGCCCAAAGAGCAATATGCCCTTACAAGGCTGCCAAGCACACCGTTCCATTTCATTAAGAATTGAAAAAAAAAAAAACAAATTGCTCGATTTCATAACGTCCTCTTTCTAAGAAAAATGCATTTACCTTTATAAGCTGTCCTTTGCTGAATAATTCTGGCCTTTGCAGAGGTAGCATCACTAATTCCTTCAAAGTTTCCTTCACATTATCTAGTGCTCCAATGTCGTCAAAGGTAACTCCAATGTCACCAGGCGGAATGACCTTACCAAGGAGATCTTCCTCAAAGTCATTATCAGTACTGACATCCTGAAATGTAACAAGTCATTTTCCTATACAGGGTTATGTAGAAACAGTGCACAAAACATTCTATTTTACCACAAACCTCAAAGAAAGAAATTCCAAGATTCACCTTAAGAGATATCTTCAAACTCTTGTTTTCATCTTGAATGTCTTTTAGAAATTCCAGCCCGTGTCTGATGCTGCAATATAGTGCCAGAAAGAGTAGTGGTAAGACTCTAATCCAGGCTTCCAACAGTGGTAACAGAACAGTTCAAACATATATTTACCTAGCACTTGAAATAACAATTTGTTCATCTTTGAACGTTGCTGCAGATCCGTGCATGAAATGGTGGCACAAAGCCCAGCCAATAATTTTTTCAACATCTACTACCAATAAAACAAGCATCAAGGAATATCCAATTGCAAATCACAACAATTTAAACTAAAGATTGGAACTAGAATTAATGACTGACTTTCACTAGACAATGTTTGATCCTTAATGCACAATGCATCAATATCAGGGCAGTGAATGCCATTTCGACTTAGAGCCTGAAATTAACGTGTAAGAGAAAACCAAAATGTTAAGCCTATAAATAACATTCACCATATTTATTATTTGAAATCAATGGACAGATATGACTAACCGAACTTATAGAGGCGAGATTTGATTGTGATGTCTTAATCTCGCCATCTAACTCCAACTGTTGTTTCCACTCTTTCAACAATGTTTCATCCTGTCAGGTTCAACGAGCAATCAGAAAGAAAATCTTAAAGGGTGTAAAATTATATAGAGGCCAAAAAATAGAAATTACCCCCTGTATTGTCACTTTATTCGGAAACAGCCCGTTAACTAACTTCATAGAGACTGCTTCATCTTCATCTTTTTTAGGCTGAGTGCATGAAGCTACAGCAACCATATTCTTTGGCAAACTTTCTAAATTCCTCTTGAAAGCTATGTAGGTATCAAACATCACCATATGCTCTATATTTTTCAGAAATACTATCACAGGCTTGCTTTGGCTCTCCAATTGAGCAACCTGCAAATATATGTAGGTGTCTGTAAATATTATTAAAATTGTTTACATTCAACCAAAAGACAATTCTAATTGATTTACCTCAAACAAGTGATCTATAGCAACCAAAATAGAAGACCTGCACAAATATCTAGACTGCATATCAAATATTCAAAATTTTAGACTGCACAAAAATCTATACGTCCAACTAACATGCTTCAAATGATCAAATATTTAACCGCTGACTACCTGCTGCTTGGAGTGGATACAACGAACAGGTTTCCTTTGAAGTATTGTGTGAGCGCCTTAACCAGGGTTTCCTGGTACACCTCCGACCCTCCGGGACCTGACAACAAAATACGTGGGGAAAGTAGAGGCAGCCTCAACGTGAACTTTGCAAACTCCTTTTTCATCAAATGGATGTATGATGATTTGACTAGGAGCCACTTGGTGGTGTCACTGCATGTGAGAAGAGATGCTTCCTCAATGTATACACTAATAGATGAGAATTTTTGTAAATCTGTTTTTGAAATATTTTGTATTACTTCAAAGGGAACTGATCGAACGAAACAGTGATATCCTCAAAGGCTATGACATTGAATATCGGAGCAGCTGGTGCCTTAAGCTGAGGCATTGATGTATCTGCTAAAAAACGCAAAATATGTCAAAACATTCTTGAATCTAAAGCCATGTTTAGCCTACGGCTTTCGCCATTTCGATGGCTGAGAAGGCGCACTGATATCTCAAAACATTCTTGAACATCGTCACCATGGTGATCGTGAAATAAGTAATAATTGGTTCAACATTTATTCTAAACTGTCACCTGATTTAGTCTCACACAATCTATGCACACTAGTTCTGAATTCAGTGGGCTTCTTCATGAAATCGAAAATCTAAGAATGCGTCAAGGGATATGAACGTATACTTCATCGAATATAACTATAAGAGCAGTAAAAACGGAGAATTAAATTATATTTCATAAGATACGAATGCATATTTCTGTGACGAACCAAATATAACCTCATCACCGCTAGAGAGACGGGTGCGGCAATACTCCAAGATAGGCTCTCCATTCACGGTAACAACCCTATTACATCCACCTTTTTCAAGATTTACTATTAGCTCCCCCTGTAACATGAATCATCAATGAAGTGAAAAAAAATCAACATCATAATAATAATAAGAATGTGCCTAATTTACAGACAAGTACAATACCTCAATATCACATTCTTCAGATTCAATCACACACCAAAGTAAATCGAGCTTTGGGTCTCCAATGCACAGGTTAAAATCATATCCTTCACCAATAGTAAATGTCGTTCCGTGCAGTAAAACCACAGTATTCTGAAATTCTCGAAGTCAATTTCAAGAACAAGAAAACGCATTATTTCTTTCTTTTTTTCTTGATAATAAAGAAAAGGTAAACATACCTCAATATTCATAGGGGTCAGCTGACCCCATACCATGCCACCTAGCGATGTAAGTAGTCGCTTCCGCTCGAACACCATAGCTGTTCTTTGAGTTTAATTTGAAGATGCGAAGTTGTGGAGAGGAAAGTGGCGAATGATGCTGGAATTGAATGAGATGAGAAAAGAAAGAGAGAAGAAAGGAAAACAGAAGAGAGAGGTTATAACAGAGATTAACATGAGTTTGCCGCCCTTTGCTTCCAGTCTCTCTCTCTCTCTGTTTTAATCAATTCTGTTTTAATCAATTCTTCTCTAGAATTGGGTTTTACTATTTTTATTTTGGGTAAAATGCATCAATGTTTTAAAAATTGAATTAGAGGTCGACCCAACGAGACCTACCCGATCATGGTTCAACCGGTTCGTCATTGAACCATTTAATTGAGCTATTTAATAAATAAATAGAATTAATAATAAATAAATGAGATATATTACAATATTCATGATTTTATAAGATATAACACATTATGACACGCCTCAAGCGCGTGTACCCGACACTGCCGGACCTACGTCCCGTGCCATGTTCCCACTAAGACGAACCGTCTCCCATCACAGCCGTTGATCACAAAGAAGCGGGAATCATCCTCATTCGTTGATTCCATGCATCATCTTCCTATATAAAGGACTCTATAAACCCTTATCCCCTTTTACAATACTCTAAAATCTCTATTCCCCCTACAAGAAATTCCTGCATCTCCTTGCTCTTACTTGTGTGAGAATCTCATCCCTTGAAACAAATCTTCAAAGATTCAGATTTATTCATAATCATGGCTCCATTTGTTGCAAAGAAAATCGCCTCCTCTGACATGCCAATTGAGGATGCTCCAGAAGATGTGAGATCCCTGGTAATGTTCGAACCGGTTCTATCTCTCGCTCAACAGGACCATGATGTCCTAGAAAGTATGATAAATCTTATCGACCTTTCTGGCTTGAAGCACTACGTATGACATGAACCACGATATCTCCTTCTCTCCACCGTCACAGAGTTTTTCGTGCATATGCATAAAGACAGAAAAGGAACTCTTCTCTCATTCGTGCATCTTCCCGTGGTGACCAGAGTTGATGGAAACTACCAAAGCGACTGTCAATCAATGTTGATGAATGCCTGAAGGAATTGTTTCAACTGCCCTCCACAGGAAAACATCTTACAATTCTGATTAAGCTAGAAATTAACAAGTTCATTCGTTCAATCACCATCAACCGAGAAGAATTCAGAGCTGGAATGCAATGCACCAAGTTAGAACCAGAGCCTCGACTCTTGTATGACATAATATCTTATTGTGCTCATCTCCTCATTGGTTCGAAGACTGATGTAAGCCGACCAAAAATGAGGCCAACGATGGCAATTTACAAATGAGTCAAGATAGATTGGTTCAATCACATAAAGAACCAACTCTGGGCTAAAGTTACCAAGATTAAACGCGAGAACTTTACCTTCAAGTGTTTGAGAAAGCTTCTCTACGGCATAAAGATCAGTTCAATCAAATGCACTCAGTCCAAAAACGGCACATGAATGTGGACTGGAGTCACACGGATAAGGAGTCCCTAACAGATAAAGAGCGATAATTCGGGACAAAACGGCGAATCAAAGAAGTTCTTAACATGACCTTTAAGGGTGCTTCTCCCTCGAAGCAAGATCAGAAAAGGAGTCGGGCTACTCAGTCCAAGCCAGCCAAGTCAGGTCGCAGTCAAGTCGACTGAATCCTAAACTGAGACTGATTCTGACTCTGAGTGAACCCCAACTCCTTAGTCCGAGAAGAAGAAGAAGAAGAAGAAGAAGAAGAAGAAGAAGAAGAAGAAGAAGAAGAAGAAGAAGAAGAAGAAGAAGAAGAAGAAATCCAAGAAGTCTAAGAGGTCGACGAACAATAGGATGAAACTGAAGTCCAAGATCAACCCCTGTATAAAAAAGGAGGAGAGTTGCTAACCAGGAGAAACTCTGCCACAGGAGGTCAACTTTAACCAGTACGGCACACTTACTTCCAGCAAGACTGTTCAAGCCGAAGCTGCCAAAGTTGCTACTCGGAGACATGTGGTCTCTTCGAGTTCTTCCTCCACATCAACTAAGTCATTTGTTGAGGACTTGGCTTAGACATCCCAACTCATTCCTGAGTCAAGGCTTGACAAGTTGACCCTGTCAAAGGTGATGTCTCCAACACCGGTCTCAGTCATCAAACCATCCCAAGACGTCGAGATAAATTCTAACGAAAAATGGATACCTGAGATTGAGGAAGGTGAAGTAAATCCACCAGCTGAAAAAGGTGAAAAGGCTGAGATGGAAACTGAGAAGGAGACTGAGCTCTCCTATGCCGATGAAGATACGCATGGTGCTAATCTGGATGCACCATTCATCGAGGACTACAAGGAGACTTATGAAGATACTGAGAAAGATCAGTCAACCAAGGAATCAGCTGAGAAAATACTGGTTGACCAGAGAGATATTAAAGTGATCACACTCTCTGATGATCGTGATGATAAGAATCGCTTCATCCTCTCCTCAGTTCAGATCATGGTACAAGACATTGTACTTGGCTATCAAGCAGCCGAGTCTACAAAGGAGCTTCAGCCTGACACTGACTTCAAATCAAATCAAGCGGACACTGAGGCAGTAGAAGAGGTAGACTCATCATTGTTTGATGATATGGAAGAAGTCGATCCCTCTGTGACTGAAGCACAGATCAAACAGAAAGCTCTAGTTGAAAGCTTCGACAGAGTTAATTTGGCAGCCTACAAGAAGGCTCTGTCACTGTATCCCGAACTGAGAGTTCATTTCAACATTCTTGGGTTATTGGTCGAGCTGTACATGTATATGTCAGTCAGTCTGGGAGACTACTACATACTGGAGGATTTCGTGAAGATTCATGACTTCACCAAACTTCACACAACTGAGGTAGTGCTGAAGGAAACCTTCAAGTTTGAGAGCAAGCTGGAACTGATTCAGAATCAAGATGATCTCATCAAGGCTTTTCTTGAGTATCGCTCCATCTTGAGAAATGCAGTTCCACAGACCGAGGATGTCACCCCAGATATCGTCATATTTCATCTAAAGAAGATGTACAATGTGGATGGGTGCCTTTGTAAGAGGATCTACAAATGGTTGCAACAACTGAGCAACCGCCAACCGAAGAAACAACTCCAGTTTTGGGCTAGTCTGAAGAGCTCACAGTTGTCGAGAAAGCCGAGGAAGGTCGCAATCTGGTCAACACTGAGGCTTCCAAATCCAGAGATCAAGAAGAACCTACAATCAACCAAGCAATAGTGGTTGTTTCCACTAGAGGTGATGTGGTCGATCCAGCCACCTCAGTTCGTGGAGAACTCCAGACTTTAACTGAGGAAGTTTCTCAACTCAGGAAGTCTGTCGAGGAATTGGAAGCTAAATCAACTGAGATCAAGAGCGAGCTCAACTCTACTAAAGCTGATGTCCAAGAGGATTTTGCAGAGAAGTTCGCAACTCTGCATAAGCTGGCTCAGCTCCTGGAAGAAATCAAGAACCGACTCGAAGCTCGCATTCAGAAGACGGCCGATGACATGGCCGAAGCTTATGAAAAACACGTTGTTGAGGTTACTAAAAGCACAAACTGCAGATGACTCTGACCAAGCAAGATTTCCAGGGGTTGTCAAACAAAATCCATGCCAACACAGAGTCTGTCGAAGCACATGAGTCCAAGATGCAGCTCATGGACAAACAATTGGCTGCATTGAAAAATGAGTTGCAGGAGCTCAAAGCCCAGAACTCCTCCCTTCTGACCGAGTGAGAGACTTCGATTCAGCTCATCCAGGACATGTCCCAAGCCAACTCTTGACTCGATTCTGAAGTCTCCAACCTGAAGGATGCAGTTGCCTCCCTTATTGCTAATGCCAAAAAAATGAAAGATGAAAAACTGACACAGGAAGAGAAAGGAGCTGAATAGGAAGTGCAGAGGCTGAACCAAGAAATAGGAACTGTTGAAACGTCTACTATAAAATCTGGAAAGACGTCCAAAGTTCAACTCATGGAAAGACTGCAGTCGATCGAAGAGAAACTAGTAGACCAATCAGCAACACTCTTTGCAGTTGAGTTGGATGCTGAAGCTTCAGATGAAGAACCAGCTGACAAGGATGCAGCTGACAAGGATGCCCCTCCAACTCGTGAGGAGATCATCTATATTGCACGAATTGCAGGTGCAATAGAAAAACAGTTGGCCAGCAAGCGTTGGCTGAAAGGTTTTGAAAAGAAACAACATGCTGAACTTGAGAAGTTCAAGAAAGAAATGCTAAAGAGCATTGAAGCCAGCTTGCCGGAAGGACCAAAGAGAAACGTTTTCCAGTGCATACTACATCAAGCTGATGAGAGAAGACGGTCCATGCAAGCATTGACTGAAAGAATGAGAGAATTTAGAAAGAACAGAAGTGATCACTACCTACTTCCCCACATTGACAAATGGATTCCAGCAGAACTGAGTGACCATTGGGAACACTTGAAAGCTGAATTTCAACTGCAATACTACTACCAGTTCGACTATGGAAAGATGGAAGCTAATGAGGCATGGTTGATGCACTTGAAAACTTTTGCAACAGAGGACGTAGTTGGCAGACAACTGTTAGATGTAGTGGAGAAGTCTTCCCACTATCCACCAACTGCTCCACCAAAGAAAACCTATCCTCCTCCAACAATTCCTGGAATTGGTAGGATCACGTATCGATTGATTGACAAGAAAGCTGAGAAATTTGCTGTCAAACTAGGAATTGACACAGTCCGAGATCCCGGGAGATTGCAGAAGGCCAGGAAGCATATCTACAAGAAGTATGGACTGACCTTACCTTAAGAACAACAGAAGAGGTGATGGTGTGAAGAGAAGATAAGGCAACTAATGACATTAGTTTTTGATTTATTATCTTCCTAATATCAGTTGTAATGTAATCTCTTCAACTTTTGATTAATGATAATGAGTTGTCTTCCAAATCTGAAATGTTTAACTTTGCTTGATGACTACCACCTCGTGGTCCAAGTTCAGAGTTAATTTATTTGTCTTATGCTAACCCTATATCTCTTATAGACTAGAACTTAGTTCAAACTCAGTTCGTTTGTAAGTTAGGTGGTGTCAGTTTAGAGTTTTGGCATCATCAAAAAGGGAGAAATTGTTGGAAAAATTAGTAAAGATTTTGATTTATCTGAAAATCCAACTGACCCCAACTGAGTAGATGAACTCATCAGTCTGAACTTAGCTAGAGCTCACTGTTTGAACGTAGGGATTTTATCTTTACAGGATTCAAGCAGAATTCGAGAAGAACTTGATTTGCCAAACCCTGAACTTGAACTCAGTTGACTCTAGATTTGATCCATGCAGCTCATGCATGTTGAGAAGCCATGTTGAAGTCAGACGTCCAAAGTCAGAAGAGAAGACTTAGAAGACGTTGAAGAAGGAAGAGTTTACATTCAAATTCAAATCTACTCAGAAGTACAAGACATGTTGGAACTTTTCATAAATGAACCGACCAAAAGGACTTGCATAAAGCAAGGGTCACACTTACCATTTCGAGAAAGAATATTGTGGAGTAGGTGGAGTGTCATGCTTTTGGCAGAGATCAAACGGCTCTTTCCAACGGCTAATTTGATCTCTCTCTATAAATAGAGATCTCCACAATGCGAGAAGACTACTGGAAAATATTGCCGCGCACAAGCTTTCAAGCAGATTCAAAAGAGTAGAATTCTCCAAGCAAGAACATTCAAACTACCAAAAGCCAAAGTTGCAGAGTATCCAATCCTCCTCCTTTGCTTCATCTAGCCTCTCATTCTTTGATCGAGTCTAGATTCATAGGTTCTTGCATAGTTTCTAAGCAGACTCTCTGTAGTAGATTTGAGTCTCTAAGCTTTAGGAATAAGCCTCCACTTTTCTAAGTGTAGAAGGCTTCATAGTTGGAAACAACCCCCACCCAAATCCCCAGGTCTTTCTTTGAACCCGCAATCAAAGAAACTAGGTCCCTTAGAATCCGCAATCGAAGATAGGTTGTACGCTTGCCCGCAAAAGTGTTGTAAGATGTTGTTCGAACCCATAATCGAACTGGTTCGGTTGTTTGGTGCCCGCAAACCAAACTAAACATTTGATAAGCACGCGTAAGCTTATCTAGTAGATTACTTCCCCGAAAAGGAAGTCCTGGACGTAGGAGGTCAATTTCTGAACCACGTAAAAATACTGTGTCATTTAATTTCGGTATTTTATATTGAGTTTACTAACCAACTATAACTTAACATACAAACTGCATATTAAAATAGCACTAAGTATTGAGAACTTGACATTCCCATATTTCAAAGATTTCAGTTTAAGTAACGAGCTTTAAATTCCATCAACTTCCGATTTGCTTAACACTTTGAAACCTTAGTCAGATTACACAGCTGACCATCAGCTGTGCACCTAACTGTGTGATTAGCTCTGAATGACTTTCTCAGTCGTCGAGCCAACTGTACTGAACTGAACAATTCATTGAAAAAGTTTTATAAATATCGAAAATCGCTACTGGTGTATTCCCCTATATACACCAGTTACTCGTTATCGAGACCATCATCATTGACCTTGTTGATCGATTTCCTTCTTGCATTTTCACCGCCTCAACCTCCTCAAAGTGTTCTGAAAAGGGAATACAATGATATTCGAGAAAATGAATAAGCAATTAACTTCAATGAAATTTATGCTTACAAATGTTGATCTTTTTTGTAGCAAATTAGCAAGTCTTGGTTGTCTTGTCTTCAACAATCTTGCCTCCTAAACATGTTCTTTATAGACATCTCCTTGTACAGGAGTATAATGTCTGTCTTGGGAATGTATATTTTCAAGTCCTCTATATTCTTAATCTAAGAGCAAAAATTCATCTAATGTCCAAATAAAAATCAGAAAAACACCAACATATAATAACCTAAATTTATGAAAATGACTGGAAGCAGAACAAACATAGAAAACTTAATTATCTTCGTAGGAAGAAATCAAAGACTCGCATTTTGTGTTGGCATTACTACATATAAAAAGTATGGATATCACTCAAACAACGCCTATAACACCACTTCAATATTTTTTCTCCAACTCTATCTTAACATGCACTACCTTCTCTCTTCACAATCACCAAATGCATCATCTAGCTTCTTTTTCTTAGTATTATACAAAAACCATTTATACGGGAATTGAACATTAATGGCTGCAGTGACATTTGCAGGAGTAAGATTGGGACAGCAGTCATTTGCAGAGCCATTTGCAGAGCCATTTTGCAAATTTTGCAGCTGCAGAGAAGATGATAACTAAGACCGAGCAATTTTAAAAATATCTAATATGCAGTGTAACAATGTTAAGCTCACAAATTGCTCTGTTGCAATAGAGGCGGTCTAAAAAAATCTAAATAAGAAATCTAAATAAAAGTTCATATAATATTAAAATTTGCGTTCACTTAGGATCAATTTTTCGTTAAATAAATTAAAATAACTGATTTTGAAATCTGTTTCTGTCTCCTAACTTTTGTTTTTATATATATATAGATAATAATGTGGTTTGAACGTGTCCCACAATTCAAGGTTTAATTGTAGATTTGTTTATAAATCTTTTGCCATGCAGTTTCTAATAAATATGTCACTTGGCGTTTAGCAATAGAAGGATGGCTGCAGAATTGAATAATAATGGTGCGAAATCATAATGCTTCATTATGAAGGTTGATAATTGAAATCAGTCTGCAAATTGTTTGCAAAGGTTAATTAAGACAGCATTGGCAGGCTAATAAAAAAAAAAACCATTGCCATAGCAATTCCAGATCATGACTTGTCATACACAAAATTGCTGTGCTCAGGTATGGGAAGCCCTTTCGTCTGCATCTGTTTATACATCCATTGCCAGTTCTCCTGCGTCACCTCGCCTCCGAGGGATCGGATCACTGACCCACCGCTGCAAGACCCGATCTTGCAGCACTCCTCTAGCGTCAGTCCCTTCACCAATCCGTACAGAAACCCGCTAGCAAAGAGGTCTCCGGCACCAGTTGCATCAACTGCCTTCGACTCCCCAATTGCTGGCACTCGGACAACCTTATTATAAAAACAACTTCGTTATATTAAGTGGTGAATGCAAGATTTGTTTCATAGAACATTCATCAACAATCACCAGAGAATAGATATACTCCTCCATTTACTGTATCCTTGCCACATTGTGGACGTCACAGATTTTTAGAAATTGGTGGATAGTATTATGATAGTAGTAGATATTGTTGCAAGTAGAGTAAAATCCTACTGTAAATAGTAGGGAATATAAGGTTGAAAAGATGATGTGATATGTCAACCCTACAACTAAATATGGAAGTGGCAAGCATATCGTGAACGGACAGAAATGACAAAAGTGGCAAGAATATCGTGGTCGGAGGGAATATAATCTATCTTGATCTATGTATAAAGTTTGAGTTGATAATCTACGTGTATGAACCATCCAATTGGTTTTGATGATTATGAAGAGTAGAGTGTCAAAGGTGAAACGAAATATGCAAATTTATCATTAATTTGAATCATTCCTTTTTGTTGCTTATTTATTGGTGAATAGGGATGGAACGGAATATGATCACACAGAACGTACCTCTTTACCATGCTTCACAATGCACCCTTTTGCGCCTAAAGTCACGACAGCCCATCGGCAGTGTTTCCCCAGGAATTCAAGAGCTGATTCAGGATCTGCTTTGTCTTCACTACTGCAATTTCAATACAAAAATCAGAAGAAATTATCAAAGAAACTAACAGAAGATTCTTGATCTCGCTATGACACCATTTTCACAAATTAATGTGAAACGAAATGGACCGCACCTCAAGAGTTCAGCCGCCTCATCCTCATTCGCAAAGCAAAGGTCTATCCCCCCCGATTCAAGCAGCTGTAGAAGTGGCACTCTGAACTTCCTTACCATCTGCAGACGTAAGATTCTCATAACAAGAAAATAGATTCCAAGATTCCTCAAGTGTAGCACTCCACAAGTTTCTCTAACCAAGAACGCATATTTTTGGAACAAATTCGATATCAAGTTTACTTCCCAACAATATAATAACTTTATGTTGCTCAAAAATATTACCTCAAAACTTGCCAGATCTAGGGAAACAGAAACGCCTTCTTGCTTGGCAATTTTAATGGCTGCCTGAATCGTTTCTATGTTAAAAATTCCATATCTCATCACTAGCCACTGTACCATGGAAACCAAATTAGAAACAGCACACCAACAAATCAGAACGAAAAAAGTTAATGGCTCGATAAAACCAAGAAATATTAGCATATTCAAAAATCAGCAGATGAAACTATATGTATCCTGACAAAATAATATATACATCTCATTGAAGCTAATTAAGAATTGCGTTTGAAGTAGACAATCTTGACCATTCTCTCAAAACAGCGATCAGTGAACAGAAAGACGAGGAATTTGATAAAGAAAAGAGTTAAAAAAGAAAGGCAGATCGGCAAGCCTCATAGGACAAAAACAAACTCGAGAAAGAGGACATGGCGCATATGTGAAAGAAAATGAGTAGTAGTATTTAGTGGCAGTACTGCCTTACCTTGGAACCTCTGAAATCCGACGTAGTCAAATCGTCTGCCTGGTAAAAGCATAAGATTATGATATTCATTTGCAAGTTCAGACTAACAATGTCAATTTCTTGAGAATTATAACACTGTATAGTGTATACACCTGAACTTTCACAGCACTCGAGAGACATGGCCGCATTGTACGATTGCCCAATTCATCAACCAAGCAAACACACTGCATCATAAATTTCAAACCGAGTCTCACAAATGCCTAGTAACCTTCAAAACGTTCGAAAATGTTATACGCATAAATCTCACCTGGGCGGTAGGCCCAATTTTAAGCCGCAATCTCGAGAGATCAATGTTGTAGAAGCTCATGTTGTCCACGAACAAGCTTCCTTCATCATCATCCCCACAAGCCCCGATTATGCCACAACTGATCCCAAAACCAGCAGCCAGACCTCGAATCGTATTAGCAACACTGCCCCCTGCTATGGTCTTCAATGATGACCCGTTTTCAGGGGAAGCAAGAAAATGGTTATTAACCTCATTCAAAACGAACTTCAGCTCTTCAGCCGCAACCTGCAAAAGCCCATTCGACGATCAATACACATAGAATCATATACATTCTTCACGACGAAAATGAGAGACACGTCCATTCAATCCATGATAAATGTGATGACCCTTTTTAATAATTATATAAAAGCAAGCAACTTTGAACAGAATACATTTGCAGCATCTTTCCTATGAAAAATAGGTGCATTAAATCAACAACATTACAACATAATCAGAAATTCAGCTATTGAAAGAATATGTGTGTGTTAAATGTGTATCCAATATCACAACAAACTGTAGCTAAGCCAGCCATCAACAAGCAAGAATCAAATTTGTCCAAAACGATAGCCGCATTTAACTGCAAATTCTCTAGACTAATTCATAAAATTCCGAAAAGAATCCAACTTTAGATAAATTTGAAGCGGAACGAACCAAAATAAATGATAAATCCAACCCAAGAAAAAGGGAAACTAAAAGAACAATTCACAACAGTCATTTACTTCCAAAGATCAAATGGGCATCTAAAACCACGTCATTAAAACCTATAATTCAGACACACACGCGCGCGCGCGCGCAGAGAGAGAGAGAGAGAGAGAGAGAGAGAGAGAGGTTTACAGGGAAGGAGCCACCGGGCTCGCCAGGGATCCGGGAGAGGAGGGAGCAATCAACTCTGGCGACGTGGTCAACGAGAGCAGAGGGCTGTAGACCCAAAATCAGCGGCGTGGCACCGCCATCACCATGAATGGTGTCGTCGTTGATTTTGGTCTGAATTTCAACACCCATAGTTAGGTTGAATCGAATTGAAGGAGAGGAAAATGGGTGTGGTATTTCCTTCCTTGTGGCTAGTGCTGCTGGCTGCAGTGCTGCTGCTGCTGCTGCTGCTGCCCCTGCCCCTTTCCGCTCCTCCCCTCTTCTTCTTCTCGTCACCATCTATTTATATAATCCCAACCGCCCCACGAACCCCAAACCCCCACCCCCCCCCCCCACCCACCCACCCTACTTTCAATATTTTTTTTATCTGTTATTCTCTTCGTTTGATAGGGCTATTTTCGACAAGCCCTACAAATACAATTTATTTTTCATTTTCAATTTATTGCAAATCTTCTAGTCTTAGGTCTAAACTTCTAAGTTCTAAACTCTAAACAAAGAAACAACAAATAGCGAGAGGTTTTGGATTTGTTCCCATTTTGCATGTAGTGTAGTATTTCTATATTATTTGGTGGTACACTGGTTTCACTCTTAATAAGAAATGGTGTAGTAGTTCCACTTATATGTAATGTAGAGTTTTACATATTTTATGTTGAAGTGATTTATTTGATAATATTGTATACTTCGTATAATTTTAAAAAAAATAGTTAAAGTTCTCGGAAAATTTCTATTAAACTTACCATGGTCGACACTAAAGTCATACCAAAAAACATAATGTTGGTTCGAGGCTTTAAAGCTCTCAATCTATTCGGTTCAGATGGGTCTGCAAAATGATTGAGCTATGAAAATGACAATTTAATTTTTATTTTTATTTATAAAAAATGACAATTTAATCCGAAAATATTTATTTTTTGTGTAAAAAAATCGGATCGGTCCAGGCTCACAAGACTTGAGGCCATTTGGATCGAGCTGGATCACTACGATATTCAATCAAACTCGAACCTCTATTTTTTTTAACCCTGCCCGTACTCCCCTAGTCTTGGTTCAGATTAATTTTAACAACTCTTATGTTGATCTACTTTCTAACCGAAACAATCTCTTTTAAATAATCTCTAAAATTTATAAATAAACATAATAGTTTTATAAGTTAATGCTACACATGGTAATAAAAAGTAGGGTTAATTGTAAATCGATATCGAACATTTGATGAATTTTAAATTTAGATTCAAGTTTTGAAATATTGTAAATAAATGCTCAATTTTAACAAATTCGAACTACCTTATATTTTTCAGTCTTCGACAAGCTGATTTAGTGTATTTTATTAACGATGTGAACTAAGATTTATTTTTGTATACTATGGTGTCATAAACATCTCATAATAGTTTTATTTGGGGGAAGTGGTAGGTAAATGAGTGTTCTTCGATCCTATTTTTTTTTTAATATTTAACACATAAAAATATTATGTTAAAAGATTTATGACGTTGTACGTATGGAACATAATCTTAGTTCACATCGTTAATTAACGCACCAAATCAACGTGCTGCAAATTGGAAAAATAATGGGATAGGCTTTGTGATGTCAAATGTTAAAGTATTAATTTATGATTAACCCTTAAAATATATACCATACAAATTATCACTTTTCTTGGATACTATATTTAGCAATTAAAGAGAGATCTCTTAAAAAAGAGCAATTAATGAGAGATTTGTAGTGCATCATTTCAACCTGTAGAGCCTAAGGCTTCATTACATTTACGCTGTTAATTATTGGAGTGTTGTATAATTGCGTCATGTTTTCCCTCCCCAAAGTCTTAGAAATAATCAAATTATGACAAATTAAAGTATTCAATGCATTACTTCTGAAAAAAGCGTTTAATGCATTAGGAATTTAGGATTTAGAAAGAGCGAAGCAATTTTAGTAACGAGAGGGTGACATGGCGCGCAAGTGAGCTCGTGACATCGACTTTGATGTGGTACGAGGTTAATACTCTCCAATTCAAATTTTAATCTATAAAATATGTATATTAAAACAAAAGCAAGGAGAGAGATTTTTCAATTAATTTTGACCATTTGTAATCAATTTTGACTTTATTCAAGAAATTATTTCTCATGCTAATGACATTCGATCACACTGTGATCAGCCACACGCATAAAAAAGAAAAGTTGACTGTAAAAATGGAAATAATCATACTTCTCCCTTAGGATTTATGTTTCCCAATTAGGGTATATTTTTATTTTTAAAATCTATATTACCATTTTTAGCTTGTGTGGTCGGTCACAGTGTGCCGAATATCATTACCCTTCCTATAAATAGGGAGCAATTTTTTTTATGAGAACATGGAGCTTTTCTTTTTCGATTCCACAAGCAATGAATTGGAAAATTAAAATCAAACAGTTATTCTCACAGTACTAATTTATGAACGTGGGAAGAAATCTATCTTCTTAATTCTTATGCAACACTTCTCTCTCCAAAATTTCTATCGGCAAAAATTATAATATCTCTTAGTATTATTTGAGAATATATGATTTAGGATTTTTTAATTTCGAAAAAAAAAATCATTTCATCTCTCAATAGGCAACTTTCGGAACATACATCTTCACAAACATATATTATAGAGAAAAGTGGAGTAATACATTTTCAAATGGTCACTTAAATGAGAATTATTCTAATAATATACATTATTTTATTATTATGCATATTGATATTTTTTTAGTATTAATTCGGTTAAGGCGACATGTTGATTTACATAAGGTTCATAGCTAACACTTTGTGTCATCTCTGTCGTGTAAAAATAATTAGAGATTTAAAATTGAATCTACAATAGAAGTTATGTATTACAAAGTCGTATGCATAAATATTGAGAGAGGTTACACCTTTCAAATTAAATTGAACAAAATATAAAATTAATAAAATTAGACAAATGGTCGGACCATTATTGTATTTTAAAAGATATTTAAGAGAGTTTTAAAAAATTATGCTAAAATATAATTGTATATCATTTTTATTGTGTTTTATTTTTTTCTTGAGTTAATATTTATATTCTTAGGTAAAAGAAAATATAAAGTGTTACCCGTGCAACGCGCGGGCCACAATATAATTACTTTAATGATGTTTATTACGATGTTTTTTAATTATATTTATAACAATTTAATTACGATGTTTATTTAATGATTTACTTTTAATTACTTGCTAAAAACTTTTTTTTTTTTTATTTCATTAGATTTTGATATTATTAAATCTTGAAGTTATACTTTAGACGTCTTTAGTTATTTAACCTCACATTTAAGATCTTTCTCCATGAAGAATTCATGCATTACATGCAAAGTATAAATTTAGCGTAGCATAATCAAATAAAAAAATTCAAGATCCAAAATTCATGCTCGTTACAACTCAATCCCTACTTGTCGAGACTTTTCTCAATTCTTTAAATTTGTTTCGGATCATTTTGTTCCGAAATTTCTGTCTCACTCGTGCTCACTATTAAATTTCATTAACTCAATATTACTTATTATATAAATAAAATTATTACTATATCATAATGCACCATATTTAGCATTGTATTACTAAAAATTAAACTTTAAATTTTTTATTACATCCTAGTTATGGAATAATCAGCCCCACTATTAGATTATTTGCTAAAATAATTGAAATTGAATAGTTAATAACAACAATGAGTAACACACACGAAATTTAAATTGAAGAAAAACTGAGAGAAAATTTAAAAAAAGATTGAAAGTGAGATATTGGTGGGACACAAAAAAGTGTGATTGATAATCTCAAGTGATTATATCTGCGGTGCATAATGTACTATTCCCTCCTCCTCCTCGTTCAATATGATTTATTTTACTTTTTAAATCGTCCCGTTAAATATGAAATATTTTTTTTTATGGAAATAATTATAGCTTATATTTGGCTAAAAAGACATTTTATAAACACTTTATTTTACCTAATTCCTTTCTTCTTAATCTCTAGGTCAAAAAGAAACAGACCATATCGAACGAGATGGTGGGAGTTTGTATATGAATTGTGCAAGCTAGTGACAATAAAATATAGTATATCTATATATATCTACACATGCATGATAAGTTTTCTGTGAATGCAAACATGTAATCGAGTCAGCCTCTGAATATTGTACAATTATGTTATGCAATCCAAACGAGAAAATGACAATTTCATGATCTTATTTAGTATTGTACTCTCATTCTTAGTACCAATCAGTTTCAGACACACAAAAAAAAAGCCTGCCTTTCTACACTTCTCCTAATTTGCAAGATTTTTTACTTAATAAAATATCATTCTGTAATATTGGGCTTCAATTAATGTTGAGAATTTTGGACTAGTTTGCAAGATTTAATTGATATAGGCATATTGAGTTTCTTAAATTAATCTTTTAAATTCCAACCAAGTGTGATTATAAGAAATGGAGACAGTGATTTATGGGAAGTTTCATTTCATTTCATTTCATCCCCCCCCCCCCCTGTTTTTTTTTCAATTTCGGTGTTTCCAATACAATCTGGAAAGCATAATGAATTTTGTAGTTTATTTATTTATTTATTTTATTAAATTAATATTTAGTTAAATTGATAAAAGTGACTGTATTTTATATTTTCTGCTTAGAATTGGCTGGAATGATATTTGCTTCAATCTAATGCTTATTAACATGTTATTGTTAACATAAGGAAATTGTAATTTTCAACTAAGTAATGTACAAAACTTAGGAATTAATAGGTTACTACAGTTACAGTTCATCATAAAATCATTTTGTGCTTCCCCAATAGTACAAACTTTGAAGGTGGATTAATTATTAGGCAACCTTGCGAAGAAAGTACAAAAAAAAAAAAAGGATAAGAGAGTGCCACTTTTCATGAAGTTGGTCATAATATCCTAGCTTCAGAACCAACATAGAACATAATAAGCACAAAATAATGACCCAACCTTTGTTTAAAGTGACTTAATATAGGACTTTCTAGTCTACACATATCAACATCTTTGTCACATATAAATTAATGTGTGATTTGCTTCTCTTACGTGGTTTTTAAGCTATAGATGAAAGCATAATGTACTCATTGTTGTAGTGGTTGTGTATGTATTTAATTTTCTTGTCATTCATTTTTTTTTTCAAAGTAAAAATGGTATTCTCATTCAACTAAAGTACTAGAAGTACTTCGAAAAATAACAAAACAGTTTGGATGAACCCAAACTCAAATAGAGAACAAAAGAAGCTCAATTAAAGATTTGTAGGATACAATCAATAGGGAACGAGCTCCAATCGTGGAGGGAAGCATAAAAAGAAGACGAAAAATGTGATTTCAGGCACTTCCATGAGCAAAACTTAATACTTTCCACAATCCTTCTCGTATCATGTGTTATACTCTTGAAGATCTTGTCGTTTTTCGCTTTCCAAATCCTCCACAAAGTACATTGTCAGATGAGACCACATACTTTCTTTTCTCTTTTATTGTGACCATAACTTAAGAATTCTTCAAAGTGCTCTCTTAATCCTACTGCATAGATTAATGGACGATCAAGTCAATCACATACCTTCGTCCAAACTAGCAGTGCTTCAACACAAGTCGATAGAAGGTGAGTGGCCGATTCACTCTGAGATTGACACATGACACAACCACTGTTTTCTCCTCCCTGTAAAACTCCTCTTTTGATGAGGTTGTCCTTTGTTGGTATTCTGCCTATATAATTAATTACCAAGAATCTAGCCACCACTTATTTTCCCTATCTTTCTTTTCTCTTTCAAGGGCATAAGCTCGTGGGCGTGCTCTTTGGATTTAATGAATTGCTTTGCTTTTTTAAAAAAAAATGCTTTGCTTTTTCATTCCTTTAGATGCAAAACAATCACTGTGCTTGCCACTCCCATCCCCAAAAAAAAATCTTTAATCCACATAATTTAATAGTATCAAATTATTCATCAATTCAACCGTCAAGAGCTTTAGCATCATCCCATCCAACGTTGTCAAAGCCCGTAATGTTTCGAGGTGGAATTATTTAAGCAAGACTTTTCATATTCGTAATCAAAAGTAGAAGTTAATAGTCATAACAAAATTTGTTTCCCTAATCCAATAAACTAAATGGCAGTATTTCGACGAAATAATCCATAAGAGCTACGAAAGTGATAATTCAACGTAAAAGGTAAATTATAAGTGCCTAAGTAATTTTAAATCAAAATTTCGGCTAAAATAACTAAAAATGAGTTAAAAGTTGTATTTAACAAATCTCTCAAATTAGGTGTATCCCACAAAAATATTTATACTCCCCTAAATGTTTCCTAAATTTACACCTTCCTAAATCATTTTTATCTCACAAATTGAGTTGGGCCCACAAATTTTATAAAATGATCAATGCAAAATAGGACAACATTTGTACAGATGAGATCCTCTATTCCATTTCCGTGTTTCATCTCCTCTTACATTAATAAGAAAATGACATGTGTCACAATTAATGGTTCTTATTTAAGGAATATATTTTCTTAATATATACCTTAAATCTTGAACTCTTAATCATACCGCATGTTATCCTCTCATTAATATAGAAATAGTAGAGAGGAAATTTTAAAATTAAATGTAAGATCAAAATTTTAAAAGTTCTGCTACGAGTGCTTTAGATAATACCTTACACTAGATATGTATAAGAGAATTAATATCCACCTATATGGTCAATCCTAGGGGATGAATTTTTTTAATCAATTTGAACAGGACTAGCAACAACCGAATTATTGAGAAGATGAAATAAAAGTATAAATTAGTGGAGAATGTCGAACTTGGAGTTACTTTTTATAATTATTTCGTGAAAGATGAAAGCAAGAGACAATACATCTTTCTTAAGAATAAAATTTTCTCTCTTTTCTTAATTAATAAAAATAATGGTTCCGTAGTACCATTTTTTTTAAAATCTACTGAGACTATCAGCAATGGCGCGCGCCCGCTGCCTTACTGAGCTCGAGGTCGATGCTCTCTCGCCGTTGGCGAGCGCGGAGCTCGCGAGCTCAAGCTCGGACCTGAAAGAGCTCAAGCTCGGACCTGCGAGTTTCTTGGAGGCGAGCTCGCAATATGTAGAAAATGATGTGGCGGCAGTTAATTGGGCGAAGGAAGAAAGAAGGGGATGAAGAAAAAAAAAGGAACGAGCTTCACATTTGGAACTCGTCATTGCAGACGAAAGTGGGAGACCATAAAAGGCCCACAAATATGAGATGTGAGCTCCACATTGAAGCTCGTCATTGTTCAGGATATGATAGAACACAAATTAAAATAGTAGTTTGTACAAAAACTAAAAAAAATTAAGATCCAACAAATAAGAGCCAATTTCTTTTTTGTTTTAAGAGATAAATACATATGCAAAAGGAGCATGAGAAATCTGACCAGGACATGTGCAGCTTCACATCCTGTACGAAAAGTTAAACCTATTAATGCTATTTGGCCATAAGCTAGCCAATCACAATTTAATCAATTAAGTGAAAATAGACTAATTTTATTATATATTTAATTTATATAAAAATATAATTATATATTTTATATTAGTGTTTACATTTTTAACTTAAATTCTTATTCTATCATGATTGTAAATATATATTTTTTCGATAAAAATCTTTATATTTCTTTTAGTATATCAATTAAGATTATATTACATTCAAATCTAAATATATCAAGATAAATAGTTATAATCTATACAATTTAAACATTAGAAGTTATTAAAAAAATTTAAGTTAATTGAATATTTTATTGTTAAATTAAATTATGACTAGAAACTGCATAGATTTATTGTTTTAAGAATATTATTTTCTTAATTATTTCAACAATTCCTGACCCTTATGATGATTCCAGTATCTTTTCAATCTGTGCTCATTTGTTTTCTTCAACGAAATAGTTTCGGCGTTTTGCTCTTTTCTCTTATCTTTTTATTTTAAATAATTTATTTAGTTTTTCTTTGAGTTTCTTTCTGTTCTATGAAATTATTAACTAGGCATGACCATCACCAATCAGCAGCAGCGGCGACAGATTCATAAGAATCCAAATCTAGATACGGTAACCCCCGGGAAAAAAAACAAAAAAGTGCATGATTGGAGGACCCTCTTATCCTCATTTCATTTTATTGCTTTTTTTAAATAGACAATAATAATAATAATAATATTAATAGTAATTTTTTTATTACTATTAAATAAATCGCTACACCAATATATAGATAGGACTTTTATGTCACACTAAGGTGAAACCAGTAATAATAGTAAGAGTTAATTGCATAAACACCACCTTATGGTAGGGGTGTATACGAGCCGAGCCGAGCCGAACACTGGCAGACTCGAGCTCGTCTCGTTCAAAAATTATAAGGCTCGAGCTCGGCTCGAGCTCGATTCGAACTTTGTATTTTGAGCTCGAGCTTGGCTCGACTGGTAACAACCAAGCTCGAGCTCGGTTCGAGCTCGACTGACTATATATTCGTTTGGATCGAGCTCGAGCACTGGAACTCGGCTCTGATAAACTAAAAATTATGAACTTATTAACTATATATAAGTTAAATATTGATATTAAAAAGTATTAACTAAAAGTATATATTAAAAAATTCATGAACATGTTGAACATGTTCGTTTAGGTAATTTTCGAACATGTTCGCGAGCTAGCTCGTTTACTTTCTAACTCGAACGTGTTCGCGAGCATTTCGAGCCGAACATAGCTATGCTCGAGCTTGGCTCGAAAAATTTGTCGAGCTCGATTTGAGGTTCGAGCTCGGCTTGTTTAGTAAACGAACGAACTTCGAACGAGCTTTTTTCGAGCCGAGCTACGAATAGCTTGCGAACAGTTTGATTCATGTACAACCCTACCTTTTGACTTTCATATATAGTAGTGATTTTGACATGATTTATTAATTATTGATATTAAAAGTCCACTGTTACAGTTGTTACAAATTAAACACCCAATTATTTCCGGTTACCAAGTTTGAATTACCATCATACGTTTTTACACACATATGTTTGCTGAGTTTTATATTCATGTCATGTCATTCAATAAATGTCAAAATTTCGTCCATAAGAAAGAAAAAAAAATTAGGAGCTCTCAATTCGCAATACATGTCATAATGAAATGCAACAATTTAAAAATCATTTTGAAGTCGCAAATATCATAAAAAGCGGTGCATTACTTTTCCGATTAATCTTAATAATAATAATAATTCCACAAAAACAAACTAGATTATAATGTTAGCTGAAATCACGGGCCGATCTGCGGCTTTTCAATTTTCAAGTAGCCAAAAAAAGAAAAAGAATCAAGTAGCCAAGCCAATCATGTCTGCGGTAATTTGCTTTTATAGATTCCCCACTGAAAAATAATGCAACAATAACTTATTAATTCATACTACAAAATAGAAACATCTAAGTTAGGCTAATGCGACAATGTCTAGACCTATATTATCACTACCATTATTAAATATTTGTAATTTACTGGATGTTGAAGAATCTTGATTCATCTTCACAATCATTCTTCACATGCATCGCACCACTCTTTGAGATTCCCATTTGCCCATTTATTTGTTACATTATTATTTGCAAAGATGAGAAAACTGCCCAAAAAAGAGGTTACTAAAGAATTAGCAAACTCCAACAATGAGTCACCATATATCCAATGCAACTCATCTTCTTGAAATAAAATATTATACTCCAACTCCATACATATTCCAAATACAAGCTCTCACTGTAATGCATGTTGCTTTTACAAAAACAGAGGGTGTATTCGAGCTGAGCCGACGAAATGTATCATGTAGCACGGTCGAATAAATCCACCCCGTGAGAAGTTCTGAGTTTTTATTCATCAGAAACAAGGAACACTAACTGTTTATTAGAGCCTGCACGGGGCAGAAATTCGATCAGCCTGAAAGAGCAATAATAAGGCAAAATTTCTACTGAAATATCTCATTGAAATGTCTTTGGGGGGTTTGCGGGGAGGATGTTGTCTGGAAGGACAAGCTCCGGTGGAGTTTCACGGACTACTCCAATCATGGAGTCGTATTCTTCATCACGACGAGCAAACTTCTTGCGCAGCATCTTTTCAAACTCGATCTCATCAAAGGACTTGGCGTTTTCAGCAGCATGGACCTTTGCTAGGTTGATATAGTTGGTGGCTGACTTCGTGATGAATTCAATCTCTTCGTCTGTAAGCTTTCTGAGGAACTTGGCTGGATTACCGGCCCAGACCTGTAAACATACGAGTTCCGAATGATATGATCAAATCATTGTTGTCACTTATGGAAGCCCTGTGAAAATTGATCCAATATATACAAAGAAAAATTATGGAGAGAAGAAAGACAACATGTCAGCTAATTGAATGAGAAAGGGGTCGAAATTGAAGAGGTGAACCCATGTTTTTCCTTCTCAAGCCCAGGGGCCGAAGGTATTAGGAGACAGTCCACTGCCTGGCTGGTGCAAGAGAGTTTTAATAAATGATGAAGAAGATGATTTACCTTCATATTTTTCTTCTCAAGTTTTGTTTAATTCCGAATGAACTAAATTAAATTAATTAATTCAATACCCTTTTTTCTATTATCTATTTTCTATTTTCTATCTTTTTATGGTCAAACATTATCACTTAGCCCCTCATCACTCCCACTTTCATATAAAATGCCTCATGCCTTAATAGTTGCTATTCACATAGTTTGTTAGCTTTGTTGAAGTTCCTGAAATGTCGAGAACATTCTATTTTAAGGCGCTTTATTGAATTTGAACACAGAGTAAGAAGAAAAAGAATTACCAGGTTTTAGAATTGAACAACGCATGATAATTTCTTTTTTTTGATAAAAAAAAAAATAAACCAAACTTTATGGGATAGATTACATCTCCAAAATTCAAATTATGAAGACTCTTGACTCAAAATGGATATGACCTTACCAGAGTGAAATTGAGAAGAAAAAAAAAATTCAGAAATCATGTGGAAAACATAACAATCTATTCTAATTTACATATCAGTATATCACAATGTTTTTCCATATTTTAATTAACTGTGTACCATACAATACATTATTTTATAGCATCTCGACGGTCAGAGACTTGGACCTTACATTAAGAGTTGCATTTGAGGGTAAAAGACTAAAAGGGAAACTACAAGTTATTTTCAATAGAGGATGAATCTATTTCTTCATATTAGAATCTTGACTATCTGTAACCCCTCATAACAGATTTAAACTTCCCTATATGTTACAGAAATAATAGACGGGCCAGTTACAGAAGACAAAACAGAGAAAAACGTCAAAGGGTCACTGTCATTCGAACTTCTTTTTTCAGAAGGGAAAAGAAAGAATTCTAGTAGTATAGCTTCACCAAATATTATCTTATAAATATGAGATTAGTGTTGAATTGAACTAATCAACGTGATTAATTCTATGAGGTTTTTACAAACTACTACTTGATCATGTAAACAGAGACAACAAAACAACACACAAACTACAAAGGAATTGCAGCTCAACAGTTTGGCTAGAGGGGGGAGAGAGGGTAGTACAAATGAAGTAGATACTGGAGACTTTCAAATTTCAATGACTGACAAACATAACCTCCCATTGCAAGATAGACAATGGTATTTAAAACAAGTGCATATGATAATTGAATGGTATACCTCTCCGGAACGGATTCTAGTGTCCTGTCTCACAAGGGATCCTGCAGCAACCATGGCATGTTTCTCCACAACCACACCATCAAGAAGGGTCGCTCCCATTCCAACAAAAGCCTCGTCCTCAATTATACATCCATGTACAACAGCACTATGACCTATTTGTTCCAGCATAAGGTAATACGAAAGGAATTATTTGATGAAGTCCTTGATACACTAATTACTCAGAATATTTCTACTTTCTATCTAAAGAAGATCAGACTTGAATAATTATGAAAGAGGAACAGTCATAACTACTTACCAATTGTAACATTATTTCCAATAATAGTTGGCAGTACTTTTCCACTTAGATTAGATTTCGCCACATGCACCAGGGAATTGTCCTGTATATTAGTTCCAGACCCAATACTGATGGAGTTCACATCACCTGTGTCCAGAAGTAGACACATAAATCAAATTCCAAAACATCAATTCTGGATAAGCTTATCATAATTAATTCAATAACTGAAAAACAGCTAAACAGTCAAAGAAGATTAGAGCAAACTAAAACTATAGACCCTCAAGGAACTATATGGAAATCAACATCATCTCGAGTAGACATCTGAAAATTGGTTGCAGTAAGAGAAAGCATTGGCATATGAAGACATTGAAAAGCAAGCTAAACGACAACTAAGATGACAAGATATTCTTCAAATTAGATTGTGCTAGTGCGATAACAGAAACTTAGCTCGAGCATTGCAAACGAAATCGAGAAACAGGAGGAAACTTCCCTCAGTGCAAGAAATGGAGAACCTGAAGAAGTCTAACAATTAGATCATTGCTCCTTTCATGTTTCTACATTTATGGCAGGGCGTGTAATACTCCTGCGTTCAAATTTTTAAGCGAACATGTACTTTGTATCTTCAAGTAAATTCAACAGGGGCAACTTTTTTATTTTGTTGTTTCATCTTGAGAATAGCTAATCCACTAGCTGACTAAGCTAACTGAACTTGTTTTCAGCCCCTATTACCTTTTTTAATTGATATTAACAATGATATTCATCGCTTTATATCTTCCTCATACTGAACGTCACATTGTTTCATTGAAATTCTCCATCAAATTCTCACCAATTAAGTAAAGGGCTATGAATCATATCTTTATATATATTCAGACTCATACTGGATGTATGAGATCACCTTAAGAGATATGCAAACGCTAAACTAGAATTAACTTCAGAAGCATGTAGATTGTCAATGACTATGTTGCAGTTCACTTCGATAGAATCCAACCGGCATGTCAATTAAACTCTGTATAAGCCTGGGTTTGCAATAGTACACTTTCAAGAAAACCACAAGAGAACTTTACTATTTCATAAGGTTTATTACTTAACTTCTCTATATAGTATGATAAAACATTTTAACTCCTTACTCAGTAGGCACAACATGAGCTTTATAAATGATCAAATTTTGATAATGACGACTTGTTAATGACATTGATCTATTATTGATACCAAAAAAAAAAAAACCACTTAAAAGAAAGAGGTGTTACATGTCCATTGGTTTGCAAATACACTGAGATGATAATTCTATACGTGAAAATTAGACACAGCAGAAACATAACAAACAGAGGCTATAAATCCCAGAGTTTCAACTTTCAAAAGTAGGGAACTTAATAGACAAGGAATTTGTTTCACTCTAAGATCAATATTGACATGATAATCTTAGTCAAGTCAGTATAACTTTCTATGGCACGTACCTCGAAGGACAGATCCATACCATATCGATGATCCTTGTCCCACCTGAACATCCCCAATGACAGAGGCACTTGGGGCAATAAATGCATCCTTATCCACAGCAGGAGATTTATCATTGATGTCCATCAGTGTTCGGTGCTTAGAAACTGAATATAAAAACTTATAAGATCAAAGGCACGAATATAAAAAATAATTAGAAAAAGAAGGATAACAGAATATTGAATCTGTTGCATCATGAACTGCAGATTTAAGTAAGCACAAAAATATAGAAGCATAAAATCCATGCTGCAAGCCTGCAACATGATGCCAGACATCATCAAACTGCTCTCTACAGATCCATCCATCCACATTTTCCTGTTTTAACTTTTTGGGATGAGAAACAAAAGCCATTCGTGTCAAAGGGGCATATTCATTCAGGCTATGATGGCACCCATTACAAACATTAGGCTAGTGTTTATTAACTCATTTTACACCTAAACCGGTGAATATTTAGCCTGACAGGCCTTAAATTCATGTTTATTTATCAACAAAGCAAGTGAGAAATGCCAGCCCAATTTCACATTTCATCTTCATAAATCCCGCCTGACATAAGAACTCTCAGCTCTGCCATATTTCTATTGCACACAAAGTATAAACATAGACAAGGTGTTAGTTAAAGATACATACAAGGGCTTGAATACTGCACTGTGTATGTTTCCATATGTGTGTCCCAAAACTTAATTCTAAGTTCTAACATCTATGACTGACCTAGACTGATAATGATATCAATGATGAATTCCACATAACATTGCGCAATATTTTTTGCAAACTTCTCCACTTCTCCTTTTATTCTCTAACTGCATCTAAAACCCAATATATTCTTGTCAGATTATCTTATTACTCTTTTCCTTCTGTTCTTCAACTGCATTTATGTACCCAATGCAAACCTGTTGAATAACCCTCTGTTTCCAAAAGCACTTTTCAGTAGCAAAACTGTATTCTTATAATCAGATAACTGAAGCAGAAATTTCTCCTAAAATGACTAATAATAAAGTAATTCAGTGAATCTCTATTACAAATAGGCCACGAACTTTGTCTGCGGCAACTAGGTCACAGTCTACATATGAAACTTTGGTAAGTTGTATAGCTAATTACTGTGGCATATACATTAACAGTGGCTACTCGAAATGCTGATGACTTGATAAACACAAGAGATCATTAAATAGCAAATGGGACTGCTTCTCACAAAAGGTCATCCTAGGTCACTGATGAGAACTCCTGCGAGAAACTAAAATTTAAATAATTAACAGCAATTCTCATCCCACATCTTCCTGACATCCTGCTGTTCTTCTCCTTCTCCTAAAGTAAACCTTCGTTATTGGCGGATTTCCATCAGTCGCTCAGTTCAACATTATCTTGTTCTTTTTAAAAAAGAAACAAGCATATTTTATTATTACAGAGCATGGAGTAGAAAGGACGAGTCTTAAAACATGTTGATATGATCCTATCAAGACAATATCTCCAAGCTGTAGTTATATTTAATACTCCCTCCGTCCCAATAGCATGGTCTCACTTCTTTGGGCACGGGTATTAAGAAACAAAAGTAAATGGATGAAAAGTGGTGGGTACTATAGCTTTTGAAGAGTTAATTGTTCTATTTTTAGAATGGGACCATGCTATTGGGACATCCCTAAAAAAAAGTGAGACCTTGTAATTGGGACGGAGGGAATATCAAATAGGTTTTTAAACTCATTCGACTTGACAGTTGTCAAGCTACTCTAAATTTAACCTTGTCCTTCACATTGTTTTAAAAATCGATTGAGGCGGTCGAACCGAGGCTCGCCTCAAATCTGGGCGGCCACAAATCGCCTCAGAGGCGGTAGCCTCAGGCTTTCTGAGCGAGGCGATAGCCTCGATTAATCGAGGCTGACAAGGCGAACCGAGGCTATAGCCTCATTTAGACGTTTAAAATTTGGCCTTTTTTAATGTTTAGAGAATGGGCTTTGTCTGAGTTTAGCCAATATGAATTGGGCTTTTTAAATAAAGAGATAATTTAGTTATGGGCTTATAAATTAAGCCCTAATTCTAATAAAATAAAGGCATAAAATTTGGAAAAAAACCTAGCAGGCTAGCACACCACACACGACACAGCCCTTCCAGCGTGAGTTTTTTAGGGAGTCTCAGCGTGAGTTTTCCGGTGAGGCTGCGGCGAGTCGGCGTGATTTTATAATGATTATGAGGATGGAACTGGAGAAAGTTTTGGAGATGATGATAATTAGGTTGGATGGAAATGTTTTGAAACTAGTTATATTCGAACTTTAATTAGCTTGGTTTAAATTTAAGACTTTTATGTTTGTTTTTGGATGAATATTTTGATTTGGTTATGCATTTGTGAATTATGAACTATATTTTAGCTTTTTGAGCTTTACGCCTCGGCCCGAATCGATTCCTACGCCTCGTGGTACTATAGGAAAAATGCCTCGTGGTACTATAGGAAAACGCCTCGTGGTCCTTCACCTCCTCTAGATATTCCAATCATGTCAAAGACACCAGTATGATGCTGAAATTATAACTCCACATAAAACTTTAATCTCTTTGCTAATTAGACCTCCCACATTCTAATTAAATATTATAATTAGAGATTAATAAGGGGCAGCCCACTGTATGCCAAACTCTCTTCGGGTTCTATACCACAAAAGGGGTGAATATGTGCAGTGATCAAGGTCTTCAGATTGGTTCCAGCACATAACACACAAATTTGGGGGTGTGGGAGCCTTTTTTTGTAATGCATCATAAGTTAACAACCTACCCCAACACTACCAACCATGACAAAAAATTGCACTTTTCTAGGTAAGAACCATCTAAATAGAATTAAAGATTGGGAAAGGTAGATACAAATCACTAGAATCCTAGAACCCTTACCTTGCTAATGAGTTCCATCATGTGAATAACACATCCACAAGCATCTTATGTTCTTAACCACTTCCAACCACGAATACAATCTAACACTTCTTTCCTTCCCAAGACTCCCATAACAGACTTCAGTATCATACCCAAAACAACACTAGCGAACACCATTTAAAGTCTCGCCCACGTCATCGCTGATCAAATACCATTATAAAACTTATTCAATATGTGTTACCCTATCAATGATCCCTTCCTTGCTCCGCGCAGACCTTTAGAACGCTCCATAACGCAACAACCTTTGTCATCTTTACGTATCGAAACAACTATACGGCTAATATTAACGTGGCTAATAAAATAGGAATTGGAATGTCGAATTCGTCAGCAAAGTGAGAACTTTCACAGTACAAGAAGAAGATCAAGACAGCCCATTTCCCTATCTTTTGTCCAACATTTCCCATTTCTACAGAAATTTATTCATTCACTTCACAATCTGCAGAGCTCATCAAAGATCGAAATCCCAAATTTTTTTCATTTTCTAATTTTTCACCCAGAAATTTCAAAACATTGACATTCCCCATCTCACATACAAAATCAAATATCAGAAAAATTGCACAAATAGCAAGAGAAGGGGAAAACGGCATTTGCAGAGAAAGAAGAAACGACTTACTATGATCCTGAATAAAGTAGCTTCCTTGGAAGGTGGAACCGATTCGATCCACGGTCTGACCCGTTTTCCGAATCCAACTCCCCAATGTGTACACCACTTTTCCTAAGGTCCCCATTTTGATGGAATTGTTGTTTGTGATCGATGAAGAAGTTGAAATTGAAAGGGCGCTGCTCTAATTTAATGGGGTTTTCCAGCTGCTCTTCAGATGGGAGTGAGTGTGCAGGCTCACAATTGAATAGGGCAACAATGGGGAGCAAGGATAGGAGGAAGGAACAAATTACTTGAGACTATTGGGGGTAAATAAGTAATTCAATCTAAATATGGTCGATTTTTATTTTTTACCAATTACTCGATCCGTTTCGCTCATTTTGTCTGACAGTACTCCCTTAAACGAACTTTCCATACAATTTATTTACTTCTCAATAAACGAACGTTCCACACAAACATCACATTTCCAATCGAAGATTTTGATGCCTTATATATCTATGGAAGTTTTTTATTACATTTCCGTTTACAATGTCTTATTTTTTTTTTTGGGGTATTCCATTAACATGATTTATTTTCTTTTAGGAAATGATTAAGAAATCATTTTATTTACTTATATTACTTCAAAATCACTTTATATCACTTTATGTCCCTTCAAAAGCACTTTATATCACTTCATCAATTAAAAAATACTCCCTCCAACTCACTCATATAGTCATCTTCCAAATAACGAAAATTTTAACCCTTCAAATTCTTTCAAAAATGATGAGACTCTTATTCTCAATCTCCGTGTCAAACAATAACATGACAATATCAATGGGTCGGAGGGAGTGAGACATATTGAACGAGACGGAGAGAATAATAAAATATATGAATTGAAAAATATAAAAATGAGGATTTAAGATAAATAAGAATACTCAATAGAGAGAGCGTCATGTACTAACATTGAATGAGCTTATTATAAATTAAATAATTTGTTTATTTACATTAAAAATTATACTTACTCAACATAATTTTCATTTCCTGATTGAGAAAATCTTTAAAAGGTACGAACTGAAATCCATTTTCATCCATTCTTGCACTTTGAAGATCAGACTTAATTTGCGGCAGTAAAACTATTAAAAGCTCAAAGCAATGGCCTAAACAATCTCAACAAAATAACACGTTCAAATTTTGAAGATTACCTCTAAAAATTCTAGGCAGAGGGAAGCAACTATTTGCAGGTAACTTGTATTTCTAGCGGGGACTTCTTTATAACTCTAGATCTCGAATAATATTTATATAGAATAAACAACTATAGTATATAGATATTTAGAGATTTCTTAAAGTACACACACAAAATATATAATATTTTTATTCAATGAAGATTATTGCGTAAAGTAGAGGAATGGTATTATATAGTAATATTTTTATTTCGACATACATGTACGTGCATCATCATAACTAGAAGATTTTAAGAGTAGCACTTCTAAGATAGTTTATTTTAAAATCTAGCACCCTTATAAATCTTTGAAAATATAGCACTTCTTGACATTTTTGTCCTTCCATTACCATTCTAGTAACAAAAAAAAAATTGTGACTGAATAAAAAAAAAAATATTCCACCACCACAACCCTGCCACCGCCGCCACCACCACTGCCGCCGTGACACCACTTTCCGACCGTCGCCACCGCCGGCGGTCATAGAAAAAAATTTGTGACTGAACAAAAAAAAAAACCACCACCACTTTTCCACAGTCGCCACCACAGTCGTCGGCGGCCACAAATGTTTTGTGAAGTCAGAAAAAAAAAGAAAAAAATTTGTGAATTCACAAAAAATATATTCCACCATCACATTTCCGCCGTTGCTGCCGCCGTGCCGCCTTCACTGTCGCCGGCGGTAACAAAATTTTGGTGAAGTCAGAAAAAAAAGGAAAAATTTGTGTAGTCATCAAACAAAATTTGTGAAGTCACAAAGAAAATATGTGAAGTCACAAAAAAAATATGGCAAAATTTGTGAATGCACAAAAAAAATGGGAAGACCCAACAGCCTTCTATCTGCTTCCATTTAACCAACCAACACAATCAAGAACAGATCTCTTTCATCAAACATCAACACACAAATCATACACAATGTCCAGTAATATTATACCAAAAATGCAATCAAATATCACCCCAAATCATACACAATTTATAAAATTGAGCAATAACAGAGCTCCTTCCTCGCAAATTTCGGCGGCCGGAGAAATTGAAAGAAAGGGAACCGAGCGGTTGCTCGTCGACGCTGTGCAACTTTTGCTGCTAGGGTGCGCGACGGCGATTTAAAGATGCAACGGCTGCTCCTTCTTCCTTGTTTCTCCGGCGGCTCGCAGCAGCAGCAGCTCCAGTGACAGGATTCTGGTGAAGGTCGTGGCGGTTGTGCACAGGGGCATCGAGCGGTGGTCGAGCGTGGTATCGCTATTCAACGGCGTGCATGTGGTAGAACTCCCTTCACATTGCTGTGCAGCAGCAACTCCGGCGACAGTGGGTTGCTTCGCGAAGGGGAAGGCCGCGCAAGGCCGCGTTGCTGTCTCGGTGTGCGTAGAGGAGCTTCTCCGGTCGTGGTAGTCCAGAATTCAACGGCGGCGGTGAATCAGGAAAAGAGCAGAGAGATAGAGAAAACCCTCGACCTTGATTTGTGGTCTATCCTGGGAGAGAGAAAGAGAGAGAGAGTGAGTGGAGGAGGAAGAGACACCATCGGAGGTGGTGGCGGCAGCGGTAGCGAGGCAGCACGGGAAAGCTAGGGTTTTTAGAGAGAGAGAGGCGCCGGATGGTGAAGTTGGTGGGGAGGTAAGAGGCGGCGGAGGTGAACGCCCCCCTCGTCGGTGGCATGGAGAGGAGGCGGAGGAAGAGGGTGGCGGAGGGGTAGGATTTGAGCAGAGAGCGGAGAGAGAGAGGGGGGGAGATGTGGAGAGAGAGGGAGATGTGGAATGAAGTAGATAAGAAAAAAAGGGGACACAATGGAAAATACAAAAGTAAAGTAGGGGTAAAAAAGATATAAAGTGCTAAATTTTAAAAGATTTATAAGGTGTGCTAGTTTTTAAAAAAACTATGTAGGAAGTGCTAGAAAGGGGGATTTTCTCATAACTAAATATATTGTTATAATAATATTTATAAATTCAAAGTATAAAATAAGGATTTAAGATAAGTAGGAATAGTGAATTGTAGTTGAGCCATAAGACCTAAATTGAAAGGAGGCTTCGATTCGTCATCGATATTAATAACATCTAGATAGATATACATATAGATATAGATATAGATATAGATATAGATATAAATTGTTTAATATTTAATATTCACAAAATTTTTCTAATTAAATATGGGATAAAAGATCTTCCAATATACGATTAGAGATTTTAACTTATTTATGGCTTTTATTTCAAAAATTAGGCACTATTTGAAGTTTTTTTTAAGCAAAACGAAACTTTCATTAATAAGAAGACTCATACGAAACAATACTCATGAGCTACGTAGATCAATTATCATGCCACAAAACAGGGGTTGCTAGAGATTTTGCAAAGGCGGTTAATTTATGGGCCGCCATATCAGCTTCACGACGAACATGACTAACAGAAATAACATTTAACGTTTTCGTCCAGCAAAAAAATCAAACATATCCTCGCATAACACACTATTGGTTTTTTTCTCCTGTGAAATAACATGGACAACCAAGATGGAATCAGTGAAAACTTCAACAGGAGATATTCCTTCCTCGACACACTAGCGTATCCCAAACACCACACACCGTAGCTCACCACCCAGCATCGTCGCAACCTTTGATACCAGTTTTGCCATTCAAAATAGCCCCAACACCACCTTTTCCAGAAGTTGCATCCTCTGCATAATTCACGTTTAACCTATAATGACCCTTCTTGATATACATAGTATTATGTAAATATTGGGAAATTTAAAACATTAAAAGTTCAATTTTCTCTGTTCCTCATTAATTATTTTTTTGTCAATGGAACTAAACTCTAGAAGAACCTATATAAATTTTCAAGATCAATATCCATTTTTCATCTTACAATTGTTTTTATTTTCTCATTCTCTGCACCAACAAGTTAATTTGAATAATTTATTAATTAGTTGAATAAATAGCTATATTTAATTCAATTTGAACAATTTATTAATTAACCGAATTATAAAAAATTAATTTATACCTCATAAATAAGTCAATGAGAATGAAACTTAACATTATATTCGAATATTATTAATATGATTTTATTAATCGTATAACTAAAAAATAAAAAATATTTGTGGGACAAGAGAGAGCACAATGCCAATTCCCATGCAAATCAAAAGATATATTCGAATATTATTAATATGATTTTTTTTTTCAATTTGAAAATGTCTTATAAGTAACTTAATCGAATGGAATTTGAAATTAAAATTGTTATGGAGTAATAAAATTTCTAAATTATTATTTAAATGTTCCCACTAAATTTCTAAATTAGTTGTTTAATACTTCATCTGTTCACGAAATTGTTGTCACTATTGTCATTTAAGTCCGTCTACGAAATGAAGGTGACAATAATACCCACTATTCTTAGACAAAATGGTTGTCACTATTCTTCATTTAACCTTATATTTCTCATTACTTCACTCACATTTATTATGAGAGTTTTACTCCACTGACAATAATATCCACTATTATCCACTAATAAGTACTATTTTCTTAAAACTCATGTTGTACACAATGTGACAACAATTTCGTGGACGGAGGGAGTAGTATTATGTTGGGAAATTTATTAGTATAAGTTTTGATGAATTCCAAAACCGGCTGACCCCAACCGAGTAGATGTTGCCAGAACCTAATGTTAGAATTTAGGCTCGCTGTTTGAGCAAAGTTAAGATTTTATCTTTACAGGTCTCCAGCTGAAGATGGCAACAAGGCGTCACTCAGACAGAACATCAGTTGTGAAGAAAGACAACTGAGAGTTCATTTGTTCAGATGCAAACAAGGGAAAGTCTTCAGAACATCAGTTGAGAAGGAAACCAACTGAGCGTTCATCAGATGAAAAACAGTTGAAAGGAAGAGAACATCAGATGAAAAGGAAATCATCTGAGGGTTCAACCCAACTGAGTAAATACAAGGAAGACAACTGAGTGTTCAGTTTCAGAACCTCAGTTATAGAATCCGAACAATAAGTTCAACTGTTTGAAGTTCAAAGTCAGCTGAGAGCTCGACAGATCGGAACATCAGCTGAAGATCACTCAGACGAAGGTCAAGACTTTCAACCGACAAACCAAAGTTGACTGTCAAAGATTTGAATTTCAAAAGGAAGTCACATGAGGGTTTGACCGTTCAGTCATTACCCCATCTGGCCCAACACAAGGCTGTCTCAGATGGAAAGCAGAAGAGCACAGATTCCATATCGGGAAAGTCTGCAGAGATGAGAGACAAGCCATCGCTTTCAATCGATCAGAGATCAACTGCTCCTCCAACGGCTAGTTGATTCTCTCCGCCTATAAATAGAGGCATTCTCTCATTCGAGAAAATATAGAAGAGACACGACGAAAATTCAAGAGCTTTCATGAGAGAAATCAAAACAAAAAGCAATTCTGCAAAATCATCATCTAAGAGCATCAGCAGCTGAGAGTTCCAATTTGAGAGAACATTAGTAGCTGAGGGTTCCTAGAGATCGAAACTGTTTTTGATATTAGGTTGAGTGTTTATTCGTTCAAGCCTTAGATCCAGCTCTCATTCGTGATCGAGCTGTAGTTGGAAATCCTACCCATTCTCACACCCTAAAAAGTGTGTTAGGACATTACTCTTCCTGTAATTGAGTAGTCAGGTCGGCAAGTACCCGCAAACTTGACTTAGGCTGTTTAGTGCCCGGAAACTAAACTGTAACGGTTGCTCAGCCCGCGTAAGCTGAGTGGAACTGTCCAGAAGAACTTGGACTGAGGTGTGTGGACTCACATCTCCCCGTGGACGTAGGAGTTCTCTCCGAACCACGTAAATCTTGTGTGTCGTGTTTATTTGTGTTCTGTCTTTAGTTGCAAATCTCAACTGACAAACTAACCGCATACAATCTGCATACTTTCACATCAACAGTTTTGGTTGTGACCAACCGTGCATAAAAGCGTGAGTTTGTTTTTACGAGTACTTTTTCCACCACATTCCGCACAACACCACTCTTTCAGCTGTGGTTGCTTACTCAGCTGTGAGATCCCAACTGAGTCCTTTTACTCAGTTGAAGTTGATTTCAAGTGTTAAGTTTTTCAAAAGTTGAAAAATCCTAACTGGTGTAGAATACACCAGTAACTCGTATCGGGACCATCATATTAATTGTTCATTTTTAATTCCAATAAATTGCTAGCAAATATGTGTAAAGACTGAAAAAGAATACACCGATTTTGTTATATCAGGTCTTGTGTACAATTAATAAAATTACATGGTACTAGTAATCATCATCTATTATTAGAATATACTTAAGGTAAAATACTTACGATAAATTAAAAAAAGGAAAAAGTAACAAGTACCCCCTATCCTTCACCACCTTATTACAGGGAGGCTGGATCTTGCATCCACCAAGCGTGCCTCCACTTTCATTAATCGTAGGACACGTGTCACCTAACATTATTTCAGTAAAAATAATGTAAAATGAATTTCTGTAACCATGGTTAGTATTGTTTTGTATACGTGTCTCATTCCTTTGCTTATGTACAGTTATTTGAGTTACTGCTGCAGTGTTTGACTATTTAAATACTTTATTGCCATTAAAAAAAATATAATAATAATACTTTATTGTTAATTTCTGCTTCGACGTCGTCAATTTGGTTTTGTGTGGCTTGTTACCGTAAAAAAAAATTATTAAACAATCTTGAACTGCGTGCCAATATTATTAAGAGGAGTATGAGAAAACCTTCTTTCTATTCCTTCCTAATTTTGGGTGCGGCGATTTTTTGTACCAATTTCTCCACTTCGCTGTTTTTTTTTTGTGTGAATACTAGAATTGTTTGCTTCGTACCAGTGGGCTACATTTCGGTGATCTTGCCGGCGGTCGTTCGGCTTCAAGCCTAGTGTTCTTTGCTCTGACATTTCGGTGATCTTCTGGGCTTATTTTTTTTAATTTTTTTTTAATTTTTTTTTTAATATTGTTTGTTAATGAAGGAGCGTGACGGCTTCGTTTGTTTTCCCGATTATGGCGGCCCCATCTCCATCACTTGTGAGGCGTGGTATGAGCGCGCGGCAGCGTAAGTTTTCTTTGTGGAGTGAGGAATTTTTCTGCGCAATTGTCGCCCTTGTTTTTGTTTGTGCGCATGGTATAATTCAAGAACTGCGGATGATGAAATTGATGATAGTGTTGTTTAGTTATTAATGTAATTCCGTTTCCCCCACCCCCTTGTGCGAAAACCTATTTTTCCTGTATTGTTGTCAAATTGTTCTGTTTTTTTTGGAATCCATTTAATTATCGTGATATGTCCTTTTCTTTTTCTGTCCTTGTATTTGGCATGTTTTTTTTGGTTAGATTTGGTTGTTGAATAATTAAATACAATAGTGTGATAGGGACATACTTATATGGAAAAACAAATGGTTTCCTTTTCTGGCAGGCATATGTTTGGTTTTTTTATTAATTTGTTTTGTTAGTTGCACGTTTTTAATATTTTCCTGTAGCCTACCTTAATTTAGTAAATTATTTTGCATATCTGTATATATAGTCTTTTGTTTTTGTGCACAATTTCCGATTTAAGGTTTTGTTTTTAGTGTTTAGGGTTTAGTTGTTTTATTCGTAGATTTACTACTGCATCCCACACAGGTTTAGTTTTTGTTTTGAAGTTGGCTTGTTGTTGTTTTTTAGTGGGTGTGGGTTGTTGTATTATTTTTTGAGAAAGTGAATTGTAGCAACTACAATACCTATACTATATTAATCTTGAGTGAATGGAGTTTCTGGTATTGAAATTTTGATATTTATACTATTTTTGCTGAATTTTTTTTTGATAAAATTTATTGTGACTGAAATTCTAATCTGTTGTGTACCTCGTTTGTTAGCTGGTTCTGTATCCATCTGCTGTGCAATCAGTAAATTTGTGGAGTCTATCCAGTCTCGATTGGATGATGCTAATCGGGAGCTTTTTCGACAGTCTTGCTTTGGTATGTATACTGATATGGCAACCCTGAAGTTTGATGGTATGGTTGCTTACCTTGCACTCCTTCATCTGGTGGATGGGCCTCCCGATTCTCTGAAATTTCGTTTTGGTAATCATGATGCTCATTTTGGTAGTAGAGAGTATTTCTTAATGACTGGTTTGAAGTTTGGACCCACAATTGATTTACCAAGTACGTCGCAACTTCATAGGGTTTTTTTTGGTGGGAAGGATGAACTGTTTGTTAGTGATCTTGATTTTGCTTTTGATAGTGTATGCGTGGCACGCCAAGGATCCGGTGACTTGGCTTTGAAACTTGCGTTATTGCTTTTTGTGTACTGCGTATTATTTCCTGTTGATAGTTCTAGTGGATGTAGAACTCCTATTGGCCTCAAGTATGTTCATGCTGTCGATAATCTACCCTTTTTCTACAACTATCCTTGGGGTTGGTATCCTTTAGATGCTTTGTCGATCAGGTAAGAAATGCTTCTGGTGAGTTGTTTTTGAGCTTGAGGAGCGCGTCAAAGCCTCATTGTCGTTTGTTGGGTTTTGCGCATGTGCTAACCCATTGGGTGTACGAGTGCCTATCTAGTGTGGGTCAATACTGTACTACACTTGCAGACGAGCATGAGTTGTTGTTCCCTCGTATGGTTTGGCGTACATCTTCACCAAGAAATTTTTCCAAAGATGTGAAGGTTTTGTTTAAGAATTCTCCTGCTTGCCCACTTAATTATGTAAGTGTTGTTCTATATTCTTCCCTTTTTATCATATGTTATCTGTTTGCGTGTATTCTGGGTGTACCAGCTTTTTTATTTTTTGTGTGTTTAGGTGCCGTTAATCCTCACCGAACTTGAAGAGGCGATGCTGCGATGTCATGGTTCGTATTTTACTGCCATTCAAGTGTGTTCACCTGCTGCTGTTGTACCGCCACCTTTTGATGAAGGTGAGATGTTAGTTTTGTCAATTTTTTTAGTAAGGTTGGTGAGTGTACGTAGTCTGTGTTATTGATTGTGTTTATGAGCTGAAATTCCCCGCTTATATTGTGCCCAACAGCTATAATTGTTGCCTATGCAGAACATGGTGGATATTTGGTTCATGATGATGACGAGGTTGATTTTGATGAGGCTGATGAAGATGATGACATCGACAATGTTGATGATAGTGTTTTCGTCGTGGATGATGTGGATGATGTGGATGACAGTATTTTCGACACCGATGATGAGGTTGATAGTAGATTCGACGTGGATGATGAGGATGATAGTAGATTGTACGTGGATGTTGAGGATGATAGTATATTCGACGTGGATGATGACAATGATAGTAAATTCGGTGGGGATGAGGTGGATGATGCTGAGTTGGATGAGGGTAAACTTGTGTGTTTGTTTGCGTATACATTTTGTTTAGGTTCATGACTGTCGCTTACTTGCAGTCACCGGTAGCTGCCTTAAAGTTTTTATCATTTTCTGCTGACTGTAAGATGCTATTATGCCATGTTTCAGGGACCTCTCGTGGTGTTCGTGGTAGTACTTCAGATCCCGTTCGACGGTTGGTGTTTGAAGCATTTGATAAATGGTTCTTGAAGAAGAGTGGAGGCAGGTAAGTCGTGTTCTTAATTGATGCAACTTTGCTGTGGTGTAAGTACATGGCAGTTACGTAATTTGTTTTCGTTTCAGTAATTCATTCATTGAAATCCCTATGAAGAAATATCCGGTGATTTCTACCGATTAGTTTGACACGGTGAAGCCGGCACGTTCATGCCTTACTAAGCTTGTAAGTGTTATGTGAAGGTTTATTGTAGTGTCTTCCTTTATTCATTGCCATGTGTGATATTTAACTTTTCCCTCTTTTATTGTTAGAATTGTGATGTGTTGCTGAACTTCCTCCTTGTCAAAGCATATCGTGGTTGGCACTGTTGCAGTACCCGATGGACCATCTTTGACAGCCATTGCTGGGTAATTATTTTCTTATGTTTTCTATTCATTTCCTTTTTTGTTGTGGTTGGCTGATGATGGGTCCCTTTCTACTGTTTTTGTTTTTGAATAGGACGTGATTAGGCATCCTCCCAACAGTTCAGAGCCAGAGCAGACAATTGAAGGCTATGTGTTGGGTCGTGATCCCGTAGATCGACCTTATTCCTTTTTCGAGGTCGACAAAATTTACGGGATTGCTGAAGTTTGGGATAAGAAGTACAGTGCATACTGCATCAACCTTGTCGAACAGAAAATAGTTGTGTACGACGCGACCTTTTGGCCTCGATGTAAGGATGCCTTTCTTTTAATGTCTTTGTTGATTGGCCGTGTGTGCAAAAAATATAATTTGTTGGCCGATGATGCACGTAGAGGGCCATGGGATGTTGTGCTCTTTGATGGAGTCCCCCCACAGCCTACTGATGAGGATGGTGGTATCATGTGCGTTAGGGTAATTGAATGCCTCATAACTGGTGTCCCGTTGCCCAAGTTCTCGTCCATGTTGTGTACTTATTACCGCGATCTTTACTGTTCTGATCTTTATAGTGTATCAGTTAAGCTGTAGGAATGCTGGCCGAGTAATGTTTTGTCCGGTTGTAGTTTTGGAAAACCCTAAAACCATGGCCCTTTGTATTTTGTTATGTTTTTTTTTGTTGTTTTGCGCATACATTGTTCCAGTGGCGGATGTAGTATGGAGCAAAGGGGGTACAGTTGTACCCCCAAAAAAAATTTTTTTTTTAGTACTTTTATATAACAGTAAATATAATAGTTAATTATTTATATTTAAGAATAGTTTGCACCCCCTTTTACATTTATACTTCATCTACGGACAAAATAGAGAAAAACGAAAGAGAAAATAATTCTCATTTCTCAAAATTTTCGCTGCAGCAAAAGTTTGTTACCCCCAATTTTTTTTTATTTTTTTTTAAATAGTGTAACGCCTTAGCTGCTCCCTTGGGTGAGTTTAATTTTGTTGGATTCTAATTTTATTTATTTAGGTCTAAAATATAGTCAAGCACAACAATAGCTTGCCTCAAATTAACTTAATCATATGCCCTTCTCAAGTGCCGATAGACAATCCAAACATCATCCATCTTTGCCTCGGCATATCGAGCTCTTCCGTTCGACTTGGATATTACTAAACATTTTTATTCAAATTAGGTATATAATAGAGTGTCCAACTCATTTTTATTATTGGACAACGAAAACATTTTGGCTCGGGGGATTCGCCCCCGATCCCCCGAGCATTCTTTAAGTGTCATACTATTTTGTACCCCTAAATTTAAAATCCTAGATCCGCCAATAGTTCTACTTGGGGCAGTTAAGTTAGCCCTTATATTTGTAAGTTGCCGAAAACAAGACGATGTTAATGAATAGCGGTGCGTCGTACCCGATTAGTAATTGAATATATGGTTGGCCGGAAATGCTGAATTTGGTTTTGCCGATGTGTGCGTTGAACTCAAACCCTAATAAGTGTTATTTATTTATTATATTAGGGTCTTATTTTAGTTAATAGCCTTTGTATGTTGTTAATTGGAGTTTGTAGGGGGTCGTCCCATTTTATTGGGCCATTTTGTACCACGTCTGCGGACTGAGTGGGGGCCTCGAGAAGGCTATTTCAGCGGCAGAGCGACGGTACCAGCGGTGGCGTGGCAGTACCAGCTATGGGCGGCGGCGATGGGAAGGAGCCGGTATTGAGACGGTGAGATGACAAAAGGGAAAGAGAGTGATCTTGGGGATATAGGCGATTAAGATTTAAGCACTTTTAATTTTGTTACTTTTACTGACCGGTGAGTATTAAAACAAAATTAAAATTTTAAAACTTGTAATTAGTGTAGGGCTGTCTAAACGGTACGTGTAGGGTACCCTACCCGAAAATATTGGGTACCCGATTCCGAAGTTTTTAAATTTTTTATACCTTATCCCTATCCTATATTAAAAATTGGGTACCCAAATACCCGACGGGTAATCCCGAATGCCTATTAGGTTACCCTAATTACCCGACCATTAGTTCAAATGAAAAATATAACACATTAACACGGTTAAATTTGTCGCATATTGCGATAAACATAACACTAAATAATTGTTAAAAAAAATTAATAAAAAATGTCACAATACGTATTCACCCGGGTATGTATATGTCAATCAATTGTGGCTCCATTGACTTAATTATCTGAATAAAAAATTTATACAAGTGTCATAAACATCATATTACAGATGAATACATTGAATAGAATAATAAGAACCTTAAAACCTCATGCAGTCATGCACGATTCGTCTAGGCTTGGGAGAAAATATATGTCAATTCTCAAGAACCTACTACTCATGCTGCACATATATATACATATGAATCAGTTGATTTGATAAATCTGTATGTATATATTTTTTAACAACAATAGTGATAGTCCTTTTATCATCAGCCCTATTCTTTAACATGTAACGCAGTGACGGTGTCGTCGGCACAATAAACTTTTCTGCCCTACGCGCCAGAGGAGAGTTTGATATATTAATATTACACTACCATATATTGTATATATATAAGACAAATTAGGGTTTACGTGTACAAATATAATAGATTTATAATATATATATATATATATATATATATATATATATATATATAAATAAATATACTATATTAAATTAAAAATTCGGGTTTACTTGTTTACCCGGATAAGGTATCGGTATACCCGATACCCGAAATTTGGTAAATTCTCAATCACAACAAAGGTTGTAGGAACTTTTTTTTTTTCGATTTACCTAACTTAAGAAATGCATCATCACAATTAATTAAGATATATACTAGCAGAAGAAATATGCCAGCGCTATATTAGTCATAATTAAAATAAAATTTGAAGAATCAACTCATACAATTCGCATTCTTCTAGGCACTAGATTTGCAAATGAAATTCTATTTTACAGCAGAAACTTAAAATAAAATTTGAAAAATCAACTCATACAATTCGCAGTCTTCTAGGCACTAGATTCGCAAATGAAATTCTATTTTACAGCAGGAACTTGTATAATGAGCCACGATTCGTAGGTGAAGCCGACGAGAAAAACTGTGCACTGATGACAATCCGACACGTCTACATCGTGTATAAGAAGAATACGAGCCTTATACCTGAGCACTGAAGCTTGTTAAATTCAATATGCCCTGTCTGCTATGCAAATCCTTGGAACCTTACCCATATAATGTTCAATTCCAACACTGAATGAAGAAGTCACCTTCAAACTTGCATCCTATTTTCTAAGTCTCCATCCAGCTATTTAGAAGGTGAACTCCCTTTAAATAGATTTAAACCGATACGTGTGGATATACCTAAAAAATATTGACTAATAATTCCATATGATTTTCACATCTTCAATTACACATAATAGGGAGTGAATGTTGGATTACTACGCAAAAAACAGAATTCTTAAATAACCGAATGAAAGCGTTGTGTGCGCACAGTTACAAAATATATGCAGTCCTAATATATTACAACAGGGTCAACATGAGGTTTGAAGGATGCAACCATCAGGCAACTGCATAAGTACGTTCGGAAATTGCATTGTGACGATATAAAATCTACATCTTCAAGGATATGCTATAAATGTCGGAACAATACTTGTCTCTCAAATAATAGCATAACTCACTACTGAATTCAGGAATGGGGGCACCGGTTACGAGGCATTCGATCACCTTCAGGCAAACCACACTGCTATCTTGTTTACGCCGCTGTCGGGGTGATACATCACAGAGGACAACATCCCATCGCCTCGCGCCATCATTCAAAATATGATATTTCACAGACAGGTTCTGAATGCAGGATGCCATTGCTTCAAACAATCCTTTACAGTGAGGCCAATTCATGGAGTCGTACACAACTATTTTTTGCTGCCGAAGGTGAACACAATACACGGAGTACAGGTTGCTCTCAAAATGTGCAATACTATAAATTTTGTCCACGTCCAACCATGAGTACGGCCGTTGGAGGGGCTCAATGCCATAAAGAAATGACACTAGGGTCTGTTCTGGCTCAGAACTGTTTGTAACACACCGGGTAAAAACCAAACAGATGTAGTAACGAGTAAAAATTAAAATCCTCATACTAATATGAAGGAGGATATGACTTTACAAGAGATGGACAGCAACATAAACAACCGACACGGAGGGGGAAATAGGAAGAGTACCCAACACCGGCTATCAAATATGCTCCATCGCTCCAGAAAACCTAGTGGCCCACGCCTGGCTTTTAAGAGAATCCAGTTGAGGATTACATCACAGTTCTACAGTGACCAAGGCCACAAAAAGGAACAAGCCACATGTTATTGGGAGAGATATACATCACGAATAACCCGAACAATCAACTACTTACCAGCTCAGTAAGAGATGATTCACGTTTTTTTACCGTCTCAAACCAATCACTACTAATCATCGGATACATCACCAGCGGGGGTTGCAGTTGAACTTTACTATAAAACAATATAATAGTGTGCATACATTAGGGAAAATACAATTTAACAAATCACCATGATACAACTAATGGACAATAAAAGCACGTAAGAGCACTTGCCGGAATGGAGTCTTGTATTGGAGCCATTTGTCAAATGCTTCAAACATCAGGGTTTCCAACATAATTTTTTCATTATGGACACGAAACTCCTGGGGATCCACCATGTCGTTACTCACTGTCAACCTATCAGCCTCGCTTAGATCAAATTCATCGTCGCTGTCATCATACACCCAATAACCTGATTTGTCACCCTCACTCGCAAACGAAGTGTCCGCTGCCCCAACAGGGGTACATGGGCGGCGGTCATTAATTTCAGCTGATGCAACGCCACCAATAACGAGATCACGTTGAACAACAATATTTGGAGCAGGAGAATTTACAGCGGCATTTGATATGGCATTGTGGGCAGTTCCAGCAACCTCACCATCATCTTCACATATTTGTCTTCTCTTAACACCGGCTGAAGCAGATCGAGAACATGAGGGAGTTAAAGAAGATCGACGTTTAAGAATTGAAAGAATTTCTCTACTATGGCTAATAATAGTCTGCAGCTGTTTAGGCACAGAGGTTTGACAGTCGTCATGATCCTGTAACAAACACACAATACAATGAAGACAGTGACGATAAAAATAAGACAACTAGAATGCGCCATTTAAAACATGACAACTAGAGCCACCATACCCTTGCAGGACAAATGAAATTTCCAGTTCTTGTAATCGTCCGATCATCAAACGGAATAGGTCCAACTGACTGGTTCAATGGTGCGATACTACGTATCGGCGGGTTCCCATCAATCGGTGCAGCTTCACAGCAAACACATAAATTACTCATATTCATTTCCAACTGATTTGAACGACTTATGCCACAAACTTGTGTTTACCTTGGGATGCACCTCGGCTGTCCGTACGTGTCTCGACACGATTCCCATGTACAACCTCCTCAAAAGCAGTCAAATAACAACCATCAGATTGGAGGATGGATTCTTCAAGCTCCGTCAACATTAGGGGCATCTAACAACCACATTACCCAATATAAGACAAAAAAATTATAGTGCGGAATCAATAGTGCATGCAATACGTACAATTAAACTTACATAATTGGCGGTAGACCGTGACAAATTCTTGAACAACACTTTAAGGTCTCTGAAATACTTCCTGCAGCCAGGAGTTCGCCAAAGCAAATGAGGAAACAACGACTCGTACTTGGGATTAATATATGTACAAAAACCACCAACAAGGGGCAAACACTCGTATACCCAGTGTGTAAATACGTGTGCAAAGCCATTTAAAACAAAGTTCCTCCGTGGCGGCTTGGATTTCTTAATTGCTGCATGCACCTCATCAGAGCATTTCTTCACCTGCTGCACGAAGAAGGGAAAACACTCCAAACCCCAAGGATACTTATTGAAAAATTCAGTGTCATCACAAGCATGAATGTACTTTATGGCAATAGGGGTTTTCTGCCGAACCTCCATTGCAAATACGACATTGTAGAGGAAAATTAAAAAGGCCAGTTTCAATGCCACTTTGCCAGAGCCATTTCGTTCACCACACACTTCTTCAAAAGCAGAGTCAATATCATCAAGGAACAATTCCTCCCTACCATCAAAAATTTCGGCATGTATTTCGGACGTACAGAGAAGTTCACTTATTGGTCCAAACTTCAGACCAGTAAGAAGAAAGTATTCACGGGGACCCAGGTGACCAACACGATCACCGAAATGAAAACTAAGACAATTAGGTGGTCCATCCACAAGATGAAGCATACAAAGGTAAGCAACAATACCTTCAAACTTTAGCAATGGCATATCAAGGTACCTACCAAAACATGACTGTCTAAAAAGCTCTAAGTTATCAGCATCCAGCCTATCCTTAATACGATCAATAACTGTGGCCAGTCGACAGCTGGTGGAAACAGTAATTGCTGCACAAAGTGAAACGACCAAGAAGCTTAAATCCAATTCCAAATGATAAGATAATATTGACAACAAACTCTCACTCATCTGCTTTATGGAAATTTACAGGGTCATTAAATAGTAATCACATACAGCGAAGTGAAAGAACATCACAACCCAAAAAGTAGGGCCAAATCTGTGTGTAGCAAAAAAAGCAAGTCTACGCAGTTATTGAAAACAACCCAAACACGAATGTAGAATAATCCACAAAATTTATATGCATGAAAAGTGAAGAACCATTAATACGAGTAACTGGATTTTATTTGCACACGAAGGCTAACACAACTTGTATTGGTGAGAGAATTATGGATTACCAAAATAAAAGGAACATTGAAAGAATACCCGATGATTTTTCATTTGGGTCAACGCCACCCAAAAACAATATTAAACGAAAAGAATAAAAAAACGAAAATATGTAGTACCTCTCAAAAAAATTGGATGCCAAATGTGTACCAAAAAAGAACATAAAGCGAACAGCAGAAACCGCACTTTCCTTATTAAGAAATAAAACAAGTTAATGTGCAGATGACATGGAACAAAGGGGGGACCGCGGCGAAGAGGATGTTCGGACAAAATAAGAAATTAGAATACACCCGCCAAAAGGAACACACAATGTCAAAAGAGGGAGACACACAAGGTACACTAAAATATTCTGCACTAAAATGCGCATCAAATACAAATGAACTTCAGACAACAAATGTAATGGGGGAATAGCTTACGATACTTAGCGGATAATCCACGCTGCAGAGCAACACTACTGTCAACCATTTCTCGATTGGAAATTTTAAATCTAAAATTTTAGGCTCTCTATAAATGTGTTAGAAAATTTTAGGGTTAGAAGGCAGAAGGAGATTTCAAGAGAGAGCCGACAATGAACTCATTTCTCACTACCTACAGATAAGATGGATGGTAAACATATAAAAGAGCGAGTACATGTAGCAAAATCATGTAGGGAGACTATTAACGCTCGGAAAACAATCAAAATTCAGGCATCCTACGATGATGAAGGCAGAAAGTAAGCAGTTGTTGAGGTGGTCGGCGACATGGTGAAGAATGCAAAAACGAAAGTTACAGGCATGGCTTCTTGAAGCCCCAAATTACAGAAAATGGGAAGAAGACACCGTTTGGTTGCTGATATTTTACTGGAATAGAAAAAAAACAGTAAAATAATTGGGCCTAACAAATAAATTTGTGATATCTGTTAGGCCAACACAAACACAGACCGACAATTAGAATTTCATTATATTAATTAATTTAAAAATGGTAGACGGACCTTTTTATGCCACATCGACGAACCTTGGTAAATTGTAAAAATATCTAAAAAATCAAACGAAAAAAAAACGCAATGATTGTGCACACATGTCAGGGCCCGATCCAATAGTTCACGAAAGGCCAACTATTTTTTAGTGGGGTGGGTTACCAAAAATTAAGATGCATTTATGCAATTAAGACAGATATAAAAACTCAAGATTACAGTTTAATTAAACACACCCAAAAAGCATGGAAAAACATTGGTACTCTATTTGAAAGGAGTTTCTTAAGCACTTGTTGTCTTGCCTGATTATGAGATTTGTTACAAAACCAACCACTATGATTGTATAGAAGTGGTTTTAATGACAATTTTATGGGTGATTTACTTCGTACATAATCGTGACAATTTTATCTGGTGATCGAAATACGATTATGCCAAAAGCAATGGTATATCATATATAAAAATCGTAACAGGCCAAATGAAGCGTTGAAATTGGTAAGAAAGTTTACGCATCTCACGTAAAGGGAATAATCCTATACAATTATCTATACCTGTTATAAAAGAGTTTTGCTGTCGAAATTAGATTTGCCTATTCTATCTTTATTCCATTATTTAATTTAAAACAAATCGTTTAAGGTTATTTCATTTGGAATTGAATTGAACTAATATAATAATATATTATATCCAAATCATGTATATCCATCGGCTGTAATAGAAATGCACATCTGTTATAATTAACTAAGGTAAAATTTAATTAGAAGTTCATGGATATTATTACTTTTTCAAATAGTAATACTAATGTTTTGGAAAAGTGCAAACAGTGACGAAAATTAATATGTTAAAATATACCAAAATTATCATGTTGGTTTTCTTCTTCGATGCAAAATTATTCTTAAACATTTTGTACGTTATTAGTATAGATACTGGATTTTTCAATTAAATTAGTATTGTTTGATTTGTGTCATGTGAACTGGGTTTCTTTATAAACAAACATACAGTGCAGTTTGAGTGATTCAAAAATAGTACGTGTTCAATATTATAGCGGACTCTATATATATATACATGTTCAAGGTCAGAGATACTTGCAATCTTTTAAACCGAAAAACAAAACACAAAACAAACGGGGAAATGCCTGTCTATAAATAAAGGGCTAGTAATTTTTTAGCAAATATTACTATACATGTATTGGAAAAAGTAGTATCGTAGGGCCAAATTAACAAACTGTGACTGGATTGACCTCGTGGATGATTGCCATTGAGTTTCCGTTACTCAAATCCATTTATACGTTTATAGTTTAATTATGGTTATTACCAATTTCATGGTGCGCGCCTTGCTTATTAGTAATTTGACATGCTCATGTAACACGATTACAATATATTGCCAAGATACGTTGTTTTGTACGGAAAATTTTTATAATTAAAATTTTCACATTTACACTTAATCTTAAAAATCCCACCCCATTATTAAATCCTCCCTTCGTTAAATTGTTGGATGGTTTCGCAGCCATAATAATGAGAAGACTGTTTTTGCCTTCAACTTTGTTTATTAAGAATTTACCAAGTTTGCATTTCGATTTTTTTCACTGCAAAAGTAATTGTGACGTCATTGTACACAACACATTGGTTGGGATTTATTAAATCGTATTTAAAATATGCTACGCTTATTCAGTGTAGGTATTTAGCAGGAGGCCCAATTTTTTGTCATAAAGCCCACTTGGTGAGTAGTTGTGCATCGAAGTTCTGAAGATGGGGTATTGGGTCGCGGACATCAGGACCATACCCACAACATCTATGCCGAATCCGGCCGCCTCCGACCATACCAACAGCATCTAAGCCCAAAAATGACAAGTAAATAGCAGGGGGTTTGAAACACATGAATTAAATGTGAAGTGCAGTAGAAGGATCATTTCTTCAACCAAATTACAATGTCAACTCATACACGGAATTAATCGACGCTGAAGATACTAGTTTTACACAATTATTACATTTGTTCGTTGGTTTCAGAAATAAGAAACAGACATGAAAGTATTCGCTCGGAGCGTTCATAATACGGTCGTGCGTGCCTTCTTGCAACTCGACGATGTCAACGACTACACCCTTTGCAGTGTTCATTTCTCTGTCTCTTCACCCTTGTCCTCCAATCCCGAGTCAGAGGTGCCCTCTATCATCGTCCCTGACACAATGTCCATCAACCAATCGAAGTCAACCCCATCGAGGTATCCCCCGTTCATGAACAAGAAGCGCAGCTTGGAAAAGTTTCTAAGCCCACTCAGCGAGATGTTAGCCCCCCTGTCGTTATCCTTAACATATATAGGGGCACACTGGGTTAGATAAGCATATGAAGGATGTTGTGGCCAACTAAACATATGTTATTTAGGTGAAGGCTCGATGAAGCATGTGAAAACTTACATCAGCGATGACAATCACGAAGCAGTCGAGTCCAGGGGAGATTACATCTCGGCCGTCGGTGAGGATTATACCACGTTCCTTTAGAAAGTCCTTGAAATTGTGGAACTCATTCTTCAGATCCATGAGCTTCCTCACAATGTCCGATTCTGTGATATTTGTAATTATTGAGGCGTCATGGTTAACCAAGTCATGAAATTTGCTGACCAACAGGAGTGAATTCGTTGTTCCTTTTGGTGGTGATTCCCTAATCGCTTGGCAAAACCAATGGATGAGGAAGTCGTCTTCGAAGGATGTCCAAACACGGACTGCTTGGTTGGCCGCTGCCATTTTTGGACAGATGATTGAGGAGAAGCTGAAATGTTTCGTTCCTAACCAGTGATGGCGAAACTTACCACGTCAACAAGTTCTCTACTGCGAAGTGTGTCGCCACAATTGTACAACTGTCATCCTTTATGTAGGAGTGTAAAGGCATGTTTGTGGGTCCCACCATTGTGATTTCAACAATTAAAAATAATTTTGTATGTTAGGGTAATTTTGGGGGAGGCTGCTTCCCCCGCAAATTTCGAAGACAATAGTTATCGAAAATGAAATTGCACCACAAGTGGTTTTATTTCTACACTGTGAGCGACTATTTATTGCAGAATTATATATTTGCGGGTGCATATATTAGTAAATGAATGTTAAAATTTGAAATTTTTCATTGTGTGCATCACAAGTGACAGTTTTATTACGACTTTGAGTTTTATTTACTTATTTCATTGCCGAGTTTTCCAATATATAAATATCGCTAAACGGCCTACATTATTGGGCCAAAATATGATAACTGCGTATAGGGTGCCAATATATACTGCTTCATTACATTATCAATCAATAATGTCATCTATCGACATTTTGGCTTCCCAAATAATGTCGATATTTATTGTAATGCCATGCTTTAATTCTGGGACTCGACGTAAGGCCGTCCAATATATATAATGCATTCAATTGAACGTTGTTTGTATCATTACATATTTCTGCTAGTTAAAAATGTTGGCCAATTTCTTATGTGTGAAACATGCTTCATCGCCACCGGGGGTACATAGAAACATAATCTTTTATAAATATTAGTAGCAAATTTTTTTTTTACGACAGCTAGTATATACTTACCTTTTTTAAACTTGAAAATTCAATCAACAAATCGGTTATACAATTGATGCCTTTTTTACCATGCTTTGAACTTGAAATTAAGAGTTATAGTCAGAAGATGAATTGTGTGTTTTATATTTGTAACCCTACATGGCTTCCTTCTCTGGACCGGGGGTACTTAATTATAATTTCACAAATATTTTTATTTTTACAATTACACATAATGTATAACCGCTTGTTTTATAAATAAATACATTCATTTTGGAGACTAGTCTTGTACCCCCTCTCCCCCATAAGAGGCATTGAAACATTGTCATATACAAATATATTTGTTATGATAATATGTGTAGTGATACTGTACGAAGTAATAGATAATGACATCAAACATATTTTCTGTTTTTCTTTATTGTTTTTTTTAAACGAATCACATCTGTTGTGGTGTTGCTGCACTTTGGTCTCTTAGAAAAAAAAATAGCTTTCAGAGAATGTATGCAGCGTTATTTTTTCTTTACAATATGTGGCCAATATTTCGAGATGGTGTCTTTTTATTCTTTCTATAGTTTCTATAATTCATCCTACTATCATCGCAGTCACCCAATTTTTAAAATATTTGTACACAGTGAATAGGTACATGAATGTAGATGGTGGCATAAATAGGTCACAAAATGTCGAGTAATTTATTAATACATTTTATAGTTACCCCATTGTGCGAGTTAATAAAAAATGGGCCCCACATCTTCCAATTAAAACCCCAGCCAGCATATATGTAGGGATGCGTCTTCTCTTGTTAAGCTCATGGTGACGTATTATTCCACCAATGTTTAATTGTTGGACATATAGGTACAAATTTTAAAGGCTGGAGTATTAATTTGCATATATATATTGGAAGAAAAACAAATATTGTCATCTAGACTGGTTTTTGGGGTTGCGTAGTATAAATTATAGGAGTTTAACATTTCATTGACATGCATAGCGCATAAACTGGCCGTCAATGTGTTTTCTCAATTCATGATTCTTTCGTATGTTTGAATTGCTTAATTTTGTTTTGCGTGTGGATGAACTCCATTTTTTTATAATAGATTTGTGTGTGTGCATACAAGCATAAAGTTTTCATGTAAATGTTATATACTATTATTTTGCGATTTTTTCTGTTCACTGAAAAAGAAAATTCAATATAAATTATCTGCATGCATGAAGTTTTTATACCTGATGGTCCCGAAACGAGTTACTGGTGTATGGGGGGGGGGGGAGAATACACCAGTTAGGATTTTTCAACTTTCGAAAAACTTAACACTTGAAAACAACTTCAACTGAGTAAAAGGACTCAGGTGGGATCTCACAGCTGACTAAGCAAACTCAGCTGGAAGAGCGGTGCTGTGCGGAATGTGGTGGAAAATAAACTCGTTAAAAACAACTCACGCAAACCAGCTCGGTTGGTCAAGAACCAAAACAGCTCGGTTGAAAAAGTGCAAAAGAGGTTTGAATGCTGGTTAGTTCGGTCAGATAGAAATGCAATATGGACTGAATAAAAATAAACACGACACACAAGATTTACGTGGTTCGGAGATAACTCCTACGTCCACGGGGAGATGTGAGTCCACACACCTCAGTCCAAGTTCTTCTGGACAGAACCACTCAGCTTACGCGGGCTGAGTAACCGTTACAGTTTAGTTTCCGGGCACTAAACAGCCTAAGTCAAGTTTACGGGTACTTGATGACCTGACTACTCAATTACAGGAAGAGTAAGGTCCTAGCACACTTTTTAGGGTGTGAGAAAGGGTAGGATTTCCAACTACAGCTCGATCAAGAATGAGAGCTGGATCTAAGGCTTGAACGAATAAACACTCAACCTAAGATCAAAAACAGTTTCGAATTCTAGGAACCCTCAGCTACTAATGTTCTCTCAAATTGGAACTCTCAGCTGCTGATGCTCTTAGATGATGATTTTGCAGATTTGCTTTGATTTATCTCGAGAAAGCTTTTGAATTTTTCGTCGTCTATGTGTCTATCTGCATATATGTCTGCTCGAATGAGAGAATGCCTCTATTTATAGGCGGAGAGAATCAACTAGCCGTTGGAGGAGCAGTTGATATCTGATCGGTTGAAAGCGATGGCTTGTCTCTCATCTCTGCAGACTTTCCCGATATGGCATCTGTGCTCTTCTGCTTTCCATCTGAGACAGCCTTGTGTTGAGCCAGATGGGGTAATGACTGAACGGTCAAACCCTCATGTGACTTCCTTTTGAAATTCAAATCTTTGACAGTCAACTTCTGTTTGTCGGTTGAAAGTCTTGACCTTCATCTGAGTGATCTTCAGTTGATGTTCCGATCTGTCGAGCTCTCAGCTGACTTTGAACTTCAAACAGATGAACTCCTTGTTCGGATTCTATAACTGAGGTTCTGAAACTGAACACTCAGTTGCCTTCCTTGTATTTACTTAGTTGGGTTTGAACCCTCAGATGATTTCCTTTTCATCTGATGTTCTCTTCCTTTCAACTGTTTCTCATCTGATGAACGCTCAGTTGGTTTCCTTCAACTGATGTTCTGAAGACTTCCCCTTGTTTGCATCTGAACAAATGAACTCTCAGTTGTCTTTCTTCACAACTGATGTTCTGTTTGAGTGACGTCTTGTTGTCATCTTCAGCTGGAAACCTGTAAAGATAAAATCTTAACTTTGCTCAAACAGCGAGCCTGACTTCTAACATTAGGTCCTAGCAACATCTACTCGGTTGGGGTCAGCCGGTTTTGGAATTCATCAAAACTTATACTAATAAATTTCCCAACAATACCTTTGTATTAAAATAAATGTTGTACAAAATCATTGAAAACGGATACCCTTCCATCGAAATAAGTAATAAATCGTTGATGTATTCTGCACGCAAGCATTCAATTTGTGTAGCAGTTGAGCACTTAAATTTAGTAGACTTTAAATCAGAAATGTTGTCCACAGCAAAAAGGCATTATTCAATGCATATTAAGTGAAAATAAAACGAAACCAAATATTCACCGTCTTGAGGAAGACCCAAAATTGAAAGACATGACGATATATATTGATAAAATGAATACGACATCCCAGAAATAAAACATGTGTATTATCCAAACAAACGGTGAAATTTGTGGCATGATCTACTTAACAAGTAATGGAAAATGCGATTTTTTCCCCAGGGACAGATGCAATCATAGTTTTCATATGAAAACTTAGTTAAACCTAAGACTGCAATTCCGGAAGGGTAATATTGCTTATATAGAACACGACTGCGCATATATAATTATATATATAGTTACATACATAGAAAGAACTACTGCCATCTACTACTTGCAGAGCGCATAAACAAGCACTAGTCCAAATACTGTGACTGCCACTTTGCAAATCCCCTTGTTATTCCATATTGCTTGGTTACTCGGTCCATCATCTTTAACCTTGGCCTCCAGTTCCTCAATTATGTTCTTCGCAACCTCCAGCTCTTGAATCGCTTTTACGACTCTCTCAGATGCACTCAAGTGCATACATGTTAATCGTGAAACGTCGCCGTCGGCAATACTGACGGCATCCTTCATAGCGCTAAAACATAGCCTGTAATAACTGGTCAGCTCTGGATCAATCCAGACCCACATTCCACAATCATCTGGCTTTTGTGAAGCATAAAAGGTATTATGTGAAATTAACATACACCCCATTCAAATTAAGATTTTTACATAAAGTAATTTCAGAGGATAAGGGAATACCATCTTTTGAGGGCAGCAGTAGTAACGCCTTTGTGGGTGCTGCGGCGTGTCGGAGATGCCAAACGCTAAACGACCGTGTCGGCAATACCTTGGGTGATTAGTAAACGAAGGTGGTAGAAGCAAATTGGCCATGTCATCCTCCCACTCAGGATCATAACCCAAACCATTGCATATCGAGTGAACCATGCTCGCACCGTCCATGGCTTCGTTGCGGAGAATATCAATTTCAGCGAAAAAGAGTAAAGCGTGACTTTGGTGAAGGCTTCTTCTGGTAAGGGTGACTTGTGTGGCGCACGTGCACCTTTTACACTTTGTCGGCGACCCCGCAAAGTGGTGGGGCCATTAGACCTACAGTAATTTATCATAATTTAATGTAACCTGAGATGGAAAAAAAAAAGGGAATTAAAACCAAAAATAATAATAATAGAACTAAATTCGGATGACAATTTATTGTGCGGCGGAATCTTATGGAATTAAAATGTAGACTACTTAGTAGAGTATAAATGTGTAGTATTTTTTATTGAATGATGGCTTTATGGTGACAACACAAATGCATTTGCATGCACGCTTTATAAAACCAAAACTTACACAGAAAAAAAATTTTAAAAATAAAAAACACATCCAAGTCAAATGGTGTGTGTAGACGAAATAATATTACTCATGATAATAATACTAAAAATAATGATTTCAATAATAATGTAAAACGTGTGTATATAATTTGTACAAATTCAATGTCATTTCCAATTTACTCTATAAAATGGCTTTCATATGTAGCGGAGGAGAATGACGTGAGTAATTACATACTGTGGGTTTGTTCATTTGGTAGTATAAATTTATATCTCTAAATGGAGGGATAATATTATGAGGTATAAATTTATACTTTATTAAGTTTTATATCATGTTTGGTTGGATGGATAATATACTTATTTATACTCTCAAGGGGGGACAACAATTTTTATATCTTGTTCATTTGGGATGATATGGATGGATAAAGGAGGAAACATCTAAAACACATGGAATGTATAATATTATACCTCCATTTTGGAGGTCTAAAATTAAACTTCGGGCAAGGTAAAAGTGGCTGCTCGAAAATTTATACCTCCTGCCCGGATTTTCTTAAATCGCAAGTAAACAAGATATGAGGGAGTAAAACAATATTATACATCCTTTTATCTCCTTTTACCTCCAAGTGAGCACACCCTTTCGGTAATATACATTAATATGAAAAAATGTAAGGTATAGAACATTCTGGTTATACATGACGATGCGGATGAAATTGATCATCCGATTATAGAATTTATAGGTAGTAAATAGAATAAGAAATACAAACCTAATGATTAATATTAATTCGTTGTCACAAGTATGCTCTTGTAACGTCTGGTATTAACTAACTGGTTCGAACTAATTAATGAATACTAAAAATTAAATATATCATTTCTAAAAACAAATTACAAAAATTAAAATTAGAGTTACTTTTTTAATCATTCCGACATTGCTATTAAGGTTTATAAAGATTACGAAAACTTAAATACATAATAATGTATGTTACACGCAAAATAAAACATGCTCCCTCCGACCCACTCACAGTGTAATTCTTTCCTTATTTAGATGTCCCACTCATATTGTTATCTTCCAAAGAAGGAAATAATTAACCTTAATATATTAATTAAATGTGCTGAGACTTACCCACTGACAATCTTTTTATGCTTATTCTTAATCTCTGTGCCGAATAGTAACATTACAATTTGAGTGACTCGGAGGGACAACTTACATTAGTATATTTGATTTCGATTACAGTTGTCGTACATTTATTGGTTGTACCTTATCTCCTGTCCTAACCATCTGTTCAATTCAACCAGACTAAATTAAGATATGTGTAGATACATATAAATTATGAAATCTACTTGTTTGGATTATATACTGATAATATCAAATGTAATGAAAATAAATGCACGTTCGTGATTGTAATATTGACCTTACACTTGCTAAATGTTCGGAAATGCACATTCATTGTGTTGGGTCCATACAAAATACAAGGTGTTTAGTTTGTGTGGTTTTTTAATAATTATAATTTAACAACACCTAATTTTTGGCCAGATATTAGTCATGGTCTGTCATGTACCTCTGCTTATTTAGCAACTTAATTGGTTTATAGCAAGCCAAAACCTACATTCGTTGTGTTGGAGATTTGTACACAGTGCAAGCCAGTGCATAATCAAGGACCCCTATATAGACGCGCAATTTGGTAAATTTAAACATAGCATACGAAAAGGTGGATGAATTAATGCTTGCAACCAAATGTCCACACTTCAACTCTTAAGTTCTCATTTATAATATATCAAAGCAATAGTCAGACACTTATTCATACTGATAAGGCCAATTAAGGTTAAGACTATTTAAGTCACCGAGATCTTTAATTCTCAATAATTCAGAACAGAGAATTAATCTCACTGTGATCCTTTCAATACGATTAACGTACTAGCATAAATAAATAGTCAAGATAAACTATTTAATACTATTATGCTACAATCTAAACCAACAACTCGTCCAAGTTGTCTCGATTGTGAATATTAGTTTATATCTCATAAAATGCCGATTATATAATCTTCTGTGATCTACAACACACTATATAATCTAAAATATTGAGATAATTGGACAAATAATAATTATGCAATAATAAACATTTCAGATAGGAGAATTATAGTGAAATAAATTCTCAATTGTATATAAACAAAAATCTTGCTTTCGTATACAACCCTTCAATTCTCCCACTTATACTAAAGCAAACTTTTAGTATACAATGAGACTAATATTCATCTAGCCATCTATTACAACTTCTCCCACTTATACTCAAAGTTTAACTTAGTGTGGGAGGAAACGCAGCCCCATGCCTTCAACGTGCTTCTCAAAGACAACAGCTGGTAGCCTCTTTGTAAATAGGTCAGCCAGATTATCAACTCCTGCAACCTTTTGCACATCCACATCATCATATTGGACAAGCAGCCGAATGTAGTGATATCTTGCATCAATATGCTTAGTCGTCTGATGAAACCTTGACTCCTTGCAATTTGCAATTGCTGCCTTATTATCAGAATAAATCGTGATACTTCTCGGCAAATCAGGAATCACATCAAGCTCCGCTAAGAAGTTCCTAAGCCAAACAGCCTCTTTAGCAGCCTCAGTAATAGCCACATATTCAGCTTCCATAGTAGATAATGCAATGCATTTCTGCTTCACACTTCTCCACACAATGGCTCCACCTCCTAGCTTGAACACATAGCCAGAAGTAGAAAACCGCTGATCTTTATCTCCTTGATAATCAGCATCTACATATGCTACCAGAAACAGATCACCGGATCGATATACCAGTCCATACTCTCTAGTCCGTTTAAGGTACTTGAGTATGCACTTTACAGCAATCCAATGACCCCGACCTGGATTAGCCTGATATCTAGACACCATGCCAACGGCCTGGCAGATATTGGGCCTGGTACACTGCATTGCATACATGAGACTTCCCACAGCCGAAGCATAAGGAACTGTCTTCATGTCAGCTACCTCCTTAGGTAACGTAGGACACATCGCCTTAGATAGATGAACGCCATGTCTGAAAGGCAAGAAACCTTTCTTAGCATTCTGCATGCTGAAACGCGACAATACAGTATCAATGTAGGCTATTTGAGACAAACTCAACATTCTCTTAGATCGATCACGGCCGACCTTAATTCCAAGAATGTATGCTGCCTCTCCCAAGTCCTTCATTTGAAACTGCTGGGATAACCATGCCTTAATCTTAGCCAATACACTCACATTATCACTAATGAGCAGAATGTCATCGACATAAAACACGAGAAATACTAAACTTCCATCAATACACACCCTGTAAACACAACTTTCATGTTCACATTGTACAAAGCCATAGCTCTGGACAACATCATTGAAACGTTTGTTCCAGGATCGTGAAGCCTGCTTAAGTCCATAAATGGACTTCTTTAGCTTCCACACGAGATGCTCTTCACCTTTCTTAACGAATCCTTCAGGCTGTAGCATGTAGATGTCCCTATCTTGTTCAAGATACCCGTTCAGAAACGCGGTTTTGACATCCATTTGCCAGACCTCAAGATTCATGTGAGCGGCCATTGCCATAAGAATTCGAATGGATTTAAGCATGGCTACTGGCGAAAATGTTTCATCGTAATCGATTCCCTCTCTTTGGGTGAAACCTTTCGCCACTAGTCTTGCCTTAAAGACCGTAACCTTTCCATCCGGTCCTCTCTTTCTCTTGTACACCCACTTGCATCCTATGGCTTCACAGCCCTTAGGAAGTTCGCATTTCTGGTATACATCCATGGCAGTGATAGATTCCAATTCGGCAATCATACACGCCTCCCACTCAAGAGCATCCGGATCTGCTAATGCTTCGGAGTAAGTCCAGGGATCTTCTTCGATCACAACTAATTCCGATGAATCCGTAGATTCATTAAGTAGAGTGTATCGACTAAGCAACTTTCCTTGAGCTATCCTCCCACTACGACGAAGCTTTACAGCAGATTCAGTATTAACGGTTTGTGCAGGTTCCGACGATTTCTCGTCTTGCACAACTGGAGCACTAGTTACCTCCTCCCCTCTATTTTCCTGAAGCATGATATCGCTTCTCTTTTATGCTCAATCATATAGTCCTCTTCCAAGAATCTCGCGTTAGTGCTAATAACGACTTTCTGATCCTTAGGACAATAGAAATAGCCACCTTTCGTTCCTCTAGGATAGCCTACAAACAGCATCACCTTGGTTCTTGGACTCAACTTGTCAGCGTCTTTATTTAAGACATGTGCTGGACTACCCCAAATCCGGATGTGGTTAAGACTAGGCTTGCGCCCGGACCACAGCTCAGACGGGGTCTTAGGCACTGACTTTGAAGGAACCAAGTTTAGCGTGTGAGCCGCTGTTTCCAAAGCATATCCCCAAAACGATATAGGCAGAGATGCATAACTCATCATGGATCGAACCATCTCTAGAAGTGTTCGATTTCTTCTCTCCGACACACCATTATGTTGAGGCGTTCCAGGTGTAGTCAATTGGGATGTAATCCCACTTTCCAACAAGTACTCTTTGAACTCGTTGCTGAGGTATTCGCCGCTGCGGTCAGATCGCAACGACTTGTACTCTTACCATGTCGCTTCTCTACTTCCGCTTTGAATAGTTTGAATTTTTCAAAGCACTCGGACTTGTAGCGCAACAGGTAGATGTACCCGTACCTTGAGTAATCATCAATGAAAGTGACAAAATACTCGTACCCTCCACGAGCTTGAGTTGACATAGGTCCACACAAGTCGGAATGAATCAATTCCAACACTTCTTTGGCTCTATACCCCTTGGCCTTGAAAGGCCGAGTCGTTATCTTTCCCTCTATGCAGGATTCGCAGATTGGGATAGAATCAACTTGGAATGAATCCAAGACTCCATCGGAAACCAATCTTTGGATCCTCCTTAGACCAATGTGACCCAATCTTAAGTGCCAAAGAAGAGTTTGATTCATTTGAGAAGAATTCGATTTCTTCCTTTGGTTAACAGTTAAAGCATTACTTGAAGAACTCATAGCATGTGAACAGTAAATAGTATAAAGAGAATCAACAACATGTGCATAACCAATAATCTTATCATCTTTCATAAAAGTCGCAAAACCTTCAAAAAAAAAAAATAGAATATCCGTCTTTCCACAACTTAACCATAGAAATCAAGTTCCGCCGAAAGTCTGGCACATATAAAACATCTCTTAAAACTAAAACTGAATTCTCAAAAAATAAATGAACATCGCCTATGGCCGCAACGTCTGCTTTCGCTTCCGTTCCCATGGCAACGCTCAACTCCCCTCTACTCACTTCCCTTGTCCGCAGGAACCCCTGCAAGGAATAACAAATATGGTCAGTTGCGCCCGTATCTACTACCCATTTATGGATAGAACTTGAACTTAAACATATTTCATTAACAAGAGCAGAAGACATACCTTGAGCCTTCTTCAACAGGGGGCAGTTAGCCTTCTAATGTCCCGATTTCTTGCACTTGAAGCATTTTCCACCCTTCTCCTTTGGCTTTTTAATGCCGCCGGTAGGGCTAAGCCTCTTGCTCCCACTACTTCCTTCGCCCTTCTTGCCTTTCACGGGGCCCTTCCATTTCTTTCCACCTTTCGGTGAAACATGGAAACCCCTTGAGGAAGAGGCAAGAGCTTGCAGACTCTTTCCCATAACCCCTTCAGCCGCAACAAGTTCATTGAGCAGTTCATTGAGAGTGAACACTTTCTTGCTCATTATTGCATTAAGGCGAAAGTTCTCATAGGACTTGGGAAGAGTGTGGAGTATCATGTCGACCTTAGCTTCATCCATGATACCTCCACCGAGCATGTCCAACTCGTTGAAATGATTAATCATTCCAAGCACGTGCTCGCGCACAGACGCGTCCTCCGTCATCTTCGAGCTCATGATTTGCCTCATGATCTCGAATCGGGTAGAACGGTCACTCTCACCGAACAACTCTTCAAGATTTGTCATGATTGCAGCAGCCGTGTCCAAGGACTGATGCTGCTGCTGCAACCCCGAGGTCATAGTGGTCATCATGTAGGCTTTCGCCATACAATTGGCCTTATGCCACCTCTTAGACTCCTCTTTCTGAATCTCGGTAGAGTCTGCAGTGAGAACTGCAGGCGCAGGGGTAGTAAGTACGAAGTGATAATCTTCGGCATCTAGGACATATCCCAAATTGCGCTTCCATTCCAAAAAATTTGGTCCGGTAAGCGGCTTAACAGTAAGGACATTCAACAACGGAGTAACAGTCATATCTAAAAAAAATTTAAACATACAAAACACACATAAGCCACAATTATTGCATAAAACGTTCGTAACATTATATTGTAACCTTTTGATAAAACAATATTAAATGAAGCCTTCATTAGCTCAAGTGACTTACACGCAAGCCACGATAGTGTGGACGTTTACGTGCGCATCACTCAACCAAACACCCAGTTTTTAATTTTATCTCATGCCAAATTAACCTTATGACAAATAAAATTAATAAATGAACCTTACTAGACCATATCGTCTCGAAAAGGGACTCCGATGGGGAGTTGTATTCGAGATAATATCTAAGCACAGACCACAATTTAACTAATCCAAAATTGTCCAACATATTGATGCAATTACTAGAACGACATCTCCTTGTAAATAATTTCATTAATTATCTTATCCTAATCTCTCCTAGAATAAACTGTGAGAATTAATACGTGCAAGCCACGATAGTGTGGACGTTTACACGCAGAACTCCCACTATTCACGAGACTAAAATACTTTTAGAAGTTTTACTCGACAAAATCTATAAGTCAATAGCACCCATGCAAGCCACGATCGTGTGGACGTTTACACGAGCCTACTAACTTAATTCGTCTAAAACCAATTGTGGAGGTCTAATTTGATTATTAAAATCAAGTTAACATGCTTAGTCATTTTAATTCAAAAGGTTTTCGCATGCAAAACACGTAAAATACGGAATTACTAAACATGCTTTTTCTAGAACTCACATAATAAATCATGCTCGCTTGAATTCATAACATGCTTAGAGTAATACGATAAATTCCTAGCATGCAATTTCTAAACGCAAATAATTTCAAATAATTACAAATTATATCATGCTTTAGAAATAATAACACCTTAACGGTGATTAAACCCCACGACATGCAATTTATAATAAAATAAATAAAATATCGTCTCGTCGTGGATAATTTGTACCTGCCTAAATTATTACAGAATAATAAAGGAAATAAAACAAACTATCTATTACAAGAGATCTTCGTCTTCAAGTCTTTCCATATCCGTCGCCTTGAAGCATCACCCAAGAAGGAAACGAGATCTTCAAAAAATCCCGTCTTGCCAACACGACCCGACCCACGCGAGAGGCCTTACTGTACGGCTGTCCATACGCCTAAACCCTAGGTTTTAAACCTAGGGTTTCGCATGGAGCAACCCACGCCGGCAGCCCCTCTCACGTCGCCGGAATCGCGCGCCGTCGACCACACCATCGCACCGCCATCGCTGCCCTCACCACCATCCACCTCGCCGTCGGAACAACAAGGCAGAAGGAGGAGTAGCCGCGCTGCTGTGCGTAGCCACGTCGCCGTCGAGCTCGCAAGAACGGCGCGACAAGTCGCACGGCATGGAGCCGTTCCTGCGCTCGCCGCCGCCGCCGCCTCGACCGCCTGGTGCCGTTGCTGCTGCTGATCACTGCTGCTGCTCGTCGCGGATGCTGCTGCTGCTCGTTCGCTGCCTTCGCCGGAGAAGAAGACGTGGGAGATGGAGGGTGGTTAAAAACCCTCGTCTCCCACCGCTCCGATCAGACCCAGCCCAGGGGTCCCACCCTCAGGCTCTGATCGGAGCCAACGACGCCCAGCGAAGACGCGTAGAAAACCACGCCTCCACCGTCGCGACGTCCGCGCGTGCCGAGTACGCGCCGCCGCACGCCGCTGTCCTCCGCCGCCAACCATCATCCCGTGAATTTGATCCGTTTTTCGACCCGTACAACGATTACAAATTGAAATAACAATTTACAACTGAAATCCTATTCTAACCACGGATTTTCTCGTGGTAAAAACGGCCAAAACGGCAAACCAACAGAAAAAAAACGAATCCACGACGAGACAACGAACATACATGCACAAACGTACGTAAATAAAATCAAATTTTATTTAATTATGGATTTACTGTTCGTTAATCCGACAGAGCCATAATATACAGACCAGGGCTCTGATACCAACTGTAGGAACCGGTTTTTGATAACCAATCCGTTCTTTACCCATGGATCAAGTATGGATATCTAACGAACACATACAAAATCCATACCTAGCATGCTCCTATGAATTTAATTACAATCATAGGATGTTTATTCGATATACCTGCAAATTTGATGCACAACGACTCCAGAGTTGATCTTTTGAACTGTTCCCGGCTAGAATACGACGATGGATGGGATCGACCTCGTACTCTCTTTCTCACAGTGGGGGGGGGGGGGGGCGCCAGTTCTCTCTCTCTCTAGGGTTTTATTGCTTAGAATGCAAGTAAGTAATGAGTCTTATGAGCCTTGTATTTATAGATAAATAACTGCTCACATTCATTGAACCTAGACAGCCCTTCACGGGCCGTAGGAGACAGGCGTCTAGCCCACTAGAAACACAGGCCATTGGGCCAGTTCAGGGATCTACTAGCTTAAATAAGATTGACCCGATAATATCTGATTTAATCCATTCAGCCCAGAAATATAAATCAGATATAAATATTAATTCATTCCACTAAAGAATTAATACTGACTTACCCTCTTATTTAATTAATTGAGTCAGGGCTAGTATTAGACTTAATTAATCTCCGTGTTTAAGATTCTCGAATATCCATTAATTAATTAAATACTTCTGACAGTAAATTAATTAATCAATTAATTATTCACTAATAAATAATTATCTCGAGTGCTACCACTTAAACTTATTATCGTATCGGAACTAATTCCACCTGCAGGGTTTAATACGATAAACTTATTAAGTTCCTCGAGAGGATATCATCATCCCATTATTCATAGGACACGGATCCTTATTGCAGCTCTATCAATATCAAATAAGAACTGCTACCGCCCAAAATACGAAATTTTGAACCACAATTAAGTTCTCATTTATAATAGATCAAAGCAATAGTCAGACACTTATTCATACTGATAAGCCCAATTAAGGTTAAGACTATTTAAGTCACCGAGATCTTTAATTCTCAATAATTCAGAACAGAGAATTAATCTCACTGTGATCCTTTCAATACGATTAACGTACTAGCATAAATAAATAGTCAAGATAAACTTTTTAATACTATTATGCTACAATCTAAACCAACAACTCATCCAAGTTGTCTCGATTGTGAATATTAGTTTATATCTCATAAAATGCCGATTATATAATCTTCTGTGATCTACAACACACTATATAATCTAAAATATTGAGATAATTGGACAAATAATAATTATGCAATAATAAACATTTCAGATAGGAGAATTATAGTGAAATAAATTCTCAATTGTATATAAACAAAAATCTTGCTTTCGTATACAACCCTTCATGGTTGCTCAAGATCTGGAGCATGACTTTTACTTCTTCATCCTCTTTTCCCTGCTGAATGAACAGTGTAGTAGTTAGTTGTGTTGATTTATATTGTAGTGCTTCTTTGTTCAATGGCATTTGTACCTTGTATGCAAGACCCACGCAAAAGTCACCGTCTGGCTTCAATGGGTTCTTGTGTGCAGCAACATGCGCCATGGTTTCCACGACGAAAGCAACGAAAGCATTGTACTTCTGCTTCAAATCCATGATCTTTCTCACGATTTCTGCGTGGCTGACCGGGGTTTTCCCACGGGTCTCGGCGACTAGGACGCCGTGGTACCGTTTGATGATGGTAACCACCGACATTGTGTCCTTCACCAGTGGCACACTCCGACAGAAATCGGCAAACCAATTGATCAAATGCTTCTCGTAGGGCGCTGGCCAAAACATTCAGTTTCCTTCGAAAATGGAAACCATTTTGACTTTGTGGGCTATTTTGGAAAGCTGGAATCTGGAGATGGAAGGTGGTAATTGTTGGTGGATGCAGACTTGTTGCTAGAGTGAAATATATAGAATTGTGGAAGAAATTAGGTGTCTCTCATCTAATGAGCCCACAAGATTAAATGTCCTGAATGCAATCCCACTCGTTGGATATGGATGGGCAATGGTAACGCCGAGAAACTTACATCTGTCATTTTTATCTTCTTTGGTTTATTATTATTATTATTATTATTATTATTATTATTATTATTATTATTATTATTATTATTATTATTATTATTAGCATTATTATTATTAATATTATTATTATTATTAGCATTATTATTATTATCATTATTATTATTATTATCATTTTCCTTTATTTTTTATGTGGCCAAACTTCAATAAGCATCACAGACATCATCCATCACCCCTGAGGAAAACAATATTTCCTACATTTATTCCCAATTAATGCGATACAAGTATTTGCATGATTGTATTGCCTTTTTGTACGAACTATAGCTAAGGTATTTCTCTTTCACAAGTTGAATATAAAATCCAATATAAACAAGACGTGATAATATATATATATATATTAAATTACGGTAATGAAATAGTCAAATTCCATTTGGAGAATAAGGTCAAATTTGAAAAAATTGGAATTAAAAACGAATTTATTCGTCATCAACAAGGCATGTGATCTTAATATGCATAGCTAGTTTTTGCCTTTATATTCTTCATACCATTATCGAAAAACATATATTTGTTTCAAGTCCTACAATTTTATTCACTTTCTATGTGTATTAACAGCTTGAATTTATATTTTGGAGTCCTACAATTTTATTCATTACAATTATTGCGAATATCCATACACTAATAACATTTGCACTATGTAGTGATCAGAAAAATTTGTCGTCATACTAGAATAAATCATTACACGTGATGGTAAAAAAAATTAAAGTTCTAAAATCCTAAAAATTGTACGAACAAAACATAAATAGAACTGTGTATCAATAATTCTGGAACAACATAGATAAATATATCAAGAAATGTACAAACAATCTAGAAAAGAAAATATATTTTGAATTTTTGGATAAACACACCAAGCCGGACCGGTTAAAAATGTCGATATTTACCGGGTTTTACCGTTTCGCTTAGGGTTGGGTGGAAATTTAACTTATATCAAAACCGATCCTGCATGATCATCGGGTCGCGGTTTCACCGGTCCAACGGGCCCATCCGGACATTATATAAAAACACTGTTTTCAACATGCTAAATTTGCCTGCTGTACGTAGTTCCAATAATTGGAAAATGGCCGTATTGGGAGCATACATGGCAGTTGTTAGGCCCTTGAATTGCAAATATTCTTTTTGGGTCGCATTTAATTCTGCACAATTCTGCTCCTCAAGTAGACATAAAACGGATAGTTACGCAGGGATTAATTCCACTAGCATGTACATTCATTTAATTAATTCTTCTGCCACACGTGGCCTCAACTGCCCAAATTAATCCTCATCGCCAGCTTTGCTGTGAGATTAGGGCCAAAAAATCCGCCTCTTCAACCCCTACACACACCTCTAAAAATCGTAGACCCAGGCAGTGAAGATGTGTAGGAGCAAGACTTTTTCCCACTAAGGGAAGCTTATCTCCTCTAAAATGGCAGTGTCTGACGCAATTACGATAAGACAAGTCATGCCCATTTGCAGATTCACTCCATTTTAAGAGGCGTACAAATTAAAAACGGCGTTCCATTCGAGAATTGTTGACGTTAGACCAGCTATATCTGTACCCCCACTCGGCCAACACATATTTCCCCATTATTTGCAAAAATACAAACCAGTACAGAAGAAGCAAAGCTTAATGGCAGCACAACCTCAAGCGTGGCAAGGGTTTGATGAACCACTTTGTTTTCATGGAATTCCGGCTGGTGTTCGCACGTCAAGGACGGAGCTCAATCCCTATCGTCGTTATTATTGCTGCGACAACGATACGGTATATTCCATTCTACATTTTCCAATTGTAAAATATGTAGTACGTTAATTCCTCCCACAATTGCTGCTTTTTTTAGCTGGTTGACGGATCTGAAATTGTGGCAGCCTAATCGTTGTCGTTTTTTCCGATGGATTGACGCTGAAATGCCTGGGTATCTAAGAAGGGTATTCCACCGGCTTCGAGCTGAACGTGACGGATTTGAGGCCAGCTATTTAGCGGAGAGGTTGGTTACCGCACAACTCAAGTTGAGGTGTACCATCCTTCAATGTGTTGTAGGAATTCTTTGCTTGCATGTGCTGTGGAATGTGTACAACTAATGTATTCGTAGACTTATTTGTGAATGCGCAGTGTTGGTCGTAAAAACAATGTAGTCGCCGGAAGATGTATGTAGTCGGTATGTTATGTGTGATAGGGCACTTTAATGGGATTGACTTTTCCCACAAAAAAATTCCATGAGGAATACAATCCAAATCACCTTTTAATGAGTTTAATGTCCTAAGTGAACAGTGGAAGTTATTCCCAAGCATTCACATTACGAGTTTGTTGTGAAGAAAAATCGATTTACTCACCGCATCTTGTTTGGGTTTAAACTTTCATAATTTAGAACCAACCCGACCACATTCTATTTGTTTATTATGTCTACTTCGCGTTCTATACCAGCCAATATCTAATAATAGCCCCTTGCTAATGCTTTTGTGCACTGTGTACAAATCAAATAATTGTATTTGTCTGCGAAATTAGTAATGATAATAGTCATAATCATATTACTTTTAATAATAGCAATAGTAATAGTAGTATAATTAATAATAAAAAGTAAGGCCACCTAAGAATGACATTACTCTTATAATGTAATACACCCAATTTGTGAAATGAGATACATAATACGGCCAGAAGATGTATGTATAATTTTCTACTTTTATAAAAAGTTTATAGTTAGGAGTGAGATATAGATATATAAGGGAACCCCGACATGAAAAATATCTCTCTATCTCTCCCATGAGGCAAATAGTAACTAAATCTTGCTCCTTCATATATATAGTGCAATTTCACTATATCAATATTAGGAACAAGATATGGGTAATTTTATTCCTGATAATCACCATGTGGGAGTAATTACTAATTAAGTCAACTCTAATTACATTTACTAACTTTTCAAATTTCATTGCCAACACGAATAGATTCGGATTGCGTAACCATCAATATAGTATTCAGACAATCTATAGCACAAACTTATTGATAAATTTTTTCAGGGTTCGTCAATCGGGCATGTATGGGAGGATACGGTTATACCTTTTTTAATAGGCCAAACATACCCTAACTTTCATATTAACCTAATGCGTCGGGACCACCCTATTAATTATTATGTTGCGTGGTGTTGTCTACTCAACACAACAGATTGTGTTGTACATGTAGTATCGAGTTTGGTAATAAGCGAAGCATTTCACCTAACACGAACACGATATATATATATATATATATCGTGTCTATATATATATATATATTCTTGTTCGCCAGGTAGTAATGTTGATTGATGATAAAAATTTGCAATCACCATGCAAGTAATAATAACTCGTTCCTATGTGACGTAGTCCTGTTGATTTAAGCTACTAGTCTAACTAATTAAACTTTTTATATAATACTAAAGATTGGTGCTTGGATATCAGAGTTGTTTATTTGTCGTGTCTGATTTTTGGTCGTTCGCAACGGCATCACTTAGCTGCTGCACCTTTTATGAGTGACTAAATTAGTTGTTGTGGTCTCAATTGGAGGAAGATTTTTTGCTCCGTTGTAATGAAACATTTAGGTGTCATATGAATAATACACCTGCGTATAAAACACATGGTTTGATTGATTGCTTTGTTGGGTTTGTTGTAATGGATATTGTCAACATGGCGTATAAGAATCTAAATATGTGCCTCGTTGATTATAGACTAAAACGTTGAATTTTATGGAAATCATAGAAAAGTTTTAATGTATCATAATCAAACATTCATATTATTAATATAATAAAATTGTACTAATAGTTGCTACGACTCACCGTGTTTCATCGTGGGGGTGTGAACATACATATAGTAGGACAATAAAATTCATGTAAAAGTAGCTGAATCCTTTAAATTGATCCTTTCTTATTGCATGTTCCACAACAGTCCAATTTTTTTAGCTTGTTGACCTTTAGTATTGAATGTTACTTATTTTTTCCAAGTTCGATTGGTGACGATATGCTCCCTTGTATTAGTAACATATCGAGAGGCATTCCAAGAACTTATGCAATTGACCACCCATTATTCAGTGCGGTCAATATTGTGTATCTTTTGCACGCTAAACTCGAAGTTAGCACATTTTCCTCACTGTAGCCCTTAACCTGCATATCTTGTGACCACCCATTTATGTTTGGGGTCCTACTAAACTGTTTGGTATTGTCCTGTAGTAGTTGAGAAGTTTGGCCAAGTTAATGCTGCCATTAATTGAGACATTGAAATCGTGGGTGTAGCCCATCTATATATGGTCGACGAACACAACTAACCCTAACTCATACCAAAACTTTTACCTTCTCTTAATTCATTTGAAAGATAAAAAACTAACGTCTCCATGGCCCAGGCTGATACGACTGCAAGAATTTGGACGCAGGAGTAGGAGAACGGGCTCGTGGAGCTCATGGCTCTGTTGTGCGAGCACCTAAGGCCAACATGCTTGCTAGAAGTTCTGAAGATGGTCCACCTCTACCGTCTGTTTAACTGGAATCCGCATCATCGGTCCACTTACTTGAAGGCCAAAGACGTGGTGGTGAAGATAATGGAGCTCAAATCGGACTTCGAAACGTTCATGAGTTTCGCCCGGTTGCCAAAAGTGGAGCTTTCAGTTATGGAGCCGCAGGCGCCACCATATAGGGACGTATGGATCACGGTATTCTGTTTAATTCTATTTTAGGTTCTTCAATATGTGGTCAATCCGTTGTTGTTATGTAGTTGTGTTTACCTGTTGCCCAATTTGTTGCAGATTCACGTCGATGAAATGAGTTTCGAAACAAAAATCCTTAAAAATTTCACACGCATGAACCAATTGTTCAACAACGGAGTCCTTTCAGCGGTTGACTACGGGTGGCTCCTTAACGCAGTAACTGGCCGTCAGGTGTCGTGGATTGAAAACCCGCGCGATTAGGTTGCCGTCGACAACCCCAACTTCTTCAACGTCTCATCTATTCATCCAGTTCGATGCCTCGCCTTAATGGGTCCCTTAAGGAAAGCCTCACACAGCTCCTTCATATCTCCAGTGGTGGTGTGTGTTTTATCCTGTCTCCGTGAAGTCAAGCATGACGCCAGTTCCATTGGGCCGTCCAACGGCGACATGTTGTTAAATAACGTAGCATGGTCTGCATGACCTCTTTGGTTTTTTGTTTTTTTGTTTTTTGTTGTTATCTTGTATTGTGCTGTGTATTAATGTTTGTATGGCGAGGTTTGGATTAAAAGTTTTGTGTTTATATTTCATCAGTACAAAATACGAAGTAAGACTGGGGTGGGCTCTACTTTTGGTTTGGGGGTGGGGGGAGTAAAGTATTTGACTGGGTAAATCTGGACGCCAAACAATCTTAATCTTATGGTGGTCATGAATTAATCATGCAATGATGTTATCTTAGCTACCACATGCTTGGACATGCAATTTGCCAGAAGCAATATGAAACGTCAGAAGAATGCAAATGCATGTTAGTTGTTAGAGTTATTGAACTACTATTGTATTAAACAATTTTGGTTCGAGAAGCACGTATGAACAACCAAGTAAGATTACAAAGTTTAGACCACATGGTTGTATTAAAATTAACGTTACACAATTGGAAGTTAATAAGCAAACATATCATTGTGGTCTTAAATTAAATTTGAGTATGAATATTACCAACCGTACATTTCATAGACGACGATTTCGTTGCAACATTTGGATTTCCTGATGGATACATAACAAATACGTAGGTTTTTACAAAGCTTCAAAATGTAAAAAATGCCACATTATTTATATTGCACCAAATATATGATGTTGTTACGCCATCATTAACTATACGCAATAGATTTCGCAGAAATATAAATTAATTAAAGAATTCAATGACGTATACATGTTAAAGTGTGCACTTTGTCGTGGTACTATTTCTGTTATAGATACCATCGGGTGAATATCTTTTGGCCCAAAAGGTTATTGTAACGAATCCGTAGTGTTAAGTGTTTAAAAAAAAGAAAAAAAAAAACATCTACTCATGCAAGAGCAAAATATGAACTGCAATAGCATTCCACATATGCGACAACTAGGTCTAGGAAGATACATGCTTGTGTATGCTAAACCAAGAATATCGTGTAAGCTAGGTAGTGCAACAATGTCGTGGAACATCGAAGGCGGCCAATTTATATATTTCAACACATGTACATGGACTTAGTAAGTAAATTATATTAACCAAAAATCCAAGCAATGTTGATTTATAATGTGGTCGATCGGTTATAATACATGCATGACCATTTTCGTTATAGGAAAAACCTTGCATTGTGTTTATAGTCTAATATCAATTTTTTTTTGGGCCTCTGATTTCTTTTCCAGATATATTATTAATTTGTCATGTGTAATTGAGGGCTAGTATGATCGTATTATGACATTTGCGGGATCCTTATAAATATGCCCATGATTTTGGTGATGCAAAGACGGGATTTCTCATTTTTATCAAACGATGAAAAGGATACTACACAGGAGTACCATGTACCCATATGTGCAATGGAGCTTATTAACTCACATTAGTAGCACGACTTCTTCGCCTGCGATGACCAAAACATGTTAAGTACAATGATGTGTTCAAAAGAAACTTTCAATTACAATACTTATCCACCATGTCCTTTTGTTAGAAAATATATTGTTTTTTTAAAAGTGTACATAATTAGTAATTTTTGGCACATTTAATTTACAAATTCAGCTACTAATCTACAAAAACAACCCTCACCATAAGCCATAGATATCATATAGTTAGTATTACTTCAAATATTCCACATAGCACTCACTAACACAACTTATTTAATTTGAAAACTTTTTTATGTGATGTTCAAGCCTCAAGTTTTGACGAGGCCACGTCAGTGTGTAACAAATGAGAGACGTGGCACAGTTTCCATCGATGGAAGTTAAAAAGCGCGACTTTCGCGGCATGTCTTCTCGTTGAAAGTTTTATGTGCAAAACATTTTACCCGCCAAATGGCTTTTACCAAGGGTGAAAAAAATCGAACCTTCAGTGCATCCCTGATTGCCACAATTTCGGATTTAAACGATAAATTATGTGGGACCACACAACTTATCCAGCACAACACCGATGGAATTTTCATTAAATGCGCCAGCCAATCCTGCGCATAGTTTTGTACTATGCACACCAAAAGAATATACAGGCCTATAGTCGTAGGCCTCCAATCTTCTATGACCTGCCGCCGATGTTTGATATGGTGGATATTCTGTTGAGCATTTATTAACACTCGAAAAACGAAAATAGAAATAGGGTTGAAGGCATATTCCCACAGAGTGTGTGCCAGTATCGAGATTAACAGTAAGTTCTTTGGAAAGAATGCAATTAAACTGAATAATGCAATACAAATGGGAGATAATGGTACGCCTGCTATTGAAAATGTAGCCATATCTTGTAGAATTGTTTGTCAGTGGCATTTAATGAACTAGTGTTGGGAGCCGGCAAGCTCTGCACGAAAAATGCGGTATTTTCTCGACGATGGCGAGGGACCCAGGTACAAACAGTAGCAGTGCTGTTGTTTTTGGTTAATTGAAATCCACATATAGTTGGGCCATTTTAAGAAATTTCATAATAAAATTTCAAAATGATTTTTTAACTTGTGTGCTGTATAAATTTTTAACCGTGTCACTTACAGCTTCCACACGCGCCAACTACACGGCGCCCTTGATGTCAAAACCAAACAGATGCAACACTTGATGCCTATAAATACACTCAGGTATCCATGGCAGCCATCCAACTTTCAAAGCTTAAACTATAAATGTGGTAGTTACAATTTTTGCAGTGTGTGTACTGTGTTTTTCAACAACTTCGAAGTGGGTGTCTGTTGGGGTTTCCGTCGAACAGCAGTCGCATGTTTGCCCGGGTTCCACGACATAAATTTCCTTAAAACTGGTAGTCATAACAAACTTCAATCTTCTACGTATGTAGTCAATACATTACATGTATGTTACAGTCTTTTATCATTGGGCCGTGTGGCCTACATTTGGGGTATTAAGATTTAGGAATCTATAACTCATTTTCATATCTCCAGTGGTCGGTTGCCTCTCACCAAACTACGTAATGAAAATTACTCGCATGCGCAGGTGATAAATCTCTCAAAACAAAATACAAGTAGGTGACGAATACGGCTTATACTATCAGTTCCATTCCACATGGCGGCAGTAAAAGAGGCATGGGGAAAAGATACAAGTGAGAAATTTTTTTGGGCCTTTACTTGGGTGTAATAAATTTATCTGAATGGGCTTTATGTTTGAAAGTTTCACATTCCTGCATTACTTGAATATAAAGGCCCACTTAAAATGAGGTGTGGATATCTATAGAAGCATACAAACGGCCTCAATTAATAATTTCATTATTTCCCGCTTTTTAATAAATGAATATTTGCAGCATCAATATTCACCAACATTTTCATCACACGTTAATGTATCGCAGGGGCGGTGGTCTCAAACAAGTGTCGAGCTTATGAGGCCATCATTGAGATAACAAGAAGGCTAAGCAGCGTCAATCTCTCCCGTTTCAGGAAATCATGTTTTGGAACGTTTTTGGATTTGCCAAACCTCAAGTTTCAGGGACAGTTTTTTTTATCACCTAATGAGGAAAATGCACGACGTCCGACACACCGGGAAGCTGCGCTTTGTTTTTAGGAACTGCGAAGCAGAATTTGGAATGACCGAGTACAGACTTCTTACAGGACTTCCATTCACAGCAACAACGTTGTTACCAAAGGCTTCCCGCTTCCACCAACAAATCTTTCACAGGATGGAAAATGTGTACATGGGAACCATTCAACAAGCATTCTTATACCATGCGGGAGATAGCAATGGCTCAACGGAGGCCGCTTACAGACTGTCTTTGCTGTATTTTGCATACTGGGCGTTTTTCAACGATGACATACGCTACGACAGACCATTGCCATTAGGGATCATGCATTTAATTGATGATCTTGACGCATTCGATGCATTCAATTGGGGTGCAGAAACTTATTCGTACATGGTGAGGAGCATTTACTATGCTTTTGACCGAATGAAATCGCCTGTAGGTAATATGGGGAAGATATTAACATGCGACGTCAATGGGTTCACGATAGCACTTCAGTGCTGGGCATATGAGGTTTTCCCGGCATTGGCGGAGAATTACGGCCTCAGAGTTGAGGGATCCTCGCACTTGTTCCCAAGGGTTTTGCGATGGTGGGCTAATAAAGCTCCTGGTTTCAAACCGCTCAACGCGTTCTTCCATAATGCAGTCATAGTTAATTATGTATGTGCTTTATTATTTGAACAATACTTTCAATGTATGTTATGACTTTCAACTAATATTGTTGACGTCTTTGTATCCAGCAACCCATGACACCCACACGTGAGGAGATAAAGTGGGGCCCGAACCGTATTCCTCAAGATACTATTCCCCCAACACACCGCGCCGAGGGCCGCGGGCAACCCAAAAGAGAATCCACCGGTGGGCCAATCAAGAGGCGTCTAAGTTTCCATGATATGGGAACTTCGCGTGGCACCACTGCACGCGGAAGCCTGGAGCTGGGGCCTTACACGCGCAGTCGAGAGAACGTGCCGGTGGTAAGTTATTATGTATTGTGGAGTTGAGTTAATCTAACTGTGGGCGTAAATTAGGAAGATCATATTTGTAGTTCAACATGCAGGCATATTGTCTTGTGTCATTAATAATGGTTTAGGACCGTATAATGTGTAACAAAAAAGTGGAGCTATGTAGAGCTTCACATGTTAAAATCCAAGCTCTAAGGTAAATTATGATGTTGCATGAATATACAAGAGCCAGTATATGTATATGTTGTTTTACTGTCCGCACTGTATGTATGTATAATGATTTCCTACATGCATCTGCCAAGGGTTAGTGACACGACAGAAGATGTTCAACCACAATCTTGTAGTCAACATTAAGGGGGACGGGTTGAGTAATGTTAATGACTTGCCAATTTCACTTGCGTTACTTAATTTCTTCACCCGTCATTTATTTTTCATGTTTGCAGGCCCGTACACAATTTGAGGAATTTGTATGTAGCAATGTGGCTTTTACAAATATGATGGTGCGATTTTTAGTGGAGATGAATGCTGCGGCTAACTTTGGTGGACGACACAGGCATATACTGGACGAAGCAAGGAATGATGTGTTTGTTGACGGGGCAGACAATGGTTCCCGCCTGAATGAACGCAGTGGTAGCTCGTATGACTCTAAGTGGAGTAGATACTTATGTCAAGAAAGGCTGTCCACTTATGGGAGACAATCTGAAGCGCTCTCAGATGAAAGTGAAATGGCAAGAGATGTGGAAGGTGTAGGTCATTTGCATATACACCGCAACAACAACAACAACACCACCAAGGAGGACGATTTCTTAGCAGAGTTTCGAGAGGGAGTGGCCCTAACGCAGAAGAGCCCAACTGAACAACAACCCATTCCATGGACTGATTTTGTTTTTCAAAGTAGCTGCATGGTGCCGCCGTACGATGAGTACAACGTCCCGATAACCGACGTCAACTTTGGCGGCAATCTTATATCAGCAACGCACAACCTACCTAACGTTTGGAATGGATTTAGAGGAGGTTTACTGGAACAACCCCCCGGCCCGCCGGTCAAAAAACAGCTCTTTACAGCGCGAGGAAAAGGGAAGCAGATACCTGAGAGGGCCGCGGTGAAGGAAAGACTGGAGATTGGTTCACATGTGGGTTTAGATGAGGGGTTGCTCAGGAGTGGCATGCCTGTTAAAAATATGGCAGCAACAAAAGTGAAAGAAGTAATGGTATAGGAAGATGCCGTGGTGCCAACGGTGGAAGTGGACGAGCCATCGCAAACCAAACAGTTTAATCCATTTGCGAAGGCAGATCCGTCGTTGCAGTCGCAGTTCGAGGCATGGTACATCGGTGCAAAAGCCGGATATGTGTAAGTAAACTTATATATGTACACACTGCGTCAACACACTTAGTAGAACTTTTTCTTTTTTGTTCGCCCACATGCATGGATGCTAGTACAGCATATTTTTTGGGTGCCTCGCGTATAATAGTGTCTAACTGACATCACCTCGCTTTCGTAGGAACGGAGGCTTGAAGGTGCCGTTGCAGTTCACCAAATTGATAGATGTTAACAACTTCGACCGCCTAATAGATCATAGTGCTTGGATATCAAACATGGTGAGTGCAAAACTTTGACCTTAACACTTATGCGCTTGAAAAAACATTATTATTTTTCTTGTCGGAACATTAGCTAATGCGAACATAACACTGGCAGAACCAGGATATACTCCTAAATTTACTCATGTTCCGCTCATCTGCCAATCCTGAGCTCTTCAACAATCGATGGGCGGCGGTGGATCAACTAGCCTGGGTAAGTTTTAACGTAGAAATTCATTTTTTAGGACGCCAGGCGCTTGTTTGCACAAATTCACCCTCTTTATATGGCCGGTAAAGTTTCTTATCCTATTAACCGTGCCACCCTATTGATTGCAGACTCGAATGAACGACCCGGATTTTCAATCCGCAAGGCGAAGGATGGAGTCCTACGTCAGGGGTGACTGGCCAAGAGAGAGGCCAACTCCATGGGCAGCCGTAGATTACGTTTACGGTGTCGCCAACATACAAGAGAGTCACTGGGTTGCTTATGCCATGGTTTTTAATGAGGAAAAAATTGTGGTCTACGATTCCATGAATTCGGATTGGGAGAAAGTCAAGGAAGTGTTCGATAATGTGTCCAAGTTTCTACCTTGGATGTGCCGCCTCGAGGGCTTATTCGAAGCGCAAGGCCGTTGTCAGTCATCGAGAACAGAATGGGAGGTGGTGTCGTACCCAAATGCGCCTCAGCAAGTTAATGACTTTGACTGCGGTATAATGGCAATGAAGTTTGTGGAGTGTCTGGCCGCCGGTGTACCCGTAGATGTCATCCCCGTTGGCGATTGTGGAAACTTCAGGGACGAGTACCTCGTACAATTCTGGAAGATGAAAGAGTAGGTGGTGATACTGATGTTGGTAGCATGTGTTAAATAAAGGGCTAGTTAACCTAAGTTCGTAAAATTATATTATTATGCTATATGTTAGCTGCCAAGTAGATGCAACAACTTTCCCCCATGATGTATCTTATAAGTAGGCTGATATTTCGTCTATTATCATTTCCAACGTTGTTAAGTGTGGTTTGTAAAATCTGTATGAGGCTTTAATATGAAATATACCTATGTTCCCAATCATGGTATATATATATATATATATATATATATATATATATATATATATATATGCATTTGTAGGAAATATATACGTAACGTTGGAGTATTTACTTAATTTTGGTAGTAAAAGGATCATTGATGCATGATTAAGGCAAGGAGTTTGAATGTGCAAACGAGGATATGTACTTGGTACTGCAACCGGGGTGATACAAATGTATAATAAAAAGCATTAGTCTTAAATATTCAAATGTAGGGGTTCAAAGCAAACTTCCATGAAGTAGATATTCATTTCCTTAGAAATAAATTACAGTTGGTCTATGCCGATGACAAACTACATATTGGTGAGTTTTCAATATGTAGGAGGGCAATACATTAATCAATAAAGGAAACATAAAATGAAGGTTTGTTGAAAAAGTAAGCTTCGCAGTAGTTAACAAAGCACACCATATGACGCACATCTAATAGACACAAACTCGTCCCATTTCCTTCACAAGACATTGCACATAAACATCATGTATATATTATAACCAACAAATTATTTAAAAAATAAGCCCATTACACATTTTAAAGACATGTGTAAGTAAAGAGACACAAATACAAGTGATGACTGTCAGTATTTACTTATAAGATGCTACTTCGTAGGTTCCCGAATTTATTATTGCGTGTACACTCTGAAAAAATGTAAAAAAGGGTTAACAAATACAAATGGAGCGCGTAAATCCTAAGGCTAGGTGGCGTGACCATTCAAGAGACTGTCACGTAGGTGCAGGCTGTGAAGTGGATGATCATACAGCTTAGAAGGTGCACTACTACGAGGCGTTGGCAAATACTCAGGAGGAACAAAGGGTAGCGGTGGTGAACGTGATCTCTTCAATTTCGGCCGCTGACCGAAACCTAAGAACAGTGGAAACGATACATCCAATCAAACATTGGTGACGTATACATTTAGCCGAGTTTAAAATGAATAAAAAATAGCGGTCCGAAGACAAATAACTAAAAAAAAATATAGTACCTTTCTCAACGGGGAATTCAGGCTTTGGCACTTTCCGTTGTTGAACAAACGTTCGAGAACAGGTTTAGGATCTTTGACGGAAACACCATTAACCCCATTCGTACTGGACCTCCCCAATGTTGGCCGTCGTGGTATTGTATTTGTCGCCCTCAAAATTTCCAAAACTTCACGACCTAAGATCTGTAAACGTTTAAGAATGTGCAAGCATGCATCCTCATGGTCCATGGCGGGGCTGGCAAAATCATATAACTGCCTAAGGACGGTGTTAAGAAATAACATGCCAGGCAACGTAGAGCGGATCTCAGCACACCCAATCTCTACACGAAACCCTTCCTTCGCTCGTTTGGTCCATCTCTTCAAGATTTGGGATTCTGGTATGGAGAATACATTCATAACATAATAAACCTTGATGATGTGCCGGCAAAACATCCCCTCACCTTCCAACAGCTGGCAAAAACAGCTTGCATGATGACTTTCGTTGTTAAAAATGACCTTTCTCGCGCGACCACTGTTACGGCTTGTCACGGAAATCTCCACATTTCCATCACCAACGTCAACAAAATCGTGGGAGACTTCTGTATTCAGTGCTTTTGTTGCTTCAGACTCAAACCATTTGTAAACATTGCGAGTGTACACTGACGCTGCTTGGTTAAACAAATCATGATCCTTAACAAACTGACCAGGACTCCATATGGCCAGCGTGTCAGCCTCTCTTTCCCGACGTCGCCAACGCGACTGAATCTCCTCGTAATTGCGCACAAAATCGTACAACGTGCTGCTGTGCTTATTCAGCTGTTTCAATACACGGTTAGTACCTTCACTCCTCGAGGTTGCAAGAAGGCCAGCAGTGAAGATTCCTCGTGTGAAAACAGAAGCCCAACGATGCCTTAGATTGTACATGCCATTAAACCAATTCCTACACCGCAAAAGTTTGTTGCCTTTCATCTCATTCCAAACTTCATCAAACTCAGCTTCGGTGTCAACATCATTCATACATCTATACCACATACTTTTAAATGCAGAATTGCCATTCAAGGACCCAAATTTCGCAGCTGCATTCCTATTAATATGCCATTGACAAAGGCGATGCTTACTCGTAACAAAGGTCTTATCTATAGCATTCATCATCGCCCGACATTGATCGGTGAACACAACTTTGGGTTCCACACCTGACATAGACTCTATGAAACAACGGAAAAGCCACTCAAAGGAACTGCTCGTCTCATCTGAAAGGAAACCAACACCAAACAACACACTAAAAGTATGGTGGTTAATTCCAACAAAAGGCACACATATCAAATTATAGCAATTAGTTCTGTGAGTAGTGTCAATTGAGACGACATCGCCAAACGCACGGTAGTCCTCCGAACAACGCGCATCGTGAAAGAAGAAGTTCATTATACGGTGATCATCATCGAGTTGAACTTTCCAATAAAAAAAGGCTCAACATTCGGTTTGTCAATAAAATATTCCAAAAGAGATGTCGCATCTGCATTTTCAAGCTTACTACTTCGTTTCTTAGCATTCAGATGATCGTAAGCATCTTGACGGGTGAAGCCCAGATTTTGAGGACCCCCACATTCTCGCTCCATAAACCCACATGCACCACTTACACCAATACCAGCAGAAGTAAGAGCCTCCAGGATAGATTGCTTCGCGTACGATAAATTCCTAGATGAACGCAGCATATACGCCTGATCACCCGGAACAAGACGATGGTTATGTTCAGATTCAAATATCTTAACATGCCACGGCTGACCAGGTGTACGCTGTACACGGATTTTGGCCCTACAACCACTACGCAACAACAATTTCCTATAATTTGCCACTTCAGCAATTGGTTTTGAACTCTTGTTATTTCCAGCACAACAACACAAGTATTCCTTCCACTTTAGTTCATCACTTTTACCAAAATAACGTTGTTCTCCCTTACGAACACCAAAACCCTTACAACGACCGTACTCACAATAAATAAGATAAGCCTGTTCCAGGTCAAGCACAGTAGAACCCACCTTCAATCGTTCCTCAATTTCTCTAATAAAAAAATTACATGCACTGTCGGTGGGAACCTCATCATCTTTCTCCGAAGAACATAGCAAATCATCGGCGACAGAATTATCACCAACAACTGGATGAACACCCTCTTGAACAAGTCCACAACCAACTGTGTTGTCACAATCAACTTTCGACGGATTTTTCCTAATAATTCCAAGGGAAATAACATCATCCTCAACTGTGCCCGATACAAGTTCTACAGGTACACTGTTAATATCATTTTCATCTTTCTCATCACTACAAAGTTCAAACAACTCATAACTGCCCCCTAATTCTGGATCAGACTCCGTATTCATTTCTTCCATTTCAACCAAATCGTCTGACCCAACGTCGATGTTTAGGTCCAAAACCATTCTACATGAGAGAAACAAAGTATCACAGTACTTCATACATACCTAATGACACTAATTTATAAAACAGTCAAACAGATATGACGGGACAAAGTGATTGCTGTAGGTTTGGACCATAACAATCAATAATTGAAATCCTGGACAACAGGGACATTCGCTTCTACGGTTATACCCCACATTAAGGATTACAGCACAATATACGGAGGACCAATTAAAATCGTATAAACGACCACGAAACTTATGAATTAGACGAACAACCACTAATTACTGTCTATTTGTCATTTAAACAAAGTACAAAATGGCAAAAGGCATAACATCAAATTAGCACTCAGTCTTACCTGGAAGCCAGTTTCTTTCTTTACTACTGTGCGCGCTCACTTTTGAAGAAAACTAGATTGCTTCACATGGGTTAGTGAAAACGACAATGCATTAGTATCGGGGCACTACCAAAGCAGTTTGCTATTTACAACCCAACAACATTTAAACAAACAAATCGAAAAAGGGAGAGATTACCGGCTCCCAAGCTTCACTCAAGATCAGTTAGATTCATGCCAACAGTCAATTTTTAAACGGCCATCAAAATGATTTCCTGTTCTCAGTTTAATAAAATTTCTTTCGGCGAAATAATGTCAGGAGAGATGCAGCACGCTCGACGGCGAAGGAATGAAGGGAATGAAAATAAGGAAGTTGGGGGAGAATTAATGACAAATAAAGAAAAAAAAAATTAATGAAAGATACGGAAGTAAAACACGTCGCAGTATAATGGAGCTGACACATTCAGGTGGGCCAATGCATGATTTTTTAAATAATTTTTTTTTCGGAAATATTTTCACGTATGTACCCTATTTTTTTTTTTATATTATACTTTTAAATTTTACTGACAAATGCCTCAATTGGGGTTATTTTAAACGGCAACAAAACCAAAAAAACAAATAAACAAGGACATTTCAATACAAATTAATTACGTATATCATGCATGCTAATTATTTTTATTTCAGAAAACGCACTAAATAATTTAACCGACGACAAAGTTTTTCCGGACAACACATACTTGTATATAGGGGTGAGCAAACCTCGAACCGAACTGAAAATTCGAAATGCACCAAACTGTAATTGGCGGTTTGGTTTGTTTTTTCCCATAAAATTCTTAAGTTCGGTTTGAGAAATTGAAACCAAACATTATTTCGGTTTGGTTCGGGTAGAGTTTTCCAAAATTTGCTCTGTAAACGAAAAACGAAAATATGCTTTAGTATATTTTATTATATCTGTATACTATGATGTTGCTTTAAGAGTTCAATCACAAACATAATTAACAAGCCTAACATACAGTCCTTTTAATCAGTGAGTAGTGAAAAATATAAGGTTAATATAATGTATTATGTGGTTTTCAAGCGAAAATATGGTTTTAAATGCAATGCTACACCACAATTTTTCACTATCAATATTATTTAATTTGTTAGTCATTACAATATTTTACTTTCCGCTGACCCAATTAAATTATTGGAAAAAGCACAATGTAATCATATTATTGTATGATTAATCATTTATAAATGCGTTTTTTGTAAAAAAAACGTTAATATAAAAAACAAAACTACGGGCAACGCACGTGATTCTCTACTAGGGCAGTTAAAATGAGTTAACAATATCGGTTAAAACAGAATTTAACCGAACCAATACCTCCAATTATGGTTTCAATTGGGTTTGGTTACATATATAATACACTTTGATTTGGTTTGAAAAGATAAACATAATTCAGTCAGGTTAATTTAAGTTTCTTTCGGGTTGGGCCCAAACTCACCGAATGCTCAGCCCTAACAATATACAACTGCACAATGTCTTTAAATTGTTTTTTCAAATTTTACAAAACTACATTGCTATATATGTTATGAAGTCTGCTATCAAGTAGTAAGTAGTATGTGTTGAGTGTAATACGAATACAACGGCTAAAATACACCCAAACTCACTAATTAGGTTAATTACCTACTTCTTATTACTAATGTGGGGGAGTAAACAGCTCTTCCAACGGCTAGTTGATTCTCTCCGCCTATAAATAGAGGCCTTCAGTCACAGAGAAATAGAGAAGACACACACGAGACGAATTAGTGCGAGAAGAAATATTCAAGCAAAGAACAACTTCATTCTGCATTCAATTTTAACTAGTTATCCTCTTAGAACATCACTTGTTGAGAGTTCTAGAGTGTTAGAATTAGTTTCTGTGTCTTTAGATCCAACCTTGAGAACATCACTTTGTGAGAGTTCTAGAGTGTTAGAATTAGTTTCTGTGTCTTTAGATCCAACCTTGAGAACATCACTTTGTGAGAGTTCTAGAGTGTTAGAATTAGTTTCTGTGTCTTTAGATCCAACCTTGAGAACATCACTTTGTGAGAGTTCCTAGAGTGTTAGATCAAAGCTCACTTCGTGTTCGAGCTTTTAGTTGGAACCCATCTTTTTCACACTTCCTCTCAAAAGGAGTGTTAGGACCCTACACTTACTGAAATTGAGTAGATAGGTTGTTTAGTACCCGAAAACTAAACTGTAAGGTTGATAAGTACCCGCAAACTTATCCTTAACGGTTGCACAGCCCGCGTAAGCTGTGTGGTTTGTCCAAAAGAACTTGGACTGAGTTGTGTGGACTCACAACTCCCCGTGGACGTAGAAGTTTTCTCCGAACCACGTAAATCTTCGTGTGTTGAGTTTATTGTGTTCGGATATTTATTGTATATTCAAATGACCTTCTAACCTGCATACAAACTGCATCTGAGCTTTCTCAACTGTCTTGGTTCTTCACCAACCGTGCATAAAAGCGTGAGTTAATCTTTACGAGTTTATTTCCACCACATTCCGCACAGCACATCACTTCCAACCGAGTATTTCTTACTCGGTTGTGATTCCAACTTAGCTACTTTACTCAGTTGAGTTATTTTTTACGGGGTTGTTTTAAAAAGTTTGATCTGGTGTATTCCCACCCCCCCCCCTCCATACACCGGAACTCGTATTGGGACCATCACATATTGTATGCAACAAGATGATCATATAGAAAGGATTTTTAAATGAGAAATAGGAGATAATCTGAGACATACATCTTGCGAGATCTATGAATATGATTTGCTTCTCATAATCATTAATCATTAATATAATTGCATTCCTTACTTTAGCAATTTATAACCTTTTTTCTTTTTCAACACAAATGATATATAACAATCTAATAAGGGCCTTCACGATTATTGACAGCAACATGATCACCATCAACAAGTATAAAAATTCTTGGAGAAAGAAAATTACGTTCACAAAACTAAAAATACATACAGTACCATTATCAAATTCTATTTCCTTCAACAATTCTAATAGTTTTGTACTGTATACAATATTCACATCTCAATAATGTGAGTACTATTTAGTTTTTTACTATGAAAGATCAAAGAATATATTTCAAATATTTCATTCCAAATTTCAATTCAAACTTAACCAAAAAAATATACCTTCTAATATAACATTGAATTGACTATTAAATATGTATCTACTATAATCGTTGCTTGTAAAGTGGGAATGCACTTTAATTGCCTCATTTTATTTTTTTATTACAAGTACAAGACATGAAACACAATACTACGTAATTCAGATTCATGTATTTAAAATAACACACTCCACAAAGTGACTATGCTAATCAAAACTCATTTTAACCAATTTTACCTTGAACCATCTCAAACAATTATTAAAAACATATAATGCAGGCCAATCAATTACTGATAGTCCTACAAAACAAAGTAATACTTTTTAAGACTTCATGGCCTATTTTCAAAAACAAACTACAAGATAGTCATTAAAATCTAGACTACACAACGAAAACTAATGCAACTGATAATTAAAAGACTAAAGTTGTTTTAAACATGCATCTAAAACACAAGTAATCTTAATAAAACACTGGCCACACCATCTACAAAGTCAAACCACAAAGAAATGCTACTCGTCGATTTCAATTGGCGTCTCACTTGTCTCGCCAGGCAATACCAAAGCTGGACCCACCGGTAAGACTTCCATACATATCTCACTTGTCGCGCCAGGCAATGCCGTTGCTGCACCCACCGGTAAAACTTCCATACTCGTACGAAGTATGATAACTTTAACCCTTAAAATCTCGTTAGTCGACTTGAGAATTTCAAACACGAGAGCATCATCAATTTTTACATCCAGATCCATGACAAACTCTTTCCAATCATTCTCCTCAAATCTTGGCCTCTTATCTTTACCTCTGAATGACATGTTCCATGTACGTCCTTCAGAAATCACAAGTGCCGCCAAATTCACACGACAAATGCTCCCAACAACACGTGCCGGAAAATACTGTTTATGGGACGGGTAGAGATGTGGCCATCAAATATATTAGTATGACGTAATGGTTAAATAAAACAATATTGAACTAACAAATAAACAAAAGACTTAATGCACTAATACCAAATGAAAAGGCCTGTCCACATGTGATTTCGTGACAAATACATGAATAAAGGGCTTGTCTCCAGACAGACATAGCCAGTAAGGATCGCCCAATTTCGGAATAGCGGCATCCGATTCCATCATGTAAACTGCAACGCAGTTCTCGTTAAAGGTTCATTAATCTTTCACCAATAATCTTACCTAAAAACAGTCAAATTGGAAAAACAACTACCATCATTCATCAATGAACAAAACCTAATACCAGTTGAACAACTAACATGCAGGTACAACACCTTAGTTCACGGGTTTAAAAATAACAGTTTATCTGCAAGCACTTACAATCCGTTGTAGTCTATTGTGTGAACAAGGTCGCTATTGTAAACACAAGTCATACTAATGAAGCCATTACATCCATGCACTAAAAACATAAACAACGGTTCAACAAAACATCAACACAATACAACAACATACACGGGCCACAAAATATCATCAAATTTCAAACTATCAAATGTTACTCTCTTAAAACAGTTTGGAAGAAGAACAATTTCAAACATGGGTGCACACAATTTACTCTTCAACAACGATAAAGGTGACAAAGGTGTTTTTTTCCTCTTTTGGAAAATACAGATTTATGAATACAATAATTTATCAACAAACTACGGGGTCACAGCCGCAACACAGAATGTACGAACCGTTTCGATACGAAAACAAGACAAAAAATCATTAGCACAACTGCATAATTAAAGCAAGATGGGACCGGACATAAAACATCTTTGCTACTGGAAAATAGGAAAAATAAACTATGAAATAAAAAGACTATCGAATCTGGCAATACCCATAAAACGATACTTCACAAACTCAAACATAAATTCACAAAAACAACAACAGGGCCACTAACAAGCAAGACATAAACCTTCAGCAACAATCACGAATCAAATCGACTCAAACACAAACCACCACATTCACAGTATAGAGATAGTAGGATAACCTACTCTAAATGAGATTACGAAACCTACACCGAAATGGGAACGACTACTTACCTGCTTGGATCTCCAGACTAAGACACTTTAATTTTTTTTTATTCAGCAGAAGAGACAAAGGAATGTCGATGCCGACGACAAATACAAATTGGGAACACACGGAGAAGAACAATGGGCAACTAAAATTACCAAGTGGTTGCTTAGACAAAGGGAAAGACAAGAAGCAGGGGGTGTGATTAATTACCTCGGACTCGCTTCGACGATGGACCAACACAGAATCAAGAATTGCGATACAAGAAGACGAAACCGCGATTGAAGAAGTCGAAACCGGATTCGGGAGAAGAAAGAACGATTGTGATTAATGACCAAGGAGTCACTTCGATGATGGAAGAAGTCGGAAGCGCGATGGAAAAAGACGGAAGCAGAGGCAAGCGGGATGGAAAAAGACAGAAACAGAGGGAAGCGAATGGCCGGCTGTCAAAAATAGGGCAAGGTGAACAGATTAGGGATTATTACGTAACGTCACTATCTATTAGGAACAGTAATTGACCACACCAATAACTCAACCGCGGTTAACAACAAAATAATAAACTAATGCTATTTAACAGGAAAACAAAATTAAAGGAAATTGATATATAATATCCACATGGACGGCTGCAAGAAAGTGGAGGCATGGTATGTGGATTCAGGATCCAACTTGCCCCTTAATGTATCTCCGTAACGAACGTTTAAGGGCTGCCAGCACCCCAACATAGTATAAGTGGTGCAAAAAGCCCCCTCACTCCAAACCGTTAATTAACGTCATCCATAATCTTCTTTTTTTTTTCTATTTTTCTTTTAGGTCCCTCATCTCCATTTGTTCATCTCTCTCTCTCTCTCTCTCTCTCTCTCTCTCTATATATATATATATATATATATATATATATATATATATATTTCCAACTCTTGCATTCCAACCTCCCCCTTCCAGAGGGGGATAACTGAGCTACAGTGATGTAAACCCACTGCACAATATTCATGACAATTCACAACAGAAAATAACCACGACGATGACGATGAGTTACCGCTGCTTCAAATGATGATAATCAAAGACTTTCGTTTCATCAACAGATTGATATGCACAGCTTGATATGTCATATATTGTTGTATATATATATTAGTGTAGCGTTTCATCTTGTATTGAAAGAGCTTATCGTAAGTACATATACAATGCACAATGAATATGTATATGTACTAATATAAAGCACTCATAATAAGTACACGAGTTAATGGCTGATAATAATTCATCAAAAAAAGAAAAGAAAAAATCCATAATAGTGAATTAGTGATACACAATTAATTGCATTGCTACAACAACTGATTATTATTAATCAATGCTTCTGTTTTAATCCTTAATTTTGATATTCACCGGTTCATCTTTGTATATATTTCCTACTCTTCCCTTCCACGTACTTGAACTGATGTGCACACACAAATTAACTGATAGAGAGACTGAGACACAATCGTAGACTCGTATCCAACACACCGCTCTTCTTTACCGCTTCGATGATTTTCTAAGTTCGTAATATAAAAATGGTGTGTTGGTTTCCGCTGAATCCAATGATTGATTTGGAGGGGGAGAGAGACGGGTGTATATGTGTTGAGAGAGAAAGAGAAACAAATAGGCGTGGTGGTGGGACCTACGTAAAACAAAAGAAAAAGGGAAAAAAGAAAATTATGGATGACGTTAATTAACCGTTTGGACCGAGGGGGATTTTTGCACCACTTACATCACGTTGGGGTTTAAACATTCCTTGAGAAGGTATATGTGATAAGGTGGTGAATGATAGGGGGGTATCTGCTACTTTTCCCATTAAAAATTACTATTAAATTGACACACGTAAGAAGAGTATTTATTACACAAGAACTGTAGCCGAATAGGCTCTTGGTAGGAAAAGTTGGTTCTCGAAAGTCGTGCCAAACCATAGTTTGATATTTTGAATTTCGAATTAATTTATTAAAGTTGCTGTTTGGGGACAGGTGTTGATGGATTTGGGGGGAGGGGGGGGGGAAGGGGGGTCGATTCACAGTATGTGTATGCACGATCCTATTTCCCCTCCTGCAACCCACCAAATAAAAGCTACTATTAGAAATTTAGAATAGATTTTTCGATGGGGGAAAGTTTAGTTGGCATGTTAAAAGTTTAGTTCGTGAATATTGAGCTTGTTTCGAAAATGAGGTTGAAAATAGTTTTCCACTTCAAAGCAAACACGTAGTGTTTTTTTTTTGTATGAAAATATAAAAATAAAGGTAAAAATAAAATATTTCATTCCTATTATTTTATAATTTAAAAAAAATCATAATTAAAAAAATTATTTGGTTCCCTCTAAAAGTGCACCTAAAATTTGCTCGCAAGAGAACGAGATCAATGTAGTGCAATAAGTTAACCCTAGTCGTATCACAAAGAAAGCTTAACAGGGCAAAGTAATCAAGCTAACACGAAACATAAAAACATTCCTAAACATTCTAACCAAATTCTTGTTGGGTTTCTTTTTAGCTAAGACTATTTAATAACTTGAATTAAACGGAAATTCAATGAATGAAAACGTCTAGGATTTAAGTCCTTCTCCTCGGAATTACTAGAATAAATAAAATGCAATGCTCAGTCTATTAGTTCCTTTTAATAACATTAACAAAGATTCTTATCTACTAACTTTTGGATTCTAAATCGATACTTTATGCATATAAAGTTAAGATTGTTACTGCAACACTAAGCACAGTTAATAGAACATAGAACATAAACTGACCAAAGTAAAGAACACACGATATGGTAACCTAGTTCGGTTAAACAACCTACGTCTGGGGGGCCACGCCCAAGAGAGAACGAATCCACTATAAGAAGTTGTGATTACAGATGATCTTACACATATAGGTCATCCACTTTATGCTACCCTTTCACTCACTCCTTCCTAACACCACGTGAATTTGTGATTGTTCGAGCCACTCTCACAATCTAAGTTTGAGCCACGCTCAACACCTAACTCTCTTTAAAAAAGTGTTTATGTGAAATGAACTCTTAAGAATGTGCACATAATGAAAATACCCTCAAGGAGAATATATGCACGAAATAATAAATCATCGACGGCAACCCTTCACAATGTTGATGTCGAATATATATGGGTTTTAAACCCTAGATCTCTTCGCCATCATGTATATCTTCTTAGATCTTCTTTCCTTGTGAGGATAAGGTTTGAGAAACACGTCTGATATCTGCTTGATAAGTATCTTGTCAGCATCTATGATAATTATGGAAAAGATCCCGCAAAATCCGCACAGATAAGGAAAGTTCTAGGTTCCCTTAGCATAGACTAAAGCACACTTCACAGAGTTTGTTCTACGCAGCAGCTTCGACACTTCAGCTATACTTTTGGCTACATAAACTTGGCCAACATATTTGAGCAGTATCGCCTCTTGAGCAGCAACACCTCAAAATCCAACAATCTCTCCCCTTTGGCATTTATGTAGACAAAACCAATCATCAAGAAAATAATCAAACATAAGAATCTTCATACCTTCCGATTCTCCAAGTCAGAACATGTATGAAATATGCCAAAGCTTCCCCTCCAACTAGCAATTGGAGACATTGTGTTGAACTCCCCCTTAAACAAAGCATGGAGTAAACTGAACACCAAATAAGTCTTCAATCATCGAGCGGATGATCTTCAACATAACATTAAGAATAAACCATCAAACCAATAAGTCATAAACTGGGAAGCGGGAAGCTTATTCTTTTACTCCCCCTTTTTTTCTGGCAGAAATGACAAAGCCGGGGGGTTCATCAACCAATCTTTAGAAAGACTGGGGTCCTTTCGCCTTAGCAGCTCGAGCGGATACGTGAAGGTCATCTTCATCCTTCTTGGTTTGGGTATCTTCATCACCCAAGTCCTCCTCAGCATTGTCATCAGCTGCTTCTTCATCATCTACGTCATCATCATCATCATCATCATCATCATCATCATCATCATCATCATCATCATTTCCTGGCACAAACCCTGCATCACATGGCACCGATTCAGATGACACAGCTTCTCCTCCAGCAAAGACTGCTTTGGCATCATTGAGTAATACTGCAATCTCATTCTTGCGTATACGAAGCCTCTTCATCTGGAACAAGATGGAGTTATACTCACATTCTAGCTCACGCAGCATCCTCGTAGAAATAGCCTAAAGATTAGGCTCACTTAGCACAAGCACTGGCACAGTGAATGTCGGCTTCTTTCTTTCCATGATGCGGACAAAGGGACCCCCGATGTTCTTGGGATGAACAACTTCATTAAATAACTTGTCATGGATGACAATGCTCTTAGGTGTGCGCTCGAACTGCTCTCCAATGTGCATCACTTCAGGAAATTGAGAGGAGATGATTCTAAAAATCAGACCAGAATAGCCCAACGCCTTAAGCTTCTTCAAGTTTCCAGCATGTTGCGTGGCGTGGTCGAACACCAAACGTCCAAAATCAAAGGGCTTGAAGTGCCCTATTCCATACAACACCCTTATTGTTTCTGGACTAACTGTAGCGGTGTGAGTGATAGGGCACCATTTCCTTACCTCAATCTTGTGCAAGATCGCATACTTCTGTGACAACATAGAGGAACTAATGGACATGTTCTTCCTCCAACTCCGGTACACACCATGAGTAATTTCAGTAGCAATTGTGTCAAGATACCCATCCTCCTCTTCTACACCAAAATCATCACGCCCAACAAAAGTAAAAATAATAGCAGGGGAGAAATTGAGATACCTTCTATGAGTGTAAGACTTGTAGTGATTGCAAGAGGAATGATCAATAATACTCTTTGAGAAGTTGCAATAAAATTCCAGCACAACTTCTCGAACAAACCTTCGAACATGATAGATAGTTTGATCCCACTTGGCATTTTTCAGCAACTTGTTCAACCCAGTACCCTTTCATTCTCCTTCACAGGTTGCTTGTACACCAGCTTCCTGTGGATAACATTGTTCCAAGCTTCAACATGTTCATCAGATTTGAACTTGAGAGCATCTTGAACTGCCTTTGTTCTTTGAAGAGGATCGAAAGAAAGCAAATGTCTCCTTGCTGGTGCAGACGAGGCTCCATGATGAGTAGCAGATGAAGCTCCATGATGAGAAGCTTCATGCCTGAAATTTCCAGCATCACTGTGCAAAGCATCTTCTGGCACAGACTCAACATCAATCAGTTGAGCTCGTTCCATTCCTCTTTTAGGCTTAGCAACAACCTTTTTCTTCTACTTGGAAAACTCACCAATCTTTCGTTTGCCCTTAGCAGCATGGGCAACATTAGCAACATTCTTCATCTTGGTCAGTTGACCCCTTGTTCGACTAGCAGGGGTCGTGACAAATTCATTGATAGTCAAAAGAGATTCCTCTATTCTGACCCTCTTTTTGGGTAGATCAGAAAGCTTTCTGAGACGCCTTTTGGAAGAGTTTTTCTTGTCCGATGGCACAGACTCTGGAACAGGAGTAGATGGTTGTTTCTACTTCATAATTCGTACAGCTTGACCTTCAATGTCCATTGGATGTTTTTCCTCGTTGAACAACTTGTCATGGACGGTAAGGAGCCTTGGAGAACACTCATATCTTTCTCCATCAGTCATACATAACATCCAAAAATATGAAAGCGATAATCCCATATATCAATTCGAAAATGTCCAAAGTTTTAAGACGAGTCAACTTCCCTTTATGTTTGGTGATAAGGTCAAAAACCAAACATGCAATATCGAACTCCTTGAACCAACCGATCACATATGTAACTAGCCCGATATCTTCCTCAAATGTGGGACCTGAAGATGTAAGGGGTATTCTGCAATGCTCCTCGACAGGTTACAGTAGAATTCTAGCACAACCCAACGCACAAGGTAGATCATATGTTCTTAGATAGCCTCGTGCAAAAGTACATCAAGGCCAATGCTTTCCAGATCATTCTTTCTCATAGATTGCTCTACCACCAGCCTCTTGTTGAGAATTATCAACGTCCTTTCTTTTTGCCCATTTGCAGATTGGGCAACAACATCACAAACATCAAACTTCTTGGCTGCTTGCAAGTGACTCTATTTCAGGTTAGATTGAAACCTAACACAAACTCTGAAACTGGTGTTGACGTATGTTCAACTTGCTATCAGATGCGGAGACTTCCAAACATGCTTCTGTACAGCCGTATTGAGATTTCCATTCGAGTCCAACGAATATTGGCAATACCAAACTTCTTCATTAGTCCTCATGCATACTCCTTAATTGAGTCATAAATATCTCCCCCTCGAATTGCTTAATTTTACGCCCCAGAAAATAATGCAATTCAGCAAAAAGACTCATATTAAACTTCTTCTTCTCATCTTTAGACTCGATGTCATCATCACACAAGTCCATCTCAACAGACTTTGCACCACATAACATAAACCGCCAAACAGAATAATAGTATGATGCCAGCTTCCAGAATTTAACAACACACCAAGTTCAAAACAACAATGAGATAATTAACTCCCCTCTTAACTCGAACTCCTCTCCATTTTTTATGCAAACACATCAACAAGGGGCTACAAGAATAATCTCTAACAAGAGATAGACGTGTTCTTTTGTAAGAACATCTTGAAAAACATGTGTCGGAGAAATACCTTGATGATGAGATCATAGTCTTGTGAACGACGAGAGGAGTAACTTCCGGAACAATTGCTGAGACAAGTTCTTCAGGGGCAGCAACAACACTTGCATGATCAACGACAGTCAAAACGGGATCAACTGTTGGCACAGTAACTTCTGAAGCAAAAACATCTCTTGGAACATGTGCAGAACCATCATTAAATATGGGGTTATCTTCATCCAAAACTTTATCATCATGATTGGATTCTGAAACCGAAACATCAACAACAACAGGATCATGCTGAGATGAGGTTTCTCCAACTGTTCCAACATTATTAGGAATGGATGCAGGAACAAAGGTCTGCTTTCGTACCCACTGTTTCTTTTGACCTCTTGGTTTTCTTATCTCCCGCTTATCCTTATGATATAATCTGCACTTTGATGTTATATGATCTGGTTTATCACAAAAGTGACATGTCGGACGCCATGTACTTGCAGATCTTCTATGAGATTGAGACTTTCGAACCTTGAAGCAATCATGTCTGGGAACGGACTCTGACTTCTGTGTTGCATATTGTACTTCGTCTTTATACTTTCGAGCTGCACAAAATCTGACCTTATTACGATAAGGTTGATTGGTCTGTCCTTTAGAATAACCAATGCCTTTCTTACCATGTCCTCCAGTAATAAGAACTTTATTTGACTGATAAGTTCTTATATTCATCTTCTTCCTTCTATCATCAAGATAAAATCTGCAATGAGGTATGATGTGCCCAAGACGATCACAGTAATGACAAATAGGAATAAATGCATTATTCCCTTGGCGAGAAGAGTACTGAGCCTGACGCTTTGACACGGACCGTGAATTCTTTGTGTGAGTCCATGCTGGCTTCTTTCTATCAGAATGTTTAACAAATTTATGATTCTGACCCAAAAGTTTGGCTTCATCTTGCTTGTTTTTTTCTTCTTCTTTGGCAGGAACAAACATACTCTGTTTATTGGGATCCACAGGTTTTCATTGATAACCAAGACCAGCCTTGTTGTTGGAACATTGACCAATTTTCAAAACTTGATTAAGTTTCTCAGTTCCATTGTTAATCATCTTGATCATCTTGTTCAACTGCTACAATTTGTTTGTAAGCACTTCATTTTCTTCCTTGAGAGCAAAATTTGAAGATTTAAGACTATCTCTATCTTAACATGCTTCCTCAAACTGAGCTTTTAGTACTTCATTAATGTGGCCAACTTCATCACATTTGTCAAGAAAAATTTGATAATTCGTGATCATATAGTCTTCGTCCTGCTCATGAGAATCACTTTCATGTGTAGAATCCCGATCCAACTTCTGTCTTCCCACAGTTGCAATATGAGCCACTAAATCTTCCTTTTTCTTTTTACTTCTTTCTTGTAAAGAAGTGGACGAAGAACTATTTGAAGATTTTCCAGTAATTTCTTTCTTCTCAAACCGACCTTAGGACTTTTCTCACCAATTATTCTTCACTAATCCTTTTCCCCAAAGAAAAACTCTTATTGGAAATTGTGAGAAGCTTGGAATGAAACTCACCAATAGTTTCATATTCTTCCATTTTCAACATCTCAAATCTGGACATGAGTTATTGAAGTCGATGTCCCTTCACACGATCATCACCTTCAAAAGTATTTTGAAGAGTATCCCATGCTTCTTTTGTAGTCTCACATGTTGATATAAGAGAGAATATTTCCATAGTAATAGCTGATTGAATAATATTAATGGCTTTTTGATTCATACATGAAGCATTTGAGTCTCTTACAAGCCATTTATCTCTGGGTTTCTCACTCTCATCGGCTGTTACAGGGGCACTCCAACCATTCTCCACGACAGTCCATGCACCCTCATCAATAGATTTGATATAAGACCTGAGACGAATCTTCCAAAAAAATAATTAGATCTATCTAAAATTGGGGGTTTCACAATACAATCTCCGTTCGAAGTCATTGTAGCACAGACGCAGCAACAGGTTTAGAAATCTGTCACCGGATCAACACCTGTAAGTTCGTTGTACCGCTCTGATACCAATTGTTGGATTCTAAACCGATACTTTATGCATATAAATTTCAGATTATTACTGCAACACCAAGTGTAGTTAATAACACAAAGAACATAAACTGAGAAAGTAAAGAACACACGATATGGTAACTCAGTTCGGTTAAACAACCTACGTCTGGGGGGCCATGCCCAAGAGAGAACGAATCCACTATTAGACGTTGTGATTACAAAGGATCTTACACATATAGGTCATCCACCTTATGCTATCCTTTCACTCACTCCTTCCCAACACCACGTGAATTTGTGATTGTTCGAGCCACACTCTCACAATCTAAGTTTGAGCCACGCTCAACACCTAACTCTCTTTACAAAAGTATTTATGTGAAATAAACTATCAAGAAATTGCACACAATGAAAATACCATCAAGGAGAATATATGCACGAAATAATAAATCATCGACGGCAACCTCTCACAATGTTGATGTCGAATATATATGGGTTTTAAACCCTAGATCTCTTCGCCATTATGTATATCTTCTTAGATCTTCTTTCCTTGTGAGGATAAGGTTTGAGAAACACGTCTGATATCTGCTTGATAAGTATCTTGTCTGCATCTATGATAATTATGGAAAAGATCCCGCAAAATCTGCGCAGATAAGGAAAGTCTCTGCCAGACTGTTCTAGGTTCCCTTAGCACAGACTGAAGCACACTTCACAAAGTTTGTTCTACGCAGCGGCTTCGACACTTCAGCTATACTTTTGGCTACATAAACTTTGCCAACATATTTGAGCAGTATCGCCTTTTGAGCAGGAACACCTCAAAATCCAACACTAATTTCCGTATTCATAGATGAGAACTACACCGATGAAATTATACAAACATGCTCGACAATTAACCTATATGTTTCCGGTCAAGATTAACTCTACTTCAATCACATTCCATAACGAATTTATCTCTTGATCTCATTCGATACTAAAACATTCAAACAGTGATCAATTGTTCAAAAGAATCAACAAATGATTGAAGTAGAAAACGAGCATTCACATTTTACAAGCAAATAACAATCCCGAGTCGAAGAACTAAATCCTATATTAATAAAATTAGTTCATGCTGCAGGAAATGAAAATAAAACAAATTATGGAAACAAACGTTGCATAAACGAAAAGAGTTCTTACAAAGTACTAGAAGTCTTCAACGATCAACGAAACTGAAAGTCTAAAGCAAAATCTAAAAGTGTTTGAACAAGAAAATGAAAGAAACTAAATCTATAGAATTTTTGTTGCTTTTCCTTGGCTCAAAACGAGAGAGAATGGAAGATTTTCGTCCATAAACTGACTATTGGGAAATTTATTAAAGTTTTGATTGATTCCAAAACCAACTGACCCCAACCGAATAGATGTTGCCAGATCCTAATGTTAGTAGTTAGGCTCGCTGTTTGAGCATTGTTAAGATTTTATCTTTACAGGACTCCAGCTGAAGACGGCAACAAGGCTTCACTCGGATAGAACATCAGTTGTGAGGAAGACAACTGAGCGTTCATCATATGAAGCATTGAAAAGGGGGAAGTTACACTCAAGAGATAGAACATCAGTTGTGAGGAAAACAACTGAGCGTTCATTCCATGTGAATTCAAAAAGGGGGAAGATACAAGGAAGACAACTGAGCGTTCAGTTTCAGAACATCAGTTGTAGAACTTAACCCAGAAGATCAACAACATGAAGTTGAAGTCAGCTGAGAGTTCAACTGTCAGCACTCAGATAGAACATCAGCTGAAGAACAAGTTAGTTGAAGATTGAAAGTCTTAACCGACCACTCCTTGTTGGAAGTCTGATGTTAAGATTTGAATTTCAAATAAGGAAGTCACGTGAAGGTTTGACTCTCTGTCATTACCTCATTTGGCCCAACACAAGGCTGTCTCAGATGGAAAGCAGAAGCATGCAGTTGCCAAATCCGGAAAGTCTGCAGAGATGAGAGACAAGCCATCGCTATCAAAGAACAGAGATCAACAGCTCTTCCAACGGCTAGTTGATTCTCTCCGCCTATAAATAGAGGCCTTCATTCTCAGAGAAGAAGACAAGACACACACGAGACGAGACAGACAAGAGCAAAGAGCGAAAGAAAGAACTAAATTCCTTACTCGAGCTGAATTAGATTTATCCTCTTAGAACATCACTTAGTTAAGAGTTATAGAGTGTTAGATTTTGTCTGAGTGTCTTTAGATCCAACCTTGAGAACATCACCTTGTGAGAGTTCGTAGAGTGTTAGATCATAGCTCACTTCTTGTTCGAGCTATTTAGTTGGAACCCCACCCTTTCTTTCACCTGAAAAGGTTTTAGGATCCTACTCTTCCCGTAACTGAGTAGATAGGTTGTTTAGTACCCGAAAACTAAACTGTAAGGTTGATAAGTGCCCGAAAGCTTATCCATAACGGTTGCAAAGCCCGCGTAAGCTTTGTGGTTTGTCCAGAAGAACTTGGACTGAGTTGTGTGGACTCACAACTCCCCGTGGACGTAGGAGTTCTCTCCGAACCACGTTAAATCTTTGTGTGTTGTGTTTATTTTCAATTATATTATTGCATATTCAACTGACTATCTAACCTGCATACAAACTGCATTCTTTCTCAACTGTCTTGGTTCTTGACCAACCGTGAATAAAAGCGTGAGTTATTTTATACGAGTATATTTCCACCACATTCCGCACAGCACATCACTTCCAACTGAGTGTTTCTTACTCGGTTGTGATTCCAGCTGAGTTGCATTACTCGGTTGAGTTATTTTTGGAGGGTTGTTTTGAAAAGTTTTATCTGGTATATTCCCCCCCCCCATACACCAGAACTCGTATCGGGACCATCACTGACAAATTCCTTTTATACTACTGGAAATAACCATCCGCCAGTGCCGGTGGGAACCCAGAGCCAGTGAAAATCCTTCAGCACCGAAGTTTCCCACGCCGGTGGGTTTCGAACGCCTGCTAGAATGACTTCTGCGAGATAAATTCCAGCTCCGGCTGCTTTTCCACTCCGGTGGGATTCCACGTTCGCTCATTTCTCCACCGATTGTTCTTCTTTGTCCATCTTTTCTAATCCGATATTGCATCATCAACCACTTGCGTACCTACACATACCAAAACACCCATATCATATATACGACCACAACTCGCGGCAAAAAACAAACAATAACATGTAAAACACGCACAAATAATAACTTGAAAAACACACAAAAATAAACTAAACATGAGGCTTACCAGAGGATATAATTTAAACTACTTAAACATAGAGGTGTTCACGAGCCCGGTTGTGGTTCGGGACCGTCGGTTCCGGTTCGAGAATGTTGGAACCTGGACTGGCCCGCCAAATCACCTTTCCGGTTCAGAATCGGCCTGCGTAGTAACAGTTCCGACCCGCCGATTCCGGCCCAAACCATCTAAATTTTTAATTTTCTTTTTCTTTTTTATCATTGAAAATATGAATTATATTATATTTCAAACTTATAATCTTCAATGTAATGTATAGAATCGATACAGAACAAAATATATCTTCATTTATACAATGTTTGATAAATTAAAAACCTTTTATTTTCACACGATTCCACGGTTCGAACCGGAACCGCCGGTTCATGTTTGAACTTTATATAAAATACTCCCTCTGTCCTGGCATTCATGGCCTAGTTCGGTGGGTACGGAAACTAAGGAGGGGGTGATTAAAAGGATAAAAGTGATAAAAGTAGTGCAACGCATAGCTTTTTGAGAGAGAGAATAGTTTCCACAAAAGGAAACAAGCCATAAATATCAGGACACCCAAAAAAGAAAACATGCCATCAATACCGGGATACAGAGAGTATTTTTTTATTCTTTTTGGCCTTTTTTCATTTCATTTATCATTATAATTGACATTTTTTCTTCCTAAACTATACAATTAACATGACTTAATTTAAAACATATTTTAAAACTAAAACAAGAAAGAAAAAAAATATAAAATTGTTGGAACCGCCGGTTCACGGTTCCTAGCCATTGGAATTGGAACCGACCCGTTCTACGTACGGTTCTGATTTGAAACCAATCTGTTAACCACGATTCCGGTTCGAAAACCGTTGACCACAGTTCCGATCTGATTCCAACCCGACGGTTCCGATTTGGGTGAACACCTCTACAACTCTACTTAACTACTTATCGAATGTATTCGGTGTTATCTCTGATCAATTCATCGAATGTATCCGACGCTCCACCGGTCGCTAGTTGGCGAATGGTCATTGTGCTTTTTTGCACCGACGTGAGGCCCCATTTGCCGATTACATCTTGTTTCTGCTGGAAGTACCGCACATCTGCTCGAACATCTCGCAAATCTTCAAGAACAAATGCTTGTGCATCCGAAATCGTCGGCGGAAAAATGTTGGACCGTACGTCTGGTTGTCGTTGAAGTAGTTAGCCATCAACTGCTGCGGGCCGCCTCTTGATCGCGGTGTACCACCGTCCTCTTCCTCTTCTTTTTTTTCTTGGAGGCGAAGAGTCGAGCGGCAACAGCTTGGAGGTTCTTCACCATCAACATAATCTCGTTGTTGGTGCCATAAGAAGAGTAGTCGGTTGAGGAGTCCGACGAGGAAGACATTTTTTTGCGAAAAATGGAGAGAAAAATAGAGAGAAAACTAAAGGAATAAGATGAATTTGGTGTGGAAAAAATTGTGTGATGAAGTGGCCTATTTATAGGTGTGAATTAATAAAAAAAAATCGGCTGAAATAGTCATTTATACCCATTGCCCATAATATATCCGTTGCCTTATTTTTTTTTTTTTTTCGGTCTAGCGCATGCAATGCACGCGCTGTATTAAAAAAAAAAAATTAAGTGTGTGCAATGCATGCGCCAGATCGAGACTGTCTCGTGGCAGCAAGACGGGCTCGAGCCACTGCCTCCTGTAGTGGGCCGTCTCGTCACTGGCATATCTCGAGACGGCGGATCGAGACGGCCGCTGCAGGTACTCTTATACTAGTACATTTTGTGCATTAAATAACATGGGTTATAATGTAAATACGTAAAGTAAACGACCCTATCCGAAAAGTTAACTAGTTATAAATCTGCCCCGTGGACTTTTCACTATTCACAATTTAATACCGAGGAGAGGAAATCAATTTACTCGTTTACAGACAAAACTGAAGTCGACAAAAATTTGATGCAGCAAAACCGTAAATAGGAGTTTGCAGTTTCATTTTGTTTGCTTCGTTAAATTGAGGTTCGGCTCTCTATATTTATGTTTTAAATGTTTATCTCTTGCTGTAAATTTTGATATTGTAGTTAATCAGCATATTTGAATGAATTGTTGATTACGAGGTAACTCATTTTGAAGAATTTGTGATAAGGTCTTGCAGTTATGGAGTTTTCGTAGTAATTGGTGTCATTACAGTGAAATTTAATCTCTTTCATGGTAAATGGATTCTCTAGTTAGTTATTGAAGTCGTTTAAATCAATTTGAATTGAATTGCTTATTTCTGATGGAGTTTTATTCATCAGTGTTTGTGTGTGTTAATTGTATATCTATCTTCTCACGTTTTGTTGAGTTGCTGAAGTTGGAATGAATTGCGAAGAGCCATTTATGCTATCTGAATATTGTTATTGTTGTGCAGAAAAAAAAAAAAAGTTGTGAAATTATATTTCTAATTTGGGGTTTAAATTCCTTCACTAGTTGATAGTGGCTGTTGATGGTTGCTTATTTAAGTTGCTTTGCATTCCAAATACAGTGAAGATAATGGAAGATGTTGCGACTGACAGTGCTGCTCCATCACCATTAGCAAAGTGGAGAAATGAATTCTCAAGGAAATTTCAGTATTATTTGGATAGATCCTCTCCACATATAGGTCGTAGGTGGCTCGGTACACTTGGTGCTGCAGCAATCTACATCTTGCGTGTTTACTATGTTGATGGGTTTTATGTCATCTCATATGGCCTATCAATCTACATCTTGAATCTGCTGATCGGGTTTTTGTCACCTAAGGTTGATCCAGAGGTGGAAACGTATGATGGGCCTTCTTCGCCTACTACTAAAGACTCTGAGGAGTTCAAACCCTTTGTCCGTCGCCTGCCTGAATTCTTGTTCTGGTGCGATTAATATGGCTTTTGTGTGCTATGCCTTTCTTGCTGTTATATGTTTTTAGCTATGCGTTACTTTTTCGTCTCTCTGGAAACGTACAATTAGCTTATATTACGTATACATATATTTGCTACTCCGGTGTAGCTGTAATTTTTGTGTGTAGTCCAACGTTCAATGCTTCATCAGTTTCATTATGGTGAGTAATGCATTGAAAGGAATGTGAAATACAGATAGTATCTAGCATTTAGTTTCGCATTTAGGATGTGTGTTTTATACTGGTAGTAACATTTTCAAGAATCGAGTTGGCCTTGTTAAAGTTTGGTTCGTTCTAGTGTTTAATCACGCTTTACCATGTTACCATCTTCTGATTTTGTTCTCTGCTTATTGTTATTGGTTGGCTTACTAAAGGAGAAAGATTCTGATGTTCACATTATGTTCTAACACTCAAATTTGATATATTTACATTTTGCGACCTCGTAATATAGAATCCAACAATTCTTGTCCGTCACTGATTTTTCAGCATGACAGTTATCCCATTTCTGGTCTTAGTTATTTATTCATTTATAACCGGATAGAATGCTAGCTGCATTTAGAGAAGAAAAATACAAAGATTTCGACTTGTAATGAAATTCATGTGCTCCTAATAACATATGCTTTAATAAATTACATAACAGAACTATGTCAGCTGCACAAATGAGGAAATTATATAAGTGTGGAGAACTTCATTTTGATGCTATTGGGTGTCTCTTGAAAAGTGATCTGAAATCGCTGTAAATTTTAGGTAAGACAGATTAGTAGTGGATCTGGAAAGCCGTGCATATTTCTTTCATTTCTTTCACTTCGGCATATTTGCTTATTTATTTATTTAGGGTGCGTTTGCTTTCTCTACCTCCATTTAGAGGTAAATGGAGTTATAAACAAAAATCTCACCCTTTAAATTCTTCCTCCTTTTTAATTCTTTCTTTCCACCATTCCTTGCTCCTCATTTTCACTCACAAGTGAGTGAAAATGAGTGTGAGTGAAAATGAGGAGCAAGGAATGGTGAAAGGAGGAATTTAAAAAAGAAGGAAGAATTTAGAGGATGAGATTTTTTATTTATACCTCCATTTACCTCTAAATGGAAGTATATAGAAAGCAAACACAACCTTATGGTTTTTGCTGAAAAGGCTGATAATCACTTAAGTTGCTTATCTTTTCAGGTATGCTATCACGAAAGCTTGTTGTGTTGCCTTCCTCTTGACCTTCATCTCCATGTTAGACGTACCAGTTTTCTGGCCCATTTTGTTCTGTTACTGGTTTTTCCTTTTCTTCCTCACAATGAAGAGGTTAATTACTCATATGATCAAATATAGATATGTCCCATTCAGCTTTGGAAAGCAGGTAAAATTTTTTAGTTGGTTACATATATTTATTTATATCAAAGTAGCTCTGCAATTTTTAGCCATTGATTAATGTGTTCCATTCCTTAAAACATCTTAACAGAGGTACACTGGGAAAAGGTCTTTTTAAAGCACCAGTCGTCTGCCAAAGGAATGACTTTCGATGATCAGATTAATGTGCGGAATCTGAACTAATGTTGTGGAATTTTCGGTAAGAGCATACTTAAAACAAGTCCTCCATATAAGTCTGGATTTGATAAACGGTAACAAATCAACTAACACTGCTTGTATAATTATTGTAATCGGAGTGGAATGTATAGTATATATTTGTTGGTTCAAAGATGAATACATTCTTAAAATGCCAAGACACCATAAGCAACACGAAATTCCAGAAAATCGTTTGGTCCGCTGCTGAGATGGTTTGGTTGAGTATGGAGTTTGTTAATTTCATTTTTCATCGATCATTCTCTTCTTCTCAAACATGTTTAACTATGGTTCAATGTATTTGTGGAAGAAGAGCTCTAGAAAAATTTGGTTATTTGGAAGTTCCCTTTTCTCTCAATATTTATGCATTAGAAGAATGAGTCCAGTGAGGAAACTTAAGTTCAAAGGTGGGTTTTATGACGGAAGTTTGTTAGTGAAGATCAATAATTCATTTTAACTTTAGTTCTTTTGTAAAATAATTTTTTCCCTTCTGATTATAGATTCATACCTGAATTTTTGTACGTTGTTTACTTTATGGTATGAACTTAAAAAAAAAGGCGAAAAAGTTCGGACCTTCACCCGTGTTTTTTGTTTATGGCACAAGTGCTAATTTCTGACGAGAAATAATTGATGTGGGTTGCCCTAGACTAACCCGTTGTTCGCTTTAAGGTTACTAAATATGATCAACGTCGGTCTCCGACAATCCACATTAGTTTTCCATAGCCGGAAATTTGCTCTCGTACTATAAAGTGAACATCGGGTCAAAGTTCAGATCATTTTTAGAAATTCATTCATAAAATGAACAACAAACCAAAATTCAGACCAGAATCTATATAATTAACCCGATTGCAAAATAAATTACATTATTTCACAATATTATTAAAAGAAACAATATTATTCTAATTCGAGGACCATAACATAATGCTTTAGCCTTGACTTAGCCAAACAAATGCCAGAACGATTCCAAATCATATACACATTTTTTGGTGCAACTACTTTCAACAACCAAAAAAATCTCCAAAAAGGAATCACAACTTATATATGTGGCGTGCTTAAGGTAGAAAGTATAAACTTGATTTAATTAGTGCTTAGTTATTCCCTAAATGGGCCTCTGATTTTTTTAATAATTATATAAACTCAATAAATAGTGTGATTGGTTTTCAAAACATGGCCAGCTAAGAACCAATAGCTAGCAATAGCATCTCGCCAACTTATTCCATTGCAGTTGAAAACTATAAAAAACCCTCTGCCCTTAGCTTCTCCAATGGCTGCCAAATTCTTTTCTCAGCTATGAGTGTTAGAATCTATGTTGTGATCGTGCTTTTCTGGGCTCTGCTCACCGCCGTCACTCCCACGCTCGTTCGCCTTGCTGCTTCTGCTAATCTTTATTCAAGATTAGATGGTATCTCTCTCTCTCTCTCTCTCTCTCTCTCTCTCTCTCTCTCTCTCTCTCTCTCTCTCTCTCTCTCTCTCTCTCTCTCTAAGTATGGATTTGTGTGTATGCAGGTGATCAAGGCAGGGAAGGGGTGAAGTTATTAATGTTGCCGAGAAAGGCACTTGCTGAAGCAATAGTCTCGATACCGGTAACGGTACGGGCACCGGCGCTAGCGGAGGCGAACGGGGGAATCTCGGACGGCGAAGATGCGATTGTTGATAAGTTCCGCAGTAATTTTGATCGGAGTTGAGGAAAAAGATGAAGCTACCTGCCTTCATTGTAAATAATACACTCCTATAGAAGGTTTGATTTGTTGTTATAGGATCATTATTTAATCTTTTTCAAGAAAGAATATATAGAATTAATTTTCGCAAAGAAAATTATCAGATTGTGCTTTCATGGAAGTTTTGATTTGTTGTTATAGAATCATTATTTATTTTTGGAAGAATTTATTGAACAATTATCAGAATGAGAAGAAAATAAAATCTAAATAGACTTTATCCCACGTTCTTAATTTCATTGTTAGTGTTAAGTTTTAACGCATAATCAAAATATTATTACTACTTTTTTTGTATTGTAACATTAAATTTAAAGATCGTGTTATGGTGTACTTGAATCTGAAACTTTTTAACCTCAAACATTACATACATTACCGGCGGCTAAGTCATTAACTACTCATTTGTGTGCAAGGGGACAAGGGGCAAAATTAATTTGATATGAGCCACTTTTTTTTGTTGGGGAAATAAATTAAATAAGACGAAGAAAAAAAATACATATTATATGATGGGCTATTCAAGTGATACTAAAGCATGCCAAAGAGCGATATATTTTCTCTCCTTGTGAGTAAAAGAAGGAAAGAAAAAAATGTAAAGAATGAATTTAAAAAAGAAGGAAGAGTTTAAATGGGGACATTTTTTATTATACCTATATTTAATTTTAAGAGGAGGGATAAAAAGTAAATGCAAGAATATGGATGTAAAATGAGGGGCCAAAATTTTGGTTAGTTGCCAAATTAATTTGATAGTGATCAAATTTGTATGTCGGAACTAAATACAATTTGTAAAATGATAGGGGCCAACTTTTGTTGCCGGCAGACCAATATCATGAGGGCACATTGATTTTTATTATTTTATTATTTATTATTTTTTTATGTGGACACATTGGTTTGGATGCTATCGTTGAATATGAACGTGAAATGAAATTCTCACCGAGAGGCGTCAATTTTATATGATGAAGCATCTATAGTGTTGTTACGGTTTTACCCAGTCTTTTTTCTGGAATTATTTATTTATTAATTATTAGATTTTTTTTTTTTTTTTTTTTTTTTTTTTTTGAGTTGGGAGATATGGAACACTTAAATGATCAAATTACAATCACTCTCACCGCTTTATAAAGGTGATGGATAATCTGAGGCTGATGCAGGAAATTTTTTGGTAAGGGCTCTACTGCTTTTAATTGAGATTAATTTTCCTCGGTGTAATAATAGGTTAACTAGAAGACGAGCCAATACCTAATTTGGATCCTAATACTAACCATTAGTTTAAGCTATAATTAACAAAATTAATTTAAATTCTTTAAAATAATATACTAACATGCGTACAATATTCTTTAAAAGGGAATGATATACTTATGTGGAATATATTTTATTTTCAACTTAAACACTTATTCGGAATGGAAGGACTACAAGTTAGGCTAAAATTGGTTGTAATGATAATTGATAAATCATTTGACATCATGTAAGATGAGCAAGTATTTGAATCTAATAGCAAGTATCCTTTAAAGTGAAGCAAACATATACCCCTCCCCTTTTTTTTGCTCGGCTTTTGCTCATGTAAGTAACAATAATTATGCAAAAGGATGCCCTCACCTCACGGCTCTCCAACGTCAAAACAGATGTTTACATGCAATGACGAATCCTGAATTTTAAATTTTAAGGTGCGAAATATTGGAGTACGGAGCTTGAAAAATTGGCTCAGGGTTCGGGGGCGCCGGACTTTTTAAGTTGTTGTACGATCCTTTTTCAGAACCCGACATGTTATCTTATGTGATTAGGATTAGAGCTTAATTAATTGCTATGTATATAGTTGGATATACTTAATCAAATCAACACCAATAACCAAATTTAAACTGAACCAATCAACCAAAATAATAAAGTATTGAACTATTGATGAAGGATGAGATGTGAGCAAGATGAAAACCATCACACAGAACAAATATGGATAAAAAACGTAGAGTAGAAACTCTGTAAGATATATTGCATCATCGGAATTATTCAAGTGTGGTAAGCTCAAGGATTGAGTTGTGATGTGGTAGTGACAGTGCAGCGTGCCGGCGGCGTCACGGCAGACTATTTGATCGGAAAAAATCAAAGTGAGCAACGTTTTTTCCTTTTGGTTTAGAGCAATTTTTTTTCCTATTCTGTTCTTGTGTAGCGACTGCTTCTTTCCGTTGGATTCCTTTAGTTTAGTGAATTTTTTTTTTCTTTTTTTTGGGCTTAAATATTCATTATTGGAGTTAACCTTTTCTTTTTGTGTTGGGTTCCTTTATAATTTAATGAATGTTGGGAATATAATGGGCTTTAAGAATTGGAATTCAGTTAGAATCCATTAACGGTCTCATGGAAATCAGAATATGGGATACAATATATATATATATATATATATATATAGGGTAATGATGGTCGGCCACACGGTGGCCAGCCACACGCGTCAAAAAAGGAAAGTTGACTCTAAAAATGGAAATAATCACATTTCCCCCTTATGGTTTATGCTTCCTAATTAGGGTGTATTTCCATTTTCAAAACTTATATTACTATTTTTAGCTTGTGTGGTCGGCCACAGTGTGGCCAAATATCACTACCCATATATATATATATATATGGAGTAATTTTCATGCAAAGGGATTTTAAAGTAAGAATTAGGAATTAATCTCCACCATTGATTATATCTACATGGAGGGTCAAGATTTGGCCTGGTCAAAGCGGGTCAAATCGGGTCAACCCGGTCAATCCATTGACTTTTTTTTTGATTTTTTATTTTTATTTTTATTATTATTATTTTTTTTACGTTCAGCTCACATGCACCACTTCACATATTTGGATGCACCAGTTTACATATTTGGATGCACCACTAAGTGCATTGAGATGCACATGATTTTAAGTTTTTTTTTTTTTTTTTCGGTCAGGTTATATGCACTACATCATGTATTCATATGCACTACACTATATAATGAGATGCACCACTAAGTGCATTAAGATGAACTAATTTTGTTTTCATTTTTTTTTATTTTGTTGTGCATCTAGTTACACTGTGTGGTGCATCTGGTTACACATTGTGGTGCATCCGATTTTTTTTCAGTTTTCTTTTTTCATTTTTCATTTTTTTTTACAGATTTTTTTTTCAGTTTTTTTCTTTTACAAATGGTTTTTCTGGGCTCCGCCTCCGCCTTTGGCTCCGATTTTACGGCTCTGCCTTCACTCCGATTACTAATATAAGGATAATCGTCGGACAATAATTTGGACTTTTTTGGCTCGCTCTGAGGCCTTCGGCTCCCTTCGCTCGAATCTTGACCAAAGAAGAAGCGACAAACAAAAAAATGAAGAGACAAACAAAAAAACGGGGGAAAACAAATCTGAAAATTTAAAAAAACATCGAAAAATTCGGTGCATCTCAATACACATAGTGGTACATCTCATTGTGTAGAGTGGTGCATCCGAATATGTGAAGTGGTGCATCTTGGGTGACTGTTTATTAAAAAAAAAGAAAAAAAAATAAAGAAAAATTGAAAATTTTGTGCATCTAAATGTACTTAGTGGTGCATCTAGTTATATAGAGTGGTGCATCTGAATATGTGAAGTTGTGCATCTTGGGTGAAAGTTAAAAAAGAAAAAAAAAGTCAACGGATTGAGCCGGGTTTGACCCACTTTGATTAGGCCAAATCTTGACCCTCCATCACCCATAAATCTATGATGAAGATCTATTCTCATTTTTCATGATAATATTTATTCTCATATGATCTCTCTCCTATATATATATTTTGTCTTGGCTCCGGCACTGTTAATGTTGATTGTCACTTGTGTGGTAAGATGCATGACGTTCACTCATTATTTATAGCTAAAATTTGAATTAGTTAACAATTGAACCACCTGACTTTCTAATTTCATTTCTTTGGACTTGGAAAAAAGGTGAATATTTTCGATTCAATCATCTAGTTGCTTTTATGCCCTTCCTCTAAATGGAACTCTTTGTTTCAAGTCACAAGAAAAGAACCATTTTCACTATATTTCTTCGACATTTTAAATAAAGATTAATTTCTATCTACATAAGTCAATTTAGATGTACATCTATCAAATTGCGTGCATGCTTCGTGTACCAAACATTTCTATATTACATTGTCGCATCTGAAATTTTTGTTAGGATAAAGTAATGGAGAATGAATGCGAGAAATGTATGATCTATTCTCCATGTCGGAGTATTATTTTTGCTGACCTTGGTTTATAACTATATTGTATAGTTGTTTGTCTTTCTTGAATTATTGGTTATAGGTATTGGGGTAAAGATACACGTGTGATGGAGACTTGGTCCAAGAGTAATGAGTCAGATTTTAGTTGCTACAAGAGTGGAAGAAGCTGTCAACAAACGTGCATGAAAGCTGTTGAAGCAGTTGGAGGTTGTTGAGATAATCCAAGAAGGTGGTCCACACTGCTGTGAGCACTGCTGTTGAAGATCATGGGCTTGCAAGCGGATCATGCGAATAATGTGGAGTGCAGCCCAAGTTTTGTGTCTCACTATAAATAGATAGCTACCTCATTAGTTAGATATCAGTTTTGCAGAGATATATCTCGTAGTATAGTTTTCATCTTTGATTCTTTATTTCTTCGAGTGATAGTTGAGTCTACTTCAGTCACCACATTCTATGAAGGAAGTGTTGAATAGTCTTCTTTATAGTGACCAAAGTTGTGACTCGAAGTGTTTTCGCTGTTCACATTCTTATAGTGAATATTTTGCCCTGAGACACTTCACAAGATTAGTAATTGTTAATCTTGTGAAAATTTATCCATTGTGTTCTTTCAATTTCCGCTGCTTTCTGTCCAAAGTGGCGAACACTTTAATTACCACTTTGGTCACCACTCTGGGTGTAAATCTGGTACCTTCAATTGGTATCAGAGCAACCACTTGATACACTAAATGTTGATCCTATTTTTCGTGACACAATAGATCAGTCAAACCCGTTGTTCAACAAGCCTCCCATTCTTGATGGCATGGACTACTCTTTTTGGAAGGTTCGAATGAGATCATGCATCAAATCCATTGATGCTAGAGCATGGAGAGCTGTCCAGAATTTGTGGTCCCATCCTAAAGTCGTGGATGTAGATGGAGACTTGGTTCGTGTTCCTGAAAACAACTGGACAAGAGAACAGATCGATGAAGCAACCTACAACGGCAAAGCTCTCAATGCCATACAATCATCCCTCGATGTTCAAATGTTCAAACTCATAAGAAATTGTGAGTCAGTCAAAGAAGCTTGGGATATTCTTCAACAACATTGTGAAGGAGACATCGGCATCAAGGAGTCAAGACATCACATTCTCATCTCAAAGTTCGAGAGCATGAAGATGGAAGAAGATGAAAGCGTCGGTGACTATTATAACAAGCTGCTCGAAGTTGCCAATGAGTGTCAAGATCTTGGTGATCCCATTAGTAATAAGAGGTTAGTTTCAAAAGTCTTGAGAACCTTAACCCCATGATTTGATATGAAAGTTGTGGCCATTGATACGTCTACAACTGTGAGCACCTTGGAGCTCACCAAGCTGATGAATGATCTCAAAACATACGAGATTGAGCTGAATCAAAGATATAACCCCAAGAAAAAGGGTTTTGCTATGAAAGCTGGGACATCTTCAGAGAGCTCCGCACAAATCGATGAGGAAGATGATGACCTGGAGGAGATTACCAGCAATGCGGATTTCGCACTTCTCACACGGAAGCTGAACTCGTTGCTGCGAAATGCATCAAACACGTCAAAATTTCAACAAAAAGGGAAGTGTATTGTTGATCAACGACAACCTCGTCAAGAAGCATCCGGTCCCTTGGTTCTATACGAACAAGTTCGCTCACCGGGGAAAGATCCAAGGATAATGAAGCGCTCCTCATTAGAACACTTCAAACCAAGGGAAGTCAAAGATTTCGCCGACATACAATGCTTCAAATGCAAAGGTTATAGCCCTTTTGCAAATGAATGCGCCAACACCTTTCGCAAGCTTGGAAAACCTGTCACTTTTCTATCTCTCACTGACACTGAGCTTGATACTTCTGGAATTATTGTTGAAGAACCACCAGAAGTCCCTCCTCAAGAACATGCAGCCTTGATAGCGTATGAAGTGGACTCTACAGTGCTCAGTGATGTTGAGATCACTTCTGTAATACCTCGATCTTTCATAAGTCTTTAAGTTTGTCTTAATCGAGTTTATGTGTTTAATTGTGTGCCCTTGTGTGATAAATTTCCAAGAAAAGAAATTTTTCTTGTATCGGTTATCCGAATTGAATGTGTGATGAATTGATTAAGAATGATTATGTGAGTTTGAGTTTGTGTTCGAATTTCGGAAAATTCTGAGAAAATTTATTTTTCAGTGAATAGTAACCGACGACGAGAATTCACTATTCATCAACTATTTCCGAATTTCGTCAAATTAGTGTATTTCAAATCTAGAATTTATTCTAAGACCATTGGTGCATGTTTGAGAATTTTCTGAGTTTGTTTGAATCAAGTTTGAATTTTATTTCTTTGAGGAACGAATATGAATAGTAACTTTTTACGTTTTCTTCGTTATTCGGAATTTTGATCCGAAACTTGGATTCCTAGTATCCTTGATTTATTTGATGAAGTTAGAGACAAAGTAGAGAGAATTCTGATGTCGAGAAAGAGTCGTGGTGAGTTTTAAATCGTTTGAGAGTTTAATGAGAAATTAGGGTTAAATTGCACCGGATAACTTTTTCTTCCGGAGAAAATTATATCTCGTTTTTTCTACCGGGTGCAATTAAATTCTATTAATTCCTAATTCACTCTCATTTCTCTCACTCTCTCACGCAACACACACACTCTCTCTCTCTTAATCATCTCTCTCTCTTGAATTATTTCTCTCTCCATTTCTTTCTCTACTCTCTCTCCACCCATCTCTCTCTCTCTCATCTCTCCCTCTCGGATACACACACACACAATAAACTCCATTGATGAACCTTATTCAAGCTCCAAAAATGGCAAGAACTTGGTCTGCGATCATCCAACGACTAAACTAATAAGATATTTGTAATTCTCTCGTCATGGTGATCAATTTAAGACTATAATTCATCCATTTATTTTCTCTTTGAAAATCGGCAGCTTTGTGCCTAAAGAAGGAGCTCGATTTTTAGCTTGTTCGGAACTTAGAATCATGTGGATTGAAGCCCTTTGATCGATCAACCTTACAAGAGTTAGTAAGTTATCGTGATTCTTGTTGATTCTAGTAAGGAAATCCCTCTTTTCCTCCCCTTTTTATTCGATCAAAATGATCATTCCATCAAGGAAATCAAAGCCTCTCTTTCTAGCTTTGATCTTTGATCTTTTGAGTGATTTTTATGCAAGAAAATAGGAGTTAAAAATCGATTCTTCCCCCTCTTGTAAAACTGTCGAAAAATTAGTTTAGGGGTAGAGTTTTGATTTTCGATTTTGATTATGGTATTCATGATCCTTGTGTGTATATATGCGTGGTGATGTTGAAAGAGAAAAATTGAAATATATATGTATGATGAAGAGTACCGAAAATTTTGAGGATTTTTTGGTGTTTTTATGTTGATGATTCAAGCATGATTTAAGTTATGGATTTATGTTCTAGATTAGGATGTAAGAGTTTTGATGTGTATGATTAAATGGGAAAAATGATGAAGTATATATATATGTGTGTGTACCGAAAATTATGTGTATGTATGAAGGATATGATGTTCTTGAAGAAAGTATGATGTTCTTGGTGAAAACATGATGTTCTTGGTGAAAACATGATGTTCTTGGTGAAAAATATGATGTTTTTGATGAAGATATGGTGTTCTTGATGATATATGATTAGAAGATGTATGATTTGATGAGATTAAAGGTTTTAGAATAAAAATAAATAGAAGAATGAATTTTTAGGAATTTTTATTTATTAAATTGGAATTAAAAATGATGATCAAGGTTGATAGTTCTTGATGATTCATGTTAGATTTGATGAATGTGATGAATCGATGATAATTAGACGTCGTTAGAATCTTTTTATTGAGTTAATGAGCGATGACACGTTTTGCGAGAAAAAGACGAAAACCTTATTTAGTAAAGTTAGTTTCGGATTTTAATTTTCGATTAAATGATTAAAGTTATAAATTATTAAAAGAGAAATGAAATTAATTTTATAACTTATATTTTCTAGAAACCGAGTAGAGTCGAGTCAGCAGGAATGAATAACTGAGTCTTGAATAAATAATTGAGTTTATAATTATGATTAAAGAATTAATTTAATTTTTTTCTAGAATTTCCTAGAATATTTTATTATATTTGAAAATTTTTTCTTTTCCAACTAATTATCGAAGTCGATCGTTTACCTGTTTGTGAATGTTCGATTCTTGATATGAAAGTTTGTTTGTGAATGATTTGTGATGTTAGAAACCGAGAATTTATTTCGTAATTTTCTGAGTTTGTTTAACTCGAGAAATCGAGAAAAACGAGACGTAAAGTGTGAATAGTGATTTTTATCCTTTTTGGATTATTTTATGAATAAAATATTTAGATATTTTTAAAGTCAAGTACTTGAGTTCAGAGTCAGTTGGTTTATGTAATACCCCGAATTTTTATAAGTCCTTAAGTGCGTTCTAAACTTCATAATATGCCTAGAATAATAAGATTTTTCTCAAGAAAAAGGAATTTGTTTGAAATGACCAAATTGCCCTTATGTGCTTTGACTTGAATTTTCTCGTCTTGATTATTCGAATCGAGTCTGTGATGCATTGATTGAATTTATTTATATGAGTTTGAGCATGAGTATGAATTCCGGAGAATTTTGAGAATTTTTACTTTTCAGTGAATAGTAATGAGAACCGAGAAAACACTATTCACCGACGAACTTAGAATTTGACCTAATTAGTGTCTTTTGAATCTAGATTTAATTCTAAGGCCCCTGAGATATGTTAGAAGCTTATCCGAGATCACCTGAGAGAATTCTAGGAGTTTAGTTTTTAATGGATTAATTAGCCGATTGATTTTTAGGTTTTTCTTCGTTACTTGGAATTTTGACCTAAAAATTTGATATTCGGAATCCTTGATTTATTTCGTGAGATATGAGATAGAGTTGAGGTGTTTTCGATGTCGGAAACGAGATGAGGAGAGTTTAGAGCCGTTTTTAGTATAAATGAAATAACACGTGCCTATTCTACCGGAAAACTTTTCATTCGGGGAAAATTATACCTGTAATAAAATGGGAATCTCTCTCTCATCTCTCTCCCTCTCTCAACCGACCTCCCCCTCTCTCTCTCTCCCTAATCTCTCCCTAGAAAACCTATTTTCAACTCCTATATGGAATAATTATAATGATATTCCTTTCTTAACTTCTTTCATTTGCTAAATTCATTTCATTTTCATCATTCATCCATCTCATCACTCTCTCTCGTGCCTTATCAAAGAAGAAGAAAAGAAAATTTCTCTCTCCCTCTCTTCCCCTTTTTGCCGTGAGAAAGATATACACACACATAGTTGAGAAATCCTCCATTGAAGCTTCAAATCATCAAGCTTTCAAGCTTCAATCTTCAAGAGATCATCATCCTTTCCAATCCTTCAAGCTCTAAGTGAAGAGGTAAAAATCCATTTAAATCTTGAGTTCAATATCAAATACAAATCATCTCTATTTTCTTCATAATTTTCGGCACTCATGCCTTTGGAGAGATGATTGATTTTTATCTTATTTTTCTTGAGGATTCAAGATGAAATCCACCATGGAAATTCAAACTAGAGTTTGAGCCTCCAAACCCCTTCAATTCGGTCCAAGAAGAATCAAGAGGAGAGCTTGATTTTAATTTCTTAAAAGTAGGTTAATTCATTTGATTACTTGTATATTTGTAATCTCTAATCCCTAAAAGAAAGAAAAATGCATGTTTTAATTTTATGCTTAGGCAAACTAGGAATTCGAGGTGAGAATTGAGTGAAGAAATCGTTAGAGAAATCGAGCCTAGGATTTAATCTATGAGTTAAAAGAGAAAAGAGAAATAAAACCCCTAAAAATTCTATGAAAGCCGGGATATAGGAGAAAGAGGAGGAAAAATCGATTTTTGTGATTTCTTGTTGATTTAATTGTCTATATGTATTTTTGGGTATGATTTACATGATTATTTATGCATGAAAATTTGAGAAAAATCCATGCCTAAAATATGTATGTGTGCCGTGAGTTTTGGGGCAAGGAGGAGGAAATTATTTTGATTATTTGTTTGATGATTTGTTGATGTTATGAGCATGAGATAAAAAGTGGGTTATAGATAATTTAATTCATTATGTTGTTATGGAGGAGAAATTGATATTTATGCATGTTTATGGAAGAAAAATTGTTTTGGTGATTTTTAGTGTTTTTGATGGTTTTGATGTTATGAGGATTTGAGTATGTTTGTGTGAAATTTTGAGTGTTAGATGTTCGATAAGTGTTTTTGAGATGAAAAAATTGAAATTTCAAGCATAAAAACATGAAAGAAAATCGAAAATTAGAACTTGAATGCCTAGTGTGTGTTCTAGGTGTTCTTGGTGAAAATATGAGTTTTTGAATGAGTGTTCTTGGTGTTCTAGGTGTTCTAGGTGTTCTTGGTGCAATTTTTGAAGATTTAAAGAACATTAAAATTAATTGTGAAATAAAATAAAATTAATTATTAATTAATAAAATAATTCGAAAATAGAGAAAATAAAATTAAATAGAAATAAAAGAGAAAAATTATTAAATTGATAATAAGTTATTAAATTGAGAAAAATAAAGAAAAGTAGTTCTTTATTAAATAATTAGAGTTAGAAGGAGAAAATTTAGTAAAATAAATAATGGAAAATTAAAAGAGACGATAGTTAAAAAATAAAAAGACGAGTTAGAGTTAAAGAAATGGAATTAGAAATCGAGTATAAAATTTGAGACGAGTAGCTGAGGTTAAGCCGTTCGATTGAACGAGAAATAACGAGAAATAATAATAAAGTTAGAATTAAATAATTTAAAAAGTATTTCTTAATAAAATAAAAAATAATAGAGTATGAGAATAATAAATCGAGTTGAGTTTTAAATAGAAAACGAATTTCGATTGAATAAGAGTTTAATGGAGAATGATAAAAGAGAAATTATAATAATAGAATAAATAATAGTACGTATGCGAGTACGTATATGAAATTAAGGAAAGACGATGTATGTTGGAAAAGATGTCGTATATTGAGTCAAAGAATATTAAATGATAATTTGAGTTTTAAACTCTTATTACTTGAATTTTTGATTGCTTTATTTAAAAAACGAGAATCTATTTTATAAGATTGAAGTTAACATTTTTTAAAACTAGAGTCGAGCAATATTATGTGAGTGTTAATTTAGTTGAAATATGAATCATGTCGAGATTGTATGTTTGATTGAATTTCTATGTTAAGTTATTATGCTTAAATTAACTTATGTGATTGAATAAATGATTATGCCTTGTTATATGAAATCAATCGTTCAAATGGTTGAGAATGCTTATATATGCAACGTAATTAATTTGAATGACGTGAGTCGAATCGAGTATTCAAATAAAAACAACTTTGAGTGATGAAGTCGAGAAAAGTAATATATTCTTAACTAGTGAGAAGTGCTAAGTAGAAGTGATTTATAACGAGAATACGAGACGAAGTAATTAGTAACCGAGTAGAGTCGACGAGTCGAGAACGAGAAAGTTGAGAAAGGATATTGATTTAGAAAAGATAAAAATAGAGAGAGTCGAGTCAAGTAGAAGTCCTTCAGTCGAAGCCAAAATCTACTTTACGTCTTTCGCGTCGAGTCTTATTCTTTTATCAATGTCAAATTGTGAAGGACCGAGCAGGACGAACAAGTAGCAAGGACAATCAAAAGTAAGCCGCCTAGCTAGACTTCGGAAGTCAGGTGGGCTTTTCTAAAACCAAGATCTCCGATGAATGCTATTATGATTATTGAGTATTATTATGTGAATGTTGAAGTTCAATTGACTTACCGTTTTTATATAAGTTTTTGGTATGCATTATCATCTGCTTAAGATATGAATGCCCTGTGAAAGACAGGAACCCACGTGTGGTATTTGAATGGTTTGAGGTGACTGTGAGCTTTACTTCGGTTTAGCCGGTCACAGTGTTTGAGAAGGAGACCTACTTCTCAGCACAGAGTTAAAATGGTAGATGATACATGCCTTTGTTGAGTATATATTATGTTTTGACTGTGCAGTCTATTCAGAAAAGAAAATGTTTTTGCATTCACAAGTAAACGTTTTTAACTGCATAAATACTTGTGATGCTTCGGCAAGACAAATTCAATTGTATAGCTCTAAGAGCAAGTTTTCAAATATTTTTGGCACGTGTTCACTGAGTACGAAGTACTCAGCCCTGCATGTATTTCTAAACGTGCAGGTTAGTGGGATGTGGATGGCGTGGGCAGCTTGGTGGTGTGGTGTGTTTTCTTTGAGTCGAAAGTTGACTGGCAATTACATGTCGTCATACATGTAGTTGTTGGGATCGAGTCGAGGTTTCCGCTGCAATGCTATGATAAAGATGTCTGTTTATATGTTTTTGAACCAATACCTTGATATTCTGTTGATTAAGAGCGATGTGCTTGATACAATTTATGGTTTTTGTTGATTGTCATTTCTTGTGACCTTGATATTCCTTATTCTGTTTGGACTTGGTATGTAAATTATCCATGCTCGTTTGATGTTTTAGTTGGGACTTGGAAGCATGTTCTATTTGTTATCGCTTTCAGTCAATATTTCCTTGTTTTTCCCGAGCATGATTCCCTTATTTGAGTTGAGTTGATGGATGGTTAGTAGTATTAGTGACGTTAGTCCCACCTCGGGAGTCGGGGTGTGACAGTTTAGTACTTGAATAGAATCGAGAAACCGAAGAAGATTGAGTTAGAAAATCCGAGATAAGTTAAGGAAACCTGAGTCAAGTAGAAGTCCTTCAGCTGAGCGTTAGAACTCATTTTTCATTTTCGAGAAATAGAACTCGTCCTTATAAGAAAATTAACCTTGAAGAAACGAGTGAAGTTCGATAATAAGAAGCGAGTGGAGTCCAGAAGTAATGAGCGAGACGAAACTAGGTATTCCGAGCAAAACCACTGGATGACAGGTGGGCTTCCTGACCAAAATAAATCGATGAATGTGATTACTATTATCATATTATGTGAGTTTTTAAATTAATTGACTTACCATTTTATCTGAGTTTTTGGTATGTTTAATCATCTACTTGAGTTATTATTATCCTGTGTGAGACAGGAACACACGTGTTGTTAATTGTTTGAAGTGACTGTGAACCTTACTTCGGTTAGGCCAGTCACAGTGTTTGAGAAGGAGGCTTACTTCTCAACACACGAGATTATGTGGTAGATTGATTCATACTTGATATATATTACTGCTTGCGCAAGCATTTTTAAAAGTGAAATGATTTTCCTGCATGCACAAGTTAACTATTTTACAACCCTAACACTTGTGATGCAGCAAGAGAGGCAAGTTCAATTATATAGCTCTATCGAGCAAGCTTTCAATTTATTTTGGCATGTGTTCACTGAGTACGAAGTATTCAGCCCTGCATGTTATTTCTAAAACGTGCAGGTTCGCTCGGATGATGATGGTGCGGTGTGCTTGGAGGCGTTCGTTGTTTCGAGTCAAGTTTGTTTAAGCTTGGGTTATATGTCTTCATACATATAACTTTGGGACTTGATGTAATATTTCACTGCAATGCCGATACTTAATCGTGTTTTAAAGTCTTCCAACTCTGATATTTACTTGATGAGTTTCATGCTCGACACCTTATTTGATTTCATCTCAACTCTTACATAACAAGTTTATTTAATTGAGCTTTTGAGATGGATAATTGAAAGCAAGTTAATCATTTGTTGATGTTTACAATTATGCAAGTGTCTTATGCAAGTTAAACCGATTATAGATACTATGTCAGGGTTCAGTTCATAATTAAAAGGAACGAAACAGCAGGTATAATTATGCAAGTGTCTTATGCAAGCTAGTTCATACTTCAATGATATTTGAGTTAACCAGCTCCTTAGATATGTATTGAAAAAATGATGAGACAAGCTTAGTCCTCCTTCTTGAAATTCCTTGTAACATGGAATTGACTGAAGTACTGAATAGCTAGCTCGCATAGAGATATCAGACTGTAAAGAGTCAAGATTAGATACTGTCCAAATAAAGTTGATAGCTTCTTCTTAAAATTCAACATTTTCTTTCAATCTATGAGCCAGGTAAATATTAAATGAGATGAGGAGATAATCGTTGACTGCATTCTTTCAACTAACTTTAAAATATTTGAATCAGAGAAGCATACCATTCTTTTGGGTAGTCTATACGAGCAATTTTTTAGATCAATATGGCCAAAGTATGAGCAATATGAATTATGGGTTCTTCTTTTACAAGATAGAAGGGAAATAGATACTGAAAGGCCTTGTCTTAATATTTGGTGAAAGTTAACGTTCATACAGATTCATAAAAAACTGAAAATTAGAAAACACAATGCATAAATTAAAGTACAATAGAGAATTCCTAGTAAGGGTTTATAGAACATCAATCACTTCTGGACACGCCACCCCTCGTCCTAGCAGCTTTACTAGGTTTATCAACAACTTCACCACTAACGCTTGGTGTTGAAACAACGAAGGTTGAAGATCCCGCAACACTATTATCATTGTTGATCACATCGAAAATTCCTTCGAGATAATGCCAGTTAAGTTCACCTTCGATCATGTAGACGCATGCCTCTGGGCGAACCTGTGTCATACAATACCACAATGATGAGAAGATTTATAGTTAAAAAATTAATAGTTTAAAAAAATAAGCCTCAACAACAACTAAGCAACATATTACGCTTGCAATTCGTATTCAATCTTCTTGTGTAGCATGTATCCTGTTATTTATGTAATCACAACGAACGTTAGGTTGGCTCTGTAACCACTTAAACAAAAAGTGACGCTCCCGCCACTCCCCAAACTTTAATTGATAAGCCACCATTGGAATATCCACATCATATTCTTCAAACATTTCCTTCTGCACTTTCCTAAGAGCAGCTTGTGTTTGACCAATATGGATTAAATTCCATTCACCCAGAAATTTTTCGAATTCTAACTTCTCAAGAACCCTGATTTCAACCTCACGGGTCCATGGAGCTGTATAAAATTGATCATTTTGTGAAACAGGCATTGGTGTCATCTCAGTTAGTGCTTGAGTGATCTAGCAACTCCACTTATATAAGAACAAACTCACCTACCCCATTCACTCCCTCAACCACCTAGTTTATCATTATCTATAAACAAACAAAGACATGTGACAAAAACAAACAAAAAGTAAACAAAGACATGTGACAAAAACAAACAAAAAGTACTATGGCATAATAGTGCAATTTCTTTGCAGCTGAGTTCCCTCTACACATGCATCACCAACACATTCTACCACCTCTAGTTGTATCGAGTCTAGTGGGCGATACACCATAAGCTAAACACTCGACAATTTTAACAAAAATGATGCTACAATTTGCTGTTCCATCTTGTAGTGGAGTGTCGTCGTCCCGAAATATATCCTATTTTCCCTTTAGCCGATGAGTCATGCCCATCTTCTCCCACAGCTCAAAATGACGAAAAAGTGAAGGAATATTGCGAGCCATAACTTGAAAAGGTTTCACCACATCTGCCCATTTGTATGGTTTAGAATCATACACAGTGATGCACTGCTCCTCGAAGTTGATTTCGTATGTGACCCAATGGTCACTGTTAATATTGGCAACACCGAGAACACAGTTAATGTTTGTCCACGGGATGCCATCAACATAGGGGCGTGTTCCTTTCATGTATTTAATGAGATACTTCAGAGTAGTGCTCCAATCTGTTTTTGCAAGTGCATCCTGCAAATAAACAAAATTTATATACAGAAACAATCATTGTTGAAATTATGAATGGAAAAAGCTATGTAATGCTAAGTACCGTGGCCCAGTGTTCGATGATGCTCCAGTCTCTTTTCATCTTAGCTTCAACGCTAACATCTCGATTATATTTGAACAACATCAAACAAAGCAAGGCATCTATATGCTGAATGCAGTACATATATATAAAAATATTGTGAGATTCAATCAATATAGTGACCAATTCAAGTGCTATCAATTCTATTTGGCAGTGCAACAATTCGTACAAATCCTGATAGAGTTGGGTTGAAGAAAGCTATTTAAACTACTTACCTCTTCAGAAAGCCAACCCTTTCGTTTCTGCAGATCGACAAACCAATTAGCTGTAACCAACTCGTTACTCGGCAATTTGATGAGAGGTGGTCTGCAACAGATAGACGAAGGCTATTTAACACATTAAAGAAAAATGTTTACATTAAAGAAATACCACAATTTATTTACACTATTATAATATCGAATAGCTCATGTACCTTGCTGTTCCAGCATGATAAGCTTTTTTCCATTCTTCGAACTCTTTCATTTCCTTTAAAGAAAAATCAATGTCTGAATGATCAAACTCAGAATCCACCTTTTCGGGTTTTGATGCTTTCCGGCTGGTTCGTGGGGTTGATTGCTTTTTTTGAACCTGGGAAGGGGGCACAGGTGGCTTTTTTATGGACTTGGAAGGTGGAGTTGTTTCATTTTCTTTCACTGATTTTGATAGAGGTGGAGATGTGTGTTTCAAGGACTCGTTTTTTTCCACAAGTTTTGATAGACCTTTCATAGCTAATCGAGAAGATGAACGGGCCAAAACTGAGGGTTGCTCAGAACAAATTTCAGGTTGAGGTTGGTTGGAAATCTGGGGACTTGCCTGAATTTGGGCTTCATTGTTTGTCTGCATTTCAGCTACAATCTCATCCACACATCTGCTAATCGAGAAACTCTCATTATCTGCAACATTAGTTTCTTTCCCTTTGTGTCCTTCCTCGACTTTGTTAAGAACCTGCATAATTAAATCCTTCATCTCCTGAATATTAGCTTCAACAGCCTCCACTCTTTTCACGTTAGCAACTTCAAGGGCATCTATTCTTTTCATGACAACATCTTCCATGGCATCCATTCTTTTCATGTTAGCAGCTTCAAACACATCGAAACGCCTCTGAATCTCATTCATAACATGGGTTGATTCCTGCATAAATAATGTAATCAGTCTCATATATGTTGTAAAGAATCAATCATGTTGCTTAACACTGTTAAAACCTCACATTGATATCAAATTCCTTCCCACGGACATTCTCATCTGGTGAGATATTCTCATTCAAAGCAGACTGAGAACATGATTCGTCTCTTATCCTAACTGATTGACGCAAGACTTCCTTCATACCAAGCTTCTTCTCACCCTTCTTCTCAATTGAGTCTTTTCGACCTTTCTTATTAGGGTGTGCCTTGTTCTCATCATCATCACTACAAGTTTCGTAATCAAGCCTTCGATTACGTTTCTTCAAGGGCACCTCCACTTCCTCCTCGGTCTGTTCCTCCTAGAGCAGAATGCTACATCCATCTCTAGCATTTGGAAGGCCTAATTCAGCAAGATACTCCATCTCATCCTCGGATGGCACAATAGGCACCTGTGGTTTGAATGTTAAAATTTATCATGATTAAACTAAAGCAAATGCATTTGTATTGATAAAAACATGTACCGGTTTTATGCCACAAGAAGGTGTGAAAAATCTGGCACTGAGGTCCTCAAATCGGAAGGCATATGTGGAATTCCATCTCACCATCCTTGGAATGCTATGTTCGGTATTTAAAACTCGAGAACCAGTATAATCTCCCAAACCTGGAATGACCTCGTATGCCCATGCTTGCAAAGCATAAACAAAGCCATGTATCTCGCAACTGACAGACTTATTATCACCTTTAAGCCTAACTATATTATCTTTTGCATTGTACAAGCTACTAATCAAAAAATCATAAGCTACGCGACCCCAAGAAAAGTTTTTAAATGCTTTCATATCATCAATCAAGTGAATATAATGCATGTCGATCCCCTTCGATGTAAGATCCCTTATCAAAAGCATAGAGTATACAACATACAAATGTGCCAATTGCAGAGATTGGGGTGAGTTACCCGCGCTCTTCCTACACTCAGATTTAAATGATTGATAAATTTCACTAACAACAATTTTACGTTGCCCTCCAAAAAATTGAAGATGTGCCGTACTACATGTCGGAGGGGGTGCAGCTTCCTTAAAATTTAATCCGGTCATTTGTGCGAATTGTGTAGGACCGAACTCAATCAATTTTCCATTAATCTTAAAAACGAGAATGCCACGACCCTTAAAATTACTTCGTAGACATAATAATAGATGGTGAATCAACTGACCTTGGAATTGCATTTCAGGAATTTCAAACAATTTACCAAAACAGAATTTCTGCATTTCTGCCATGTTATGAGGCGAGAGACACTTCCTTATTTTGCCAAGAAACCATAAATGAGCTCTTGTTGATATATGACAACCTTAAAAAAAATGAACATGAATCATAAACTCTCTCAATTTTGTAATCATCAATATAATCATCAAAAAAATTGTTCTTGAGTAATAAACCACATCAGAAAGCCAACTAATCTCATTATTATTCCATATACATCAGGAGCACATGCTATTCCTATAATAGCTTCTATGAGAAGAGGAATACCATCGCTTAACCCGCATTTTATAGTAATTGAAGTTAATGTTTGTTAAGCTTGTTCAATTTCAGTAATCATGTCAGAAGCACAAGAATATGTAGTGAAATAAAACTGTTTTTTCCACTCTCAACAATCATATCTATGACATTAATCAGAACAAAAGTCCAACCACAAATATAATATCATTAAATCCAAATAAGATTTTCATGACAACAACTAAAGGTGATGATATTAGGACAAATTTTGTAGAGTTACTTCTGATACTATATATTAAGCTTCTAGTAACAACTAAACAAAACCTGACTTTAACGTTGTTAGCTGATTCCTTCACTTTGCTATGACAATGAACTATACATACTTGGTGTGAGATGATTTTTTTTTTATTTGATAAAATAATAATAATTTATACATTGATAGTTCTGACTTTAATAGGCTAATTTAATTTGTAATATGAAATCTGTCATTGTGAATTATTCGAAGTTTTGTTACTAATGCTGATGCCAAAGTTGGTGCACACTACTTGGGGATTACGAAATTAGGGCAGTTAATTAGGGATGCCCAAATAAAAAAAAAACCTAATTTTACAGCAAGAAAAAGAAATTCATTATCTCAAAACACAAACAAAACACAACATAATCACACCACAACAAATCATAAGACGGGAAATTAAAAAGAAATCACCTTTACGGGTGTTGCTCTTGATGCTGCTGCGAGGTAGTTTGTAACCACGTTGTGGGTTTCTTTTAGCATAATGTATCTCACCAGATGAATCACTACTAAATTCCGCTTCTTCGTTGTCGTGGTTATAGTTTTGGGTCTCTGGGCCGCCCTCACTCGACTGCATTTCAGATTGCTTTTCGAAATCCCCCATTTCTTTTACTGCAACTCCTTGTCTTTTTCTTGCCATCTTTCATCGATCTTCTTCTTCTGTTTCGATCTTCTTCTTCTGTTTTCTTGTTCGATGGGGAGGAAGAGAAATAGTGTCACTGCGTTTTTTTTTTTGTGAGAGAAAAACTTCTAAGAGGAAGACACGGCTGCGCAGGGGTTCTTCATTTTGTTATTAGTTCTTTTGGAGAAAATAAATATATATATATATATATAAATTTTACTTTAAAACATTAATGGAAAATTTGAACTTAATTAAATTAATTAATTATAATTAATTAATGTGGCAATATTCTAATATCATCTAATTAATTTTTACATTAGTAAATTTTGTTTGGCAACACAAATTTATCGACAAAAATGCATTAGTTGTAAATGGCGACACAATGGCGACATACAAGAAGCAAAACCACTAATTATTTTGGATGGATTACACGTGTCAAGCATCCAACGGGTCGACCTTTGAGAGGTCGACCTAGCATAGTATTTCCCCTCAATATTTTTCCAGCTCGAAAGTCTAGGCGTGAGAAAGAAAAAGCATCTCTCTAGAAGCTAGAATCCCCAAGTCACTATATGATAGTGAAATTTTTTTTTCAATTCTTGTATTATATTGCTTCTGAAAGAGAAACCCCATAACCACATATGTCCCAGTGCTATCAATGGACTATAGCATCACTCTAAAAAAAGGCCCCTTTTGAGACTTATGATCTCAACTCAAGTTGACTTTAAGTTATACTTCCTCTCTTTCGATGAACAAGTCTTGTTACTGTTCAGCACGAATGTTAAAGTTATATAAGAGTATAAATATAGAAATTGGATATACTTCACTATTTTTTGCGAGTTAATTATTTCTTTATTTGGAAATATTACAAATTCACTAGGACAACCTCAAAAGGAAAGAAAGACAAGTTAGGGACTAATTAACAACTTATTATTAAAATTGTATTTATTGTATAAGGTATACACCAGAAAAGTGTATATATAGGACGAACTAACAAGTCCAAAATGATATATAAATGTAATTAAGTAAGTGAAAATGCACGAGTTGAAAGTTAACAAGGGAAACGAGAATTTTATTTCGTGAGAGCTTACATGACATGTAGGAGAGATAAACAAACCATAGTAGCATAGCATCACACATGTATTTTTTTTTTTTTTTTTGAACAAAACATTGTAACAAAGGTATAAAAAAAATCTCAATCTCCCATGGATCTCTCCTCACACAAACTGACCAAGGTACTCCTCCACGGTGGTGTATTTCACATCCGGATAGAGCTCCGACGCCTCAACCCCGAACGACGGCTCGATTTTGAAGTAAGTCTGGTCGCCTTTCACAAAGGTTGAGTGGTTGATGGCTAGTATGACGTTGAAGGGAATGGGAGATTCTGCAAATTATGCAAGCCACATACAATAACATGATTCATCAAGATGAATTATTAGGACTCAAATTGAGAGCATTTTAATTTCTTCACAAATTGATTCGATTTTCGGTCAATTAAAGATGAATGAATGGAGTGATCATCACCTTGGATCTGCTTCAAGAGTTGTTCCTCAGGAATGAACTCTTTCTCAAGAGTCTTGTTGATCTTCTTCTCCCATAACGCGACGAGCTCGTTGAATGAGTATATGTTTTTAGAAGGCTTAATGTAGACGATCTTGTTCAAAGTTCTTGGATCATCCACAGCTTTGATGGTGTATATGCCAATGTCATGTTCAACATTGAACACAGCTACATGCATGAAATTTATTTAATTTAATTATATGCACATTTTGAGGTTTTATTAATTCAAATGATCTGTCTTCTAATTATATACGATAGCCGCGTTGACAGTCATAAATCTACGTGAAATGTTTTGAATATTACTAAAATTAGTGGTGACTTATACTGCCAAAAATTATCCAGTATTATTAAAATCAATCGATCTAGATCGAAATAAAACTCATTACTTCAATAAATACTAGATCGAAATAAAACTCATTACTTCAATAAATATATATACTAACTATATCAAAGTCGAAAGTGTGTTATATTTGTAAAAATTGAAACAAATTTTGCGTGTAAACTAACTGTACATAATCTACCCCATACTTCTTTTTTGAAAGGTCAACAAACATGAGATAAATTTAAATAATCTACCCTATACTTTGATGAATTGAACAATTTTGTTATTTGATCGTGTAATTATACCAATACTTAACTTTATGCATCTAATCTATCACTTAACAGCATTATAATTATTCCGCAAAATTGAGAAAGAAGCTAGTATTTCATTTTCGGATAGAGATGGATAGCACTATATTTGGTGGGCAAAAATGCTCTCTTTTAACGACCACCAACACCTCAATATCATGATATACCCCACTTACGCAAACACATGAACAAAACCCAAAAGAAAAAGTTGGCCACAACAACCATTCTTGAAAATGAAGATTAAATTTGGAATGATCATGGATGTTTGAATTGATTACCTTTAGCATTTCCGTCGCCGTAAATGACGACTTTGTCCTTGGGCGGCGGCGGAGCGAAGGCGCCCGGCTGCGCCAGCGTCGGCAGCGAGTAGCCGGCGAAGTAGTTGGACGACACGTAGGTGTACGGAATGCCTTCCGCCTCAATCGCTCTGCGGATTTTCGCCTTCGCTTCAAATGCTGACTTGGCAGGCTCTACCGCGCGCGTGCGATCCACGTCGTTCCCGAATTCCGAAGGGAAGAACCTCTGACACATTCAAATTAAACCATGCGTTAATCTCGTACAAAACAAAACGTAACAACCTCGTACAAAGTCGAAAATGTGAGAGAGAGAGAGAGAAAGAGAGAGAGAGAGAGAGAGAGAGAGAGAGAGAGAGAGAGAGAGAACCTTGACATTCCCAGCTTCTTTAATGGCGGCAATGATCTTAACTTGATCATTCAATTGCAGCTGCCCCACAGTAGAGATGACAACATCCACTTGTTTTATGGCTTTCACCAAACTATCATGATCATTCAAATCACCCTGCACACACACACACACACACAAAGAAACTTATCAGCTATTTTACACACACAACACGCACTGATCACACTATGGATACATACAGAGAGAATGGTGACGCCGGAATTCTTGAAGCCTTGAACGAGTGGGGCTTTGGCCGGATCGGAAATGGTGCTTTCTCTCACTAAAGCAAAGGTGGGGTGGCCGGACTTTGCGCTGGCTTCCACGATGAATTTACCGATGTACCCCGTTCCACCGATGATCAGAATCTTGCTTTTCTCTGCCATTTTTATTTTTACAAAATATTCCTTCTTCTTCTGGAGATTCTAGAAAAAGAATTAATCTGCGCTTTTCACAGTTTGATGAAAAAATGAGCGTGCATGGTCTGTATTATATATAGACTATAGTTTAGTAACGGGTCGAGTAAATTTACAAAACTAACCCTGTCACGCCCTAGAATGTTCGTGGCGACAAACATTTGACACCTAATTATTAACACGAATTCTGAGTGGAGATAATTGTGTATCGAACCCCATCACCAACTTTTACAAAAAAGATCAAGAATATTTCTAAGTTTCAAGGTTACGTTTTTTTGTTTTTGAAGAAAGGTCACGTTAAGTTTGGCCGAAAGAGACGATACTGCCATTGCATATTTGAAAGGTAACAAATTCGTCCAATCTTCATATCCCATCTTTGCGAAAAATTGCAACTACACATCTTAAAAGAGACAATGCCATGCATTTGAGCGGTAGCAAATTAACTAGTCCAATCTTCATATCCAATCTTTAACAAAAATTGTAATTTGACCCCAGGGAACATCCAACCGTTGCGACTTCAGTCTATAAACAGTGAGGTCTTTAATTCAAATCCCACCACTCCCCTTCCTTTAGTAAAAAAGAACAAAAATTGTAATTTTGTTACATATATATCACATCCCGGCCCGAGGTGGCATATAAAATTTCACATTTTTGAATAATGGATACTTGAGATTCTTGCTTTGTCAAAGGGATACAAATTTACCCTACTAGACTAATCTACCACAGACTGTTATTAAATTAATTATTTTTTGTTAATTGACTCTATTAATTAATGAGGCTTAACAATATATATCTTCGGTCATTAAAGTTAACGACCACATATTTTGTCGTAATTCCTTCGTGAGTCTTGGGATATAATGTTGTTTGCAGGTGCGGAACCACAACTATGCAAGGGGCCCTCCCTAAACTTTTTTTATTCGTAAAAGTAATTCGTCATTCATTTATACTACTGTGGTTCCACTGCGTTTAGAATATGGAAAACTATTTTAAGGTAAAATAACATCACATATATCTTAAAGAATGTATCAAAAAATTCAGTTCAAGTCAACAGTTTATAAAAAAAATCTCATTAAAGAGAAATTTGCGGTGCATCATCTAGCCCCTTAACTTTTTTTCCAACTTTTCATTTACCAACTTGCTTAAAAGAAAAAAAATGTGAAGCCGTAAATGTAGATTCGTCATATTCTTCCCCATCCATCAACCAAAAAAACGAAAGTAATGCGGTAAGCGTAAATTGCCAAGAAAATTTACAAGTTAGTAAAACTTTTTTGTTTATAACCTTTTAATATTCTTTTTAACTATTAATCAATGGTTCAATTTTAAGAATTTACACAGGGGCCCGGTCTTAGCCCCACTCCTGAATTTTTTGCAAAAACAAAAAATAGAAAAACTATAAAGCAAGTATCCAAATGCAATTTTCTTGATTGTATTAATATTTTTATTGAAATTGAGTAAGGAAATTGGAGATGTCATAATGATGTAAGAACTAAAATCATGCTTGCAACAGATGTATGTGGACAAGGTTGTGGTGGATATTCACATTGATTAATATATGGTCATCAGAGAGGATGTAAATTCTTTTTTTCTTTTTTTGGTTTAAATGTCGGCGGATATGAACGTTGATGTCTAAGTTAAGCTTGTGCTATATGTCCACAGATGAATCAGGACGTAATTGCGGTCGAATTCGGGGCAGTAAATACTAATTTATTGTTTAAGGTATTCCTAATTTTTACATAAAAGAATAAAATTTGAATTTTCTTAATATGGAAAATATTAATTATAATTGTATAACATTACAAAAATATTGTCATTTTGTTTTTAAGACATTTTGTCTGTCATCCACTTTCCATAAGTAATTAGGATTCACTCCTTTTTTTTAAGTGTCCTATAAAGAAAAAAAAAATACAAAAACCAAGAAAGCATGAAATATTACTTTTATACCCGTATTTATTATTTTCAAAGTCTAATAGTTACATTTTCTATTACCTTTTGTGAGCGTAAAATACGAATTTTATTGTATTTTAGTACAAAAATTTCGTAATAAGACACTTAAAGGAATAATTGTTTTTCTCAATAAAACACTTAAAAAAACAGAGGGATTCTATTTTAGAATTGCACTAGCTTTGTGATTAATTAATCAAGTACTCATCAAGTATTGCAGGTACTCAACAATATTTAATTAGTAGTTGATGCCTAATTAAGCTTGTGCTTTAATTGTGCCACGGATGAATCGGGACGTAATTGTAGTCGAATTTGTGGCAGTAAATACTAATTATGTACTCTATTCCTAATTTTCAGGGCAGTTGCTGGTTGTCAAGAAACTATGCTAAACCTTGATTTAGAAAAAAAAAAAAAACACAACTTAATTTCAGAAACGAGAGAAAACCAAAACCCTTAATTTCCGAAAGTTATTTGATTATTATTCTTAAGAGGTGTGTTCTAGTGAGTCGGTTATTGATACGGCCAACGAACATGCGGAAGCAAGACTCGAACACACGTCAACTGAGAGGTTGATTCAATCTAATTACAAGCTGAATTAATAGAGGTTAAAACACTTATTAAACTGATCTAAATCGAAAATTGAACAAGGAACAGAACAAAACACAAAACAAAGACCAATCTATCGATTAAAACCCTAGAAAACAACATGATTGGAATCTATAGCAAATCAACTCCAATTAAGCTCAAATTTTCACAAGACTTATAAATTGCAGTCACGAACAACATATCCAAAAATCAGCAAATTCGCGCGAGTAGAACTCAAAAATGCACTGTGCTCAATCTGGTTCGATTTAGGGTTTTGGTGATGCGATGAAGATGGGAAATGGCTGGGCTTTTTATGTACGAAGTATGATGATGATAAGAAGGCGTGATTGGTGATTGAAGAGCACAAAAGGAAAGTCAAAAATAGATTGGAGATTTACCTCAATACGGACCCCGAATCGACGAACGATTGAAACACATATCACGGAAGCAATTCTCCGGCGGCGTAGATAACCCGAGACCCACACAAGATCATGAACGAACTATAGAATTTCATATTCAAAGATGCCAAAATCGAATCCTACCAAGAACTAGGGTTTGTGTGCTTTGTAAAACACGTGAGACAATGCTGAAAACGAATCAATTTTTCATTCAAACAAGTCTGTGAACAGTAAATCCGAAAATAATATAAATACTAGACTAGTTCCTAAGCTAGGTTTCGAAATTAACAAGTCTTGGGCTTGGAAATTTCGAACTAGGCTAAACTTATAAAATAAATAAATCCATGGGCCCAATACGCCTAAACGAATTGCAGTATTTGAGCTCTAATTAAAATTGGATAAAACAAAATGTAGAGCTGGATAAAATAATTAAATCAAGTGACCTAGTTGCCCTCCTCGATGCTCATAAAATTCACCAACTTGTACTGTCGGGATTCAGCTCCATCGTCCTCCAACTTTTTCTGAACATAGCACTGGAAATAACCTTGCAGCTTCTTGGCTCTTAATCTCGTCACTGGACCTCTAAGCTGCAATTCAGGGTTTAATACTTCAGTGATAGGTCCGGTCTCATCATTTCCCCCCTGCTGAAAAGAATTCGTCCTCGAATTCAACTCCTCCTCAACATCAAAATCATCTACAGGAAAAGGAGATAAATCAGAAACATTGAATGTATTGGAACACTTATACTCATCTGGAAGATCAATGCGGTAGGCATTGTCATTGACTCGAGCCACCACAGTGAACGGTCCATCTCCACGAGGTATTAGCTTCGACTTTCTTAGATTAGAAAAATATCCCGGGCTGAAGTGAAGCCAAACCTTATCACCGGGTTTGAACAACACTTGCTTATGGTGCGTATTCGCCTTTGTTGCGTTCCTCACGCCTTGAAGCTCAATCCTCGTTTTTACTTTCTCATGCATCTCTCGAACCTGTTCAGCCCTACGGGAACCTTGCAAACTCGAAAGATGATCAGTAGGTAAAGGAATAAGATCCGTTGGAGTCAATGGATTAAAGCCATAAACGACCTCAAATGGGGACATATGTGTAGAAGAATGCACAACCCTGTTATAAGCAAATTCAGCAAATGGCAAACATTCTTCCCATGACTTCAAATTATTTTTAACAAGTGCACGCAGTAAAGTACCTAACGTCCTATTAACTACTTCAATTTGGCCATCTGTTTGTGGATGACATGCAGTAGAAAATAAAAGTTTGGTACCCAACTTCCCCCTAGAACACGCCAGAAATGTCCCAAAAACTTGGAATCCCTATCAGACACAATGGTTCTAGGAACCCCATGCAGATGAACTACTTCATGGAGGAATAAATTTGCAATGTTAACAGCATCATCAGTTTGTCTGCAAGCAATAATATGAGACATCTTGGAAAAACGATCAACTACCACAAAATAGAATATTTCCCAGACTTATATCTAGGCAAACCAAGAATGAAATCCATGGATATATCGACCTAAGGGGACGACGGCACGGGCAAAGGCGTGTATAATCCAAAAAGACTCAAAGTAGACTTGGCTTTCCTACAAGTAATACAATGAGAACAGACTCTTTCAATATCACGTTTCGTGCGAGGCCAATAAAAATGCTCATGCAAAAGACTCAATGTCTTGGACATACCAAAATAACCCATCAATTCTCCTGCATGTGACTCTACAACTAGCAACTCACACATGGAACAATCAGGCACACATAATTTTGACTCTTTAAACAAGAATCCATCAGACACATAGAACGAATTAATAGCCCTAGACTTAGGTGTACAAAACGCAAATATGGGACCAAAGAATGGATCTGATTCATAGAAAGTCTTAATATGTTCAAATCCTAAGAACTGAGCATGCATAACAGACAGTAAAGTATACCTGCGAGATAAAGCATCAACAAACTACATTTTCTTCTCCTTTCTTGTACTTTATCACATAGGGAAAAGATTCGATGAATTCAACCCACCTGGCATGGCGTGAATTCAGATTCTGCTGCCCTTTCAAATGCTTCAAGGATTCATGATCAGTGTGAATCACGAACTCCTTTGGTCTCAGATAGTGCTGCCAAGTCTCCAAAGACCTCTTCAAGGCATACAGCTCCTTATTGTATGTGAAATACCTAAGGGCTGCTCCATTCAATTTTAAACTGAAAAATGCGACTGGTTTTCAAAATAACACCAATGCCTATACTAGAGGCATCACATTCAATCTCGAACATCTTATTAAAATCAGGTAAAGCCAACATAGGAGCATTGCATAATTTTGACTTCAACAGATTAAAAGCATACTCTTGGGCTTTGCCCCACTCAAACTTTCTATCTTTCCTACTCAATTCAGTCAATGGTGCAGCAATAGAAGAAAAATCTCGCACAAATCGATGATAAAAACTAGCTAATTCATGGAAAGATCTCACATCAGAACACGACTTAGGTGTGGGTCATTCCTCAATGACTTTCACCTTAGTCCTATCTACCTCAACACCACGACTGCTCACAACAAATCCCAGAAAAACAGCCTCATCCATGCAAAAGCAACACTTAGACAGGTTGGCATACAACTTAGCATCACGCAACAATTCAAAAACATGCCTAAGATGTCTAACATGCTCAGAAACACAAGTACTATAGATAAGGATATCATCGAAGTAAATAACAACATACTTTCCAAAAACATCACGCAACACATGATTCATCAAACGCATAAAAGTGTTAAGAGCATTAGTAAGTCCAAAAGGCATTACAAGCCATTCATACAAACCATGTTTAGTCTTAAATGCAGTTTTCCATTCATCCCCTTCAGCCATTCTAACTTGAAAATAACCAGAACGCAAATCAATCTTAGAAAATACTGAAGCTCCAGACAACTCATCTAGCATATCATCTAACCTGGAAATGGGAAAACAAAACTTTACCGTGATCTTATTGATAGCTCTGCAATCCATACACATACGCCATTCATTTGTCTTCTTTGGCACAAGAACCACAGGAACTGCACATGGCGACATGCTCTTTCTGATTCGCTTACTTTCCAACAATTCCCTAACTTATAGGTCTATTTTTTTGGTCTCCTCAGGGTTGGTCCGGTAAGCTAGCCTGTTGGGAAGGACTGCACCCGGCTAAAAGTCGATCTGATGCTCAATTCCTCGAATTGGCGGCAGAAAACTGAGAATCTCTTCTGGGAACACATCCTTGAACTCCTCCATCAAAGACTGCAAAACAGTAGGAACAATAGTGTCAGAAGTATCATAAGCCTTAAAAGTAACAAGAACGATAGGCTTACCAGCTTTGATGGCTTTTTGCTCTGATACCAAATTCAGAAACTGCTACCAAATTTATGATACGACCAACGAACATGCGCAAAGCAAGATTCGAACACACGTCAACTGAGAGGTTGATTCAATCTAATTACAAGCTGAATTAATAGAGGTTAAAACACTTATTAAACTGATCTAAATTAAATATTGAACAAGGAATAGAACAAAACACAAAACAAAGACCAATCTATCGATTAAAACCCTAGAAAATAACACGATTGGAATTTATAGCAAATCAATTTCGATTAAGCTTAAATTTTAACAAGACTTATAAATTGCAGTCACGAACAACATATCCAAAAATCAGCAAATTCGCACGAGTAGAACTCAAAAACGCACGGTGCTCAATTTGGTTCGATTTAGGGTTTTGGTGATGCGATGAAGATGGAAAATGGCTGGGCTTTTTATGGATGAAGTATGATGATGATAAGAAGGCATGATTGGTGATCGAAGATCACAAAAGAAAAGTCGAAAATAGATTGGAGATTTACCTCAATACGGATCCCGAATCGACGAACGATTGAAACACGTATCACGAAAGCAATTCTCCGGCGGCGTAGTTAACCCGAGATCCACACAAGATCACGAACGAACTATAGAATTTTAGATTCAAAGATGCCAAAATCGAATCCTACCAAGAACTAGGGTTTGTGTGCTTTGTAAAACACGTGTGACAATGCTGAAAACGAATCAATTTTTCATTCAAACAAGTCAGTGAACAGTAAATCCGAAAATAATATAAATACTAGACTAGTTCCTAAGCTAGGTTTCGAAATTAACAAGTCTTGGGCTTTAAAATTTCGAACTAGGCTAAACTTATAAAATAAATAAATCCATGGGCCCAATAAGCCTAAACGAATTGCAGTAATTGAGCTCTAATTAAAATTGAATAAAACAAAATGTAGAGCTGGATAAAATAATTAAATCAAGCGGCCTAGTTGCCCTCCTCGATGCTCATAAAATTCATCAATTTGTACTGTCGGGATTTAGCTCCATCGTCCTCCAACTTTTTCTGAACATAACACTGGAAATAACCTTGCACGTTCTTGGCTCTTAATCTCGTCACTAGACCTCTAAGCTGCAATTCTTGGTTTAATGCTTCAGTGCTAGGTCCGGTCACATCAGTTGTATAGTATACAACCACTTTTTATCGTATTATAGCACACCATGTTTGACTTTTCAACTCACTATTCACTCGTGGCACTGTTCATTTTTTTAATTTTTTTTCCCAGGTTACTGTTTTACCAAGTTTTTTTAATTACATATTTTATTTTTAAGTTTTTTTTATATTTTTCATTTTTTCCAGATTTTATTATTTCCAAAATTTTTTAGTAAACATTGTCATTACGAAACGTAAAGTTTCACAATCATTACATTTCGTCACGATAATATCTACTTTTTAATACGACAAGTTCTACTTTTAGTCAAACGTTAAAATAATTATTGTCGTTGGAAAAAGTAAACTTTTTTACTAAGAAACGTAAAGGTTCACAATCATTACATTTCTTCACGACAATGTCTACTTTTTAATACGACAAGTTCTACTTTTAGTCGAACGTTAAAGTAATTATTGTCGTTGGAAAAAATAAACTTTTTCACTAATAAACGTAAATTTTCACAATCATTACATTTTGTCACGACAATATTGAAAAAAATGAAGATGAAAAAAAAAATGTGGAAAAATAACAAAAAAAAGAAAAAAAAATCTGGAAAATAAAAAAAAATAGAAAAAATGGAAAAAGAAAAAAATAAATAAATAAAAAGAAAACAGAGAAAAAGAAAAAGAAATCTGAAAATTTAAAAAAAAAATAGAAAAAAAAAAAACAAAAAAGCTGGAAATTAAAAAAAGTAAAAAAAATAAAATAAATTGAAAGCAGAAACAAAAAGAAAAAAAAATCTGGAAATAAAAAAATAGAAAAAAAGAAATAAAGCAAATCTGGAAATAAAAAAAACAGGAAAAAAAAGAACAAAAAAGCTGGAAATTAAAAAAAGGAAAAAAAAAACACTTAAACACTTAAAAGACAAAATACACTAAAGACAAAAAGTGGGTGTATAGTTGATGAACCCATATTTTTGTCCATCTTTTCTTGTGTTTATCTTGTGTTTCTTAGTCTTTATCGAGTCAAAGTGTGTCTGGGAGGACACAAAGTTGAGAGATGGTGTGCAGGGAAGAACAGGTGAGATGTTGGACAAATCCGATGGAAAATCTGTTGTTCAGATGCTGAGATGGCGATACGACGCGAATGGGCATAGGGCTGGAAGCTTGTGTTAGATCTAAACGTATACTTTACACATATAAAGTTATTTGCGTTACTGAAAACTTAGCACAGACAGTGTAACAAAAACAATAAACTGTACTAAATTAAAAGACACACGATATGGTAACCCAGTTCGGTTTTGCAACCTACGTCAGGGGGGCATTTGCCCAAGAGAGAACCAATCCACTATTAGAAGAAATGGCTACAGAGGATCTTACACATACAGGTCACCACCTTATGCTACCCTTTCGCTCACCCTCTTCCTAATGTCACGTGAATTCGTGATTGACGATATACAATCGCTCAACCTAAGTCCGAACCGCCAGTTCAACCCTTAACTCTCTTTAAGAACTATTTTATCAAAGATAAACTCTCACAGTAATTCGTGCTCTCACAATACAATACACTCAAGAAAGTATAAGCACTCAAACAATAAAACATAGACGACAGCCCATTCCTCACAGTGTAGATGTCGAATATATATAGGCGAAACCCTAGATCTTTTCTCCATCATGTATATCTCTTTAGATCTTCTTTCCTTGTGAGGATGAGGCTTGGGGAACACGACTCTTATCTGCTTGATATGTATCTTGTCCGCATCTATCATAAACTTGGAAAAGATCCCGCAAAATCCGCGCCGATAAGGTAAGTCTCTGCCAGACTGTTCCAGGTTCCCTTAGCACAGACTGAAGCACACATAACAGAGTTTGTTCTACGCAGCGGCTTCGACACTTCAGCTGTACTTTTGGCTACATAAACTTTGCTAATATCTTCGAGCAGTATCACCTCTTGAGCAGCAACACCTCAAATCCAACAATCTCCCTCTTTGGCATTTATGTAAACAAAACCGATCATTAAGAAAACAAACAATCATAAGCATCTTCATACCTCCAAATACTCCAAGTCCGAACTTGTATGAAGTATGCCAAAGCTCCCCCTCCAACTAGCAATTAGAGAAATCTGTGTTGAAACTCCCCCTTAAGCAAGGCATGGAGTAAACCGATCATCAAGTAAAACTTCAATCATCGAGCGGATGATCTTCAACACAGCATCAAAGAACACCACTTAAACCATAAGAAATAAACTGGGAGCTTATAATATATGTCCATCAAAAACATCAAGGAGTAGAGGGAATAACTCCTTGGAACCAAAAACTAAGTCTGCACAAAGACTGGCACAGACACTAGAACACCAGCAAAACAACCAGAAAACCAAACAAAATACAAAAATACAAAAAACTTCAAATTTTCTTCTACTCCCCCTTTTTGTCTGGCAGAAATGACAAAGTAGGGGGGTCTTCCTTCCAATCTTCAGAAAGACTGAGAGCCTTTCTTCTTCGCAGCTAGAGCTGAGGCTTGGAGGTCTTCTTCATCCTCATCAGTTTGGGTATCTTCATCACCCAAGTCCTTTTCAGCATCCTCAGCCTCATCACCATCATCAGCTGCATCTTCATCCTCTGCATCATCTTCAACATCATCATCTTTTCCAGGCACAGACTCTGCATCACGTGTCGCCGATCTAGATGGCACAACTTCTCCTTCAGCAAAGACTGCTTTGGCATCATTGAGTAGCGCAACAATCTCATTCTTGCGCATGCGAAGCTTCTTCATCTGGAACAGAATGGAGTTGTACTCTCTTTCCAGCTCTCGCAGCATCCTTGTAGAAATAGCCCTGAGGTTAGGCTCACTCAGCACAGGCGCTGGCACAGATGATGTTGGCTTCTTCCTTTCCACAATACGGACAGAGGGACCCTCAATGTCCTTGGGATGAACAGCCTCGTTGAATAGCTTGTCATGGATGACAATGCTCTTTGGAGTGCGCTTAAACTGCTCTCCCACCTGCATCACATCAGGAAATTGCGAAGAGATAATGCCAAAAATTAAACCAGGATAGCCTAGAGCCTTAGGCTTCGTCAGATTTCCGGCATGTTGAGTGACGTGGTCGAAGACCAAACATCCAAAGTCGAAGGGCTTGAAGCGCCCTATCCCGTACAACACCCTTGCTGTTCCTTGGCTTACTGTGGCGGTGTGAGAGGTGGGGCACCAATTTCTGACTGCATTTTTATGCAAGATCGCATACTTCTGTGACAGCATAGAAGAACTGATGGACATGTTCTTCTTCCACGTTCGGTACACCCCGTGCGTGATCTCGCTTGCAAATGCCCAACAAATGCAGAGATAACAATAGGAGAGAAATTAATGTACCTTCCTCGAATGTAAGATTTGAAATAGTAGCGAGATGAAGGGTCAGTAATACTCTTGGACATGTTGCAGTAGAATTCCAGCACAACCGCTCGCACATAACGACGAACAGGGAAGACAGTTTGATCCCACTTAGCGTCCTCGAGTAGCTTATCCAGGCCAGTTCCCTTCAGATCTTCCTTCTTCACAAGTTGCTCATAGACCAGCTTCCTGTGGATCACATTATTCCACACTTCAGCTTGCTCATCAGATTTGAATCTGAGAGCATATACCACAACTTTTGATCTCTGAATGACGTCAGCTGTTGATCTTCTAACTGGAGTAGCAGATGATGCACCCTGATGAGATACTTCGTGCTCAGAATTTCTAGCATCACTCTCCAACACATGATCAGGCCCAGACTCAACATCAATGGGCTGATTAGGATCCACACCTTTCTTTGGCTTGGAGACAGCCTTCTTCTTCTTCTTGGAAGATTCACCAACCTTCCCTTTACCCTTGGATTCACGGGTAGCTGTAATCTTCTTAGCAAGTTGACCCCTAGTTTGAGTAGCGGGGGTCGCAGCAGGTTCCTTGATGGTTAGAGGAGATTCCTCTTGACTTTCTTTCTTGGAGGGTCAGAGAGTTTGCGAAGACGTCTTTTGGAAGTTATTTGCTTCTTTGCTGCTGGCACAGACTCCTCAGCAGGATTTTCTTCAAGTTCAGCCACAAACTCATCGAGTGCTGCTTCATCAATATCAGCCTCCTTATTAACAGTCGTCGCTTCCTTCTCAGCATGTTGAAACACATGAATCACATGAGGAATAATAGCTTGATCAGGAGCAGATTGAGAGCCTCCGGCAGAAGGTGCAGGTTGCCGAAGGATTGATCTCGAGGAAGAAGACTTGGATGGAGTAATCTTCTTCTTCATGGCAGCAACAGGAACATGCGCTTGTTCCTTCTCACTTGATTCCGTCTCAGACGCGGAGTCCTCTATAGTTTGTTTCTCCGGAAGAGGAGAGTGCTTTGACGGCGACTTAGTAACTGTCTTTGCCAGCGAGAAGGACTTATCAGGAGAAGGCTTCTCTTTTGGAGGAGCTGTAGAAGGATCCTTATCTCCAGAGTCTGATCCGGAGTCAGAGTAGTTGACGATTCCCATGGCTTGAAGTTGGGGAAGACTTCCTTTCTTCTTCTTACCATCGGCAGAGTAGAGACGGGAGATAGGAACATTATCATCGCCGGAGTCATCAGAGAGATGTTGGGTTGAACGGCTTCCATCCGACATGATGAATACTAAGCAACAATATACGAACGCAGCAGAGATCTTTGAGAGAGAGAGAGAGACTTCAAAGCTAAGTAAAGATTTGTGAAATCTTAATGCGGAAGGGATCAATATATTTATAAGCACTAAGGCGGTGGATTTCTCTCTCTAACAAGATATGTATGGAAATAAATCCCTATAAAATAGGAGATGAAATATATATCATGATTTGAAGGGATCCTTATCTCCAACGTTCAAATTTGAACGTAAAACACCCGTTGCCTATGCTTGGAAGTCGCAGAGTTCAACAAAGAAAGTAGCCGTTGAAAGGTTGCAGAGATGACGTCAGCCCTCATCAGCTTTAGCATACTACGTGTTCCATTGGTTGTGCCCAAAATGCCTGGGACAGAAGCACATAGAAAAAACGAGAAACACCAAGAAAACCAAAAAAAAATAACGTACATATACATTGTGCTTGTTCAGAAGACCACAAGAACGAGGTCTCTCTTGAGAGTCTTATAGAGAGCAAACACCCAATGAGGCTCGAAGAGATTCAAACCTCGTTGCATCCAATGCCTTAGTAAACAAGTCAGCCAATTGTTTCTCCGTAGGCATAAACTCCATATTGAGTATCTTCTCTTCAATCAGCTCCCTTATGAAGTGGTGGCGAATGTCAATGTGCTTTGTCTTAGAGTGGTGCACAGGATTCTTCGAGATATCAATTGCACTCTTGTTGTCGCAGTAAAGGGTAAATGATTCGAAGGGCACTCCATAATCTTCAAGCATTTGGCTCATCCACATGAGTTGAGTACAAGCTGATCCTGCAGCAATATATTCAGCTTCAGTTGATGACAGAGACACGCTCACCTGCTTCTTGCTGTGCCAAGATACTAGATTATTGCCAAGGAAGAAGCAAGCTCCAGATGTGCTCTTCCTATCGTCTCGGCTACCTGCCAAGTCCGCATCACTGTATCCCACTAAGGATGTGGTGCTGTCCTTAGTCATCCAAATACCAAAATCACTGGTTCCTCGAACATACTTGATAATATTTTTCACAGCTAGAAGATGACTCTCCTTAGGATCCGTCTGGAACCTGGCACAAACTCCGACACTGTGGCTAATGTCTGGTCTACTGGCCGTCAAGTAGAGCAAACTTCCAATCATACTTCTGTATAGAGACTGATCTATAGAAGCACCTTCTGTGTCCTTGCTAAGCTTGATTGACGTTGACATAGGTGTGCGACGCACCTTGGCATTTTCTAGTCCAAATTTCTTCACTAAGTTCCGAGCATACTTTGATTGAGTTACAAATATCCCCTCCTCGGATTGCTTGATTTGTAGTCCCAAAAAATAATGCAATTCGGCAAAAAGACTCATATCAAACTCCTTTGTCATGTGTCCCACAAATTCCTGGATCAGATCCTGAGACACAGAGCCAAAAATTATGTCATCAACATAAATCTGAATAATGATGATACCTTCCGAATTACTCTTATAGAAAAGAGTCTTGTCAGATCCTCCACAAACATATCCTTTGGAGATGAGATACTTGGACAGCGTATCATACCAAGCACGAAGTGCTTGCTTCAAACCATAGAGCGTCTTGTTCAACTTGTAGACATGATTGGGAAATTCTGGATCGACAAAGCTTGGGGGCTGTTCCACGTACACATCTTCTTGAAGAGTACCATTGAGAAAGGCACTCTTAACATCCATTTGGTATAACTTGAAGTTCATGCAGCATGCCATTCCAAGAAGTAATCGAACTGCTTCTAGGCGAGTGACCGGAGCAAAAGTCTCTTCATAATCAATACCTTCCTCCTGAGAATATCCTTGAGCTACTAGTCGTGACTTGTTACGAATAATCTCCTCTATCTCATCTGTTTTGTTGCGAAAAATCCATTTCGTCCCAATCACATGCACATCAATGGGACGTGGCACAAGATACCAAACATTGCAACGGACAAACTGAAGCAATTCTTCTTGCATGGAGGCAATCCAATCTTCAATCAATAAGGCTTCCTTGACATTCTTGGGAAGAACTTTAAAGACATAGCACATGAATGCAATGTTTGCCACCATATGTTTGTAGTCTCTAGCTACGTTTCTGGTTAATCTTCCTCCGGTGACATCTCCAATGACATTTGTTAGTGAATGATACTTAGATATTCTTCTGGATGGACCTGGTGTAGTAGGGACTAATTCACCTGAGGTAGAGTTAGATGGAGCTTCAACTTTGACTGAATCAGTGGACGTGTCAGTGGATCCGGTCTGTGTGCTTGAGGAGGTTGGCACAGACTCTGGCACAGGTAGTAGCAGTTGTGCCTTCTCTTCTGCCTCTGCGTCTGTAGAATTAGTGAAGACCACATTGATAGACTCCATGATAGTCTTGTTTACTTTGACATAGACTCTGAATGCTCTGCTGTCACGAGCATATCCCATAAATATAGCTTCAAGACCTCGATCATCAAGCTTTTGAGTGTATTTTCTGTCATTCAGAACATAGCACACAGTTCTGAACACGTGAAGATGTTTGAGGTTGGGCTTTCTTCCCTTCCAGATTTCATAAAGAGTCTGATTTGTCTTTGGACGAAGATATAGCATGTCGTATTCATTGCCTCAGCCCAAAATCTGTCAGTTACATCATGCGCCTTGAGCATGGTTCTCATCATTTCTTGTAGAGTCTTATTCTTTCTCTCAACAACTCCGTTTTGTTGAGGTGTCTTCGGAGCTGAAAACTCGTGTGCTATCCCCTTTTCAGCACAAAAAGTGAGGAAATCTTCACTTTGAAATTCTCCACCATGATCACTCCTTATTCTTCTCAAGGGAAGATCCTTCTCCAATTCTACGCGAAAGTACAAATCCTTAAAGTTTTTGAAGGCTTCTGATTTGTGTCGGAGAAATTCCACCCAAGTGAACCTTGAATAATCATCAACACATACAAGAACAAACTCCTTCTTGGCTATACTTTGAGTAGGCATTGGTCCAATTAGATCCATATGTATTAGCTCCAGAATGCTAGAAGTGGTGATGCTTCGTACTTTCTTGTATCCCACCTCAATCTGTTTTCCCATTTGACAAGGCCCACACACAACCTTATCATCAATCTCCAGCTTAGGGACTCCTCGAACAACATCAACATTCAGAAGTTTCTTCATGCTTCTCAAGCTCGCATGTCCTAATTTCTGGTGCCAGGTTTCCGTCATTCTAGCACTAACTTGCATACAAACATGTGCGGGTGTGACAAGATAACACTTATCATGAGATCTGCGACCAGTCATGAACTCAGCTCCATTCTTCACTACTTGACATATACTTTCGTCGAATATCACTTTGTATCCTTCATCGCATATTTGACCAACACTGAGAAGATTGGCCTTAAGTCCATCAACCAAATATACATTCCGTAGGGGCGGTATTCCAGGTATGTTTAGAATTCCTTTCCCAATCACTGTGGCTTGATTTCCATCTCCAAAGGTAACGTGATCATCAAGGACATCGACAATATTGGTCAAGAAATTAGGATTTCCTGTCATGTGCTTGGAGCAAGCACTGTCCATGTACCACCTGTTATCCGTTCGAGCCCAAAGAGATGTTATAGCAACATATGCAGTGTAGTTGTTTCTGGAGTGAAACATCCTTCTTCTGTCACCAAGATAATATCTACAGTTTGGCCTTATATGTCCAGGAAGATCGCAATAATGGCAGACTGGTCTGAACAGTTCTTCTTGTTGTGGTGGTTGTCCCCTCCTGAACTGATGATTCTGATTTCTTGGAACACTCCTTGACACATGTATCTGTGTCTGTGTCTGCTTCTGCAGATTCCTTTGAGGAATTCTCTTTTGCCTCTTATTGTTGGAATGATCTAACTTGGGGGTTAGATTCCCCTGAGATTTCTTGTGTTGAGGAACAAAATTCACCTTCTTCTCCTTGTCTTCGACAACCACCCACTGCTTTCCTTGGAATCCTAAACCAGATTTGCTGGTTGAGCTCTGTCCAGCTTCAATTATTTTATCAAGCTTGGAAGTTGCATCACCATTCATCATCTTAACAAACTTATCCATCTGATCCATCTTGTGAAGAAGCATGTTGTTTTGATCGAGCAGAGACATATTCAGCACTTTCAGATTGTCTCTTTCCTTCGTCACTTCTTCAATTTGGGCATTAAGGGTTAAGTTGATTCTTCCAACTTCATCACACTTAATGATCAGGTATTCATATTTCTTAATCATTGACTCCTCATCCACGCTGTCTGTATCACTTTCTTCATCCACTGAATTGTTCTTGCTAGTGGGTACTGACTCAGACACAGAAATGGATGGATGTACTATAGATATGGCAACATGAGCAACCTTTTCATCAGTGTCACTCTCACTATCATCTGTATCCTCGTCACTGTGGGTGGCAACATATGACTTGCCTTGCCTCCGCGTTGTGTTGATGCATTCACGCTTGAAATGTCCATAACCATGACACTCATGACATTGAGGTCCAGTCTTTGGAGTGGACTGGGATTCTTCCCTATCCAATTGACTGGATTCTGATTTACTTCCTTTCTTCTTGTCAAGCCCTCGTTTGGCAAACTTCTTGAACTCCTTCTTGAATGCCTTAGTGACTAGGGCCATTGCTTCAGCAGCTGCTATTTCTTCTTTTGGCACAGTCAGCGCCTCAAGATGCGAGTTGTGAGCTTGAAAGGCAACTCCTTTCCTTTCAGCGCTTTCACTCTTTTTCCCCATCTCAAAGGTTCTTAGAGATCCAATAAGCTCATCCAGTTTCATGATAGAGAGATCTCTTGCTTCCTCAATTGCCGCCACTTTGTACTCGAATCTGTTAGGAAGAGATCTTAATACCTTTCTGACAAGATATTCATCAGTGTACTTGTTCCCAAGGGCCACACTTTCGTTGATAATTTTCAACAGCTTTGCATAAAAGTCACTGATCGACTCATGTTCTTCCATCCTCAGTAACTCGAATTGGGTTGCTAGTTGTTGAAGACATTGTCCTTTCACACGATCATTTCCTTCAAAGGAAGTCTCTAGAATCTCCCATGCTTGCTTTGCTAAGTCGCCTGTGGAAATAAGGGAGAATATTTTCATAGTAACAAATGCTTGAATGGCATTCAGAGCAACCTGATTCATCCCCGATTCTTTCTTTTCAGCTTCCGACCAGTCTTTCCTATCTTTGACTTTGCCAGCATTGGGTTGGTCCGTGGCTATGATAGGAGGTTTGAATTCTGACTTTATCGTCTCCCACGCCTCTTCATTGATGGCTCTGATATGTGCCTTCAAACGAATCTTCCAATATCCATAGTTGGATCCATCAAGAATTGGTGGTTTCGTCATCGAACTGCCACCTGTGGAAGTCACTGTGTCTTATCACAAACGCAACAACACATTTAGTTGGCTGTCCCAAGATCAACACCTGTAAGATCGGTGTACCGCTCTGGTACCAATTGTTAGATCTAAATGTATACTTTACACATATAAAGTTATTTGCGTTACTGAAAACTTAGCACAGACAGTGTAACAGAAACAATAAACTGTGCTGAATTAAAAGACACACGATATGGTAACCCAGTTTGGTTTTGCAACCTATGTCTGGAGGGCCTTTGCCCAAGAGAGAACCAATCCACTATTAGAAGAAATGGCTACAGAGGATCTTACACATACAGGTCACCACCTTATGCTACCCTTTCGCTCACCCTCTTCCTAACGTCACGTGAATTCATGATTGACGATATACAATCGCTCAACCTAAGTCCGAACCGCCAGTTCAACCCTTAACTCTTTTTAGGAACTATTTTATCAAAGATAAACTCTCACAGTAATTTGTGCTCTCACAATACAATACTCTTAAGAAAGTATAAGCACTCCAACAATAAAACATAGACGGCAGCCCATTCCTCACAATGTAGATGTCGAATATATATAGGCGAAACCCTAGATCTCTTCTCCATCATGTATATCTCTTTAGATCTTCTTTCCTTGTGAGGATGAGGCTTGGGGAACACGACTCTTATCTGCTTGATATGTATCTTGTCCGCATCTATCATAAACTTGGAAAAGATCCCACAAAATCCGTGCCGATAAGGTAAGTCTCTGCCAGACTGTTCTAGGTTCCCTTAGCACAGACTGAAGCACACATAACAGAGTTTGTTCTACGCAGCGGCTTCGACACTTCAGCTGTACTTTTGGCTACATAAACTTTGCCAATATCTTCGAGCAGTATCACCTCTTGAGCAGCAACACCTCAAATCCAACAGCTTGTAGCTGGGCAACATCAAAATATCCAATCTACAAGTCATGAAGTACCTCCCCATATCCTTAAAGCCAACAGACAGAGTACTCGGATGAGCCAGGATCTTGGTCAACACAGGAAGCAATTCAGGATGCAGACATAGAAGGCAAGATGCGAGTCGAACCAGCAGCAGATTTCTTTCCTTCCAAAGAAGAGGATAAGGATCGAAGATTCCTTCCTTATCCTAGCCGAGCCTAATCAAATAAGATATCTACCAAGCAAGGAAAGAGAATCGTGCATGCATGGATGAGAGAGAAAGAGGCAGATATGCATGGAAGAGTACTTCATCAACAAGGAAACTTCCTTAAACCCTCATTTCCATCGCCTATATATATGGCCGACTCCATTATGTATGGTGTGCCGTTTTTATTCACGTTCTTAGTTAGTTATGCATTCTTAGTTGAGAGGAAGTGAGGAAGAAACAAGTCCTACGGGCAATTTACTTTTATTTCGTATTTTCTGCTTTAGTTTAGTTGTTGCCTTGAAGTCAAGACCTTAGTTGCTGACTTACGCTTTTGAGCAGCGACCATTTCCAGTTTTATGCTAAGTATGTTTTTCTTTATATGTTTTATGTTTATGTTTATTATTATGTCTAGCTAAGTTTATTGTTTGGGTTGGATGTAGATGAAGTGATTCTAATTACTCGTTATAAACTCGTGAGGTCTAATTGTTTAAGTTCGTTGATAGATTTTGTTCCCGAAACACTTAGGATTAATTCTAGACTTAATTGATATTGATATATGATTGATCACTATCTAGATATTGAGATTAAGTAATTAACAGGAATTGAGATTTAACACAAGAGTGTCTTTCGTGCCCAAGAAGGTAAAGAGTGTTGGAGAGCAGTCGGTATTGACCTACCTCTTGACTGTATTGAATCTGTTTATTCTTAATGCCTGTTGGGCAGCATTGTTACTGAAGTGTCTTCGTGACTTTGTTGATCAAGAGAGGAGATCTTGCCTTCTGGTCAAGATCTGTAAAATTGGATAGACATAGGCTAAGTGTGTTTATATCGTGACTTCGTGACCTTAGGGTATAAACTAATTTTTGTCTTAAACCAAGTGATAAAATCAGTTAATTGAATATCTTTGTACCAATGAACGAGTGAAGAGTAATTAGAATCATTGATTTGAAACCCAATTCAAGCATCTTTTGTTATTTGATATTTTTACTTGTTAAGTTACAGGTTATTTAGTTATAATTAAAATCCCTTTTGTTGAGTTCTACCCGAAGAGCAGATTACGCCGAGTCCCTTGGATTCGACCTCACTTGCCGCTGATTACTACCGTATTGGAAAAGAGGTGTTTATAAATATTATTTGTGCGAAGAGTGTAACGACAACGCTTCGTCAAATTGGCGCCGTTGCCGGGGACTTGGTTTTTAAGCTAGTTTGCTTTTCTAGCTTGAGTTGAGCACGGTTTATGCCCAAACCACATCTACGGAGTGACGGAGATCCACAAGATCACGGTGTTTGCCCGGAGGTGATAGCTAGGAGGAATCGAGCAGAACAACGCAAGAAGAAGAGAGATCTGGAAGAAGGCGTCAACGAACCTTCAGAGTCACAGAACTTGACAGACGATCAGGATATTGAGCAAGAAGATGAATCTTGCTCAACAGCAAGTACAGACAGTGAAGAGTCAACATCCAGTCCAGAAGCAAAAGAAGAGACGTCAACAACCATGGCAGGACAGCCAGAGAGAACCATCCATCAGATCATATTCCCTGACAACAAGGGAATCAGACCATCAAATATCCAGTTACCCACCATCAATGGCAATTAAACAAAAAAATAACTTAAATCATGTTTTTTTATTTCTTTCCGTTCTTACCTTCTGTTTCTTCCACTTATTGTATTGATTTAAGTTATTCTTTTGTTTAATTGATGCAGGTTATTTAGTTAGTGATACAGAGCATATTCCAAATTGTACGTTCGGGCTTCCTAGTCTGCATTGTGATGTACTCATTCTGTCCCGTGAAAGATGAGTCACTTTTCTTTTTGGGCTGTCCCTTAAAAGATGAGCCTTTTCTGTTTTGAGAAATAATTAATTGCATTCACACTACTTTTATATTTGCATTCACACTACTTTTACATTCTTTATTATTTATTCATACTACTTTTATATTTTTAATCAATAAAATACTCCACTAAATACACCTACTACTATTTCTTCTTATTCTCCGTGCCCAAACTAAGGGGCTCATTTTTTGTGGGACGGAGGGAGTATCAAATTAAGTTTGATTTGTCCCCTTAGAGATGGCCTAGTGGTAAAAAGTGAGCGTTTGAGATTAAGAGGTCTCAGGTTCGAACCTCATGAAGCGCACACCTGTACTTAGAAAGTGTTGTTTACCTACTCTGTGTGGTTTGCAGGCTACTGCACAAGGAACGGGGGTTTACCCAGTGCGCACCAAAGGTAGCGGCTGCGGGTTCCCACGATAATAAAAAAAAAGTTTGATTAATCTTAATTGTAAAAATTGAAATGTTGTGATTTAATTTGCCAAAGTTAAAATTCATGTTAAAATACAAAAATTGAAAAGTTCATAATTTAATTTGTCAAAATTAAAAATTCGGGTTATAATTCCAAAGAATCCGGCCAAAATTGTGATTTAATTCGCCAAAACCCCTATTCTTAATAATGAAATTTACTTGATTTGGAGTGCACATAATTCGGTTTGGGTACGGTTTTGTGTCGAAATTGTGCTTTTTTTTGTTAATTCTTGGCGTCCCTATATAACACACATAACTATTAGTGATCATATTGGGAACGATATTTTTTCATAACATTTGCTTTTTTTTTTACAAATTCGGTACCAAAAATTTCAATTTGGTACAAAATATTTAGCAGTAGTTTGTTGGTACTTGAAAACTATTTGATAAAATAAGAACAAAAAAACTTATAAACTCTAGAAATATGTACAGAAAATTAAAAGAGGTAAAAGTGCAAAATAACCATTTTCCTAGGAAAAAATGTTAAAATAGCCATCACATTTTAAAAGTTGTAGAATAGCCATTTAGTTTATGAAATGACATAAATACCCTTAATGAGTATACAAGAAGGCTAACTTTAATTTGAATCATACACGAACACTAACTTCATGTATGAATTTCCGGAAAAAAAATTCCGGCCAAAAAATTCCGACGAAATTTTCCGGCCAAAAATTTCCGGCGGAGGGATTTCACATACAAGAAGAATCTACATACAAGAATATTTCACATACAAGAAAAGTAACATACATGGAGATAACATACATGTATATTTACATACAAGAATATTTACATACAAGAAACTTAACATACAAGAAGTGTTCATGGCAGGAAGAGTAACATACATGAATTCTAGCATACAAGAAATAAGGCATACAAGAAGAGTCACATATATGGAAGAAGCAACATACATGAAGAAAAAAACATACACGAATGCATATCTCATACAAGAAAAAAGCGATAGAAGAACGATCTCATACACGAATGCATACACACATACAAGAACAATCTCATACAAGAAGACCGTCGTTGCCGGAGAAGAAGACCTTTGTCGCCGGAAATTTTCGCCGGAAATTTTCACCGGAAATTCATACATGAAGTTTAGTCTTACATGAAATTCATACATGAAGTTTAGCCGTTGGATGAATCGTTGATCTCTGTTCTGTGAAAGTGATGGCTTGTCTCTCATCTCTGCAGATTTTCCCGATTTGGCAACTGTGAACTTCTGCTTTCCATCTGAGACAGCCTTGTGTTGGGCCAAATGAGGTAATGACAAAACATCAAACCTTCACGTGACTTCCTTTTTGAAATTCAAATCTTCAACCTTAGTCTTTCAACCTTGTTTAGTCGGTTGAGAAGTTTTGGTCTTCATCCGAGTGGTCTTCAGCTGATGTTCCATCTGATCGATATCTTCATCTGACCTTCTGTCTTAATAGGAACAGTTGAACCCTCAGCTGCCTTGAACTTCATGTTGTCGATCTTATCAGTTTGAGTCCTGTAACTGATGTTCCATCTGAACAGTTGACTTGAACGCTTAGTTGTTTTTCTCACATCTGATGTTCCATCTGAATAGGTAGCTTGAACACTCTGTTGTCTTTCTCACATCTGATGTTCTCTTACATCTTCCTCCTTGAACGCTCAGTTGTCTTTTTTACATCTGATGTTCTATCCGAGTGTAGCCATGTTACCGTCTTCAGCTGGAGACCTGTAAAGATAAAATCTCAACATTGCTCAAACAGCGAGCCTAAATACTAACATTAGGATCTGGCAACATCTACTCGGTTGGGGTCAGTTGGTTTTGGAATCAATCAAAACTTTACTTAAATTTCCCAACAATTTCCCCCTTTTTGATGATGCCAAAGCCCTACTGATCTAAACCCTACTGACCTATCTAAAATCTCAGCTGAAATTCTAGACAGTCTATAAGATTAAACCATCAAAGGGTTAGCACAATTATAACATGGTATTGAAATAACTTTGCGATTCAGAGCTTGGACAACTAGAGATTGTACATCAAGGTGAATCGGATAACTGATGAAAGTTTTCATTACAACTGATGGCTACAAAAAATATGCACAAAAATCAATAATACATCAGTTGCTCAAAAACTCTAACATTGCTAATACTTCAACCCATACTTGCTGAAAATTCTAACAAAGATTTCTCTCTTGGCTTCTGACTCCTTCGAAATGTCAACTCCATGTTCCTGACAAACTTTTCTTGCCTTAGCTGCTATCTTTTGTCGGTTGGGATTTCTTGAGTCTGGAAGGAATGGAGGAAGGTATGTGACTTTCTGAGGGATGGGGACAGTGTTCATATCCAGTTTCGCATCAATCATTACTCGCCTGAACTGGCTGAACATGCCCGGATCCCTAGAGTGTAGCTCGGTCAGGGATTTCTTGAAGGCTCTCCTCGAATCCTCAGTTGAGTAAACCTTCCTATAATAAAATTCATTCACAAACTCCTGCTTGAATGATTCCCAATCCTCATTCCATTCAGCTGGCATCCATTTGTCAACATGCCTGAAGTGACTTTAAAGCTTGATTTTCCCTGGCAATCTCTGTTGCTTCAGCCTTTACTTGATGTTTCTCAATCTGCGGGAGGCAATGTTCCTGTCCAAGTTGTTGGTAACCTTGGCAAGCTCCTCCTCGAACTGGTTGACTCTGGTTGCTTGGCTGGCTGCAAACTTCTTTATCCAGTCAGGATTCATGTAGTCTTTCTCAGGAACATCCATAGCCTTAGCAGCAGCAATACACTCTTCGGTTGTAATATCGTCGAGTTCAGCATCGAGCTCGGCTGCTATCTCGGCTATGGAGTTGTAGGAAACTCCATACTCCTCCGCCTGCTCCATATCCTTCGCCATTTCATCTCCACCGACAGCAATGGATTTCAGCTGTTGTTGTTTCTTGTCGGTTGGCTTTGGAGTGGACTTCTTCTTCTGAGCTTTCTTCTTTGGTTGGGCCTTTTTCAGCTGAGATTCCTCGGCTGGTGTCTCATCTTCCCCAATCTCATTTTGCTGCATCACATCTTCCCCCTTTTTGGCATTAGCAACAAGGCTTGCGACTGAGCCATCCAGAGAGGTGAGTTGCTGTTCAGCTTGCTGAATCCGGTTGAAGAGTTCATCGACAGCGCATTCCACTTCAACCTTCTTCGCTAGTTCCTTATCATGGCGCTTTTCATCAGCTTTCTTGATGGCGGCGAAGGTTTCAGTGAATTCAGTTTGGAAGGCGACAAACTCAGCCCATCTGGATTCGAACCGAGAATCCCATTCTTCGTCTTGAGTTTGTTGAGATTTGGCCAGGTTGGAGTCTGAGATAGACTTGAAGACGTTCAGATCTGATTGGATTCCATGAACGGTTGTCTTCAGTGCATTGATGTCTTGGCTGGTGGATGTTGAGAATTCATCCAACTTCATCTTCAGCTCATCATGCTCTTCCTGCAACTTCCTGTGCTTCTCCGCCTGAGCTTCCATCATCCTCAGCTAATCTTCTTTGTTGAGCTGGATGTTGGAAAGCATCTCCTTCCTGAGTTGGTTGACCCTCTCAGCGATCAGCTCTCAAATTTCGTCTGTTGAGGGTGCTGGCTGATCAGTTGGAGCTGGTTGGTCAGAAAGTGCTGGCTGTTCAATAGTGACCATGGCTTGCCGATTGGCTAGGTACTGTTGAAGCTCTTCCTCTTCCTGCTTGGCTGCTACTGCAGCTGCGTCAAGATCATCTATAAAATCAGCAGACTTAGTTAGCATGTTGTCCAGGAAATTGACGCAATCTTGTTCAGCTTTTTCCCTCGTGTCTCTTCCTTCCACCTTGCTGATGTCCAGTCGACGAGTCTGCAGCGCAACCTTATTGTTGTATGCAACCTCCAGGTTGGTGTAGTTGAAGTAGTCCCTTATTCGCGACTCATCAGCCTTGAGCTGGTTCCAGCTGTGTATGCAGATGGTATCTTCCTTAACATACCAATGGCTGAAGATAATATTGAACTGATACAGCAGCTCGGTTCCGAGAGTGGCAAAAGTAGGCATGTCGCCTGCTTCTGGGAACATTTCGATGAGCTTCTGGAAGCAGTAGGCCAACTTGCCTTCATGTTCCAGTGCGATTGCTTGACGATCAGCCTCTTCGTTGATGGGGGAGGGAGAGAGATTTTCATAGGGAATTGGTGCAAGGGTTTCCTCAACATTGGCTAGAGAAGTGGTCTCAATGTTGGCATCGAGCGGGGAGCTCGGAATTTCTGGCTGTGTGGGGATGATGGTATCAAGAGGTTCCTCAACATTGGCTGAAGAGATGGTCACAATGTTGGCATCGAGCAGAGAGCTCGGAATTTCTGGTTGTGTGTCGGTTGGGATAACCTGTTCGGGCTATACGGCATCAGCTCCTGCCGTGGGGGAGGTTGGAACATCTTCGGTTTCCTCAGATGAAGAAGATGCATCCAAGGAGATAGTAGGCTCATCAGCTGGTTCAGTTTCCATCCCTTCCATCACGTCTCTGTGAGGAACAACCTCGAAGGCAGCCGCGTCAACTGTGTGACTCGACTCAGATGGCTCCTCAACTGGTGGCTCCTCAACTGGTGTCTCCTCAGCTGGTGCATCCTTAGCTGGAGTCTCCTCAGCTGGTATCTCCTCAGTTGGTACCCCCTTAGCTAGTACCTCCTCAGCTGGTTTGGCAACTGACTTCTTGAGGTGAACCCTCAATTTCTTCTTAACAGGCTCCTCCTCCTTATCCTTCTCCGACTCAGCTCTGTGTCGGCGTGCAGTTGTCGATTTTGATGGGTGGCCGACAGCTGGAGGCAGCTCCTCAGCTGTATCTTTTTCCTCGGCTGACTTCACATCTTCTCTTTTATCCTTGGGAGTGTAAACACTCATAATCACATCCTGAGCCTTCTTAGCTGTTGGGAATAGCATTTACCTCTTCACAGGGGTCTCCTCACAGTCTTCCCAGACCATGTTCTGATCCTTTGTTGCGAGAAGGATCAGAGATGAGATTTTGGCTCCGAAGTTGAGAGTTCCCTTGACACTCAATAACTTCTCTCCAGAGTCAGTTGTGGTTTGTGTAATTTTCTGCCTCTCCAGTGTCAACTGGTGTTCGAAATAACTGAACCAGTCGATGTCGTGCTTGTGCTTGTGCTCCAAAGCAATCAGCTGCTTGAGCTTCGGCCGGCTGATGTCCCCAAAGGCTCCGCTGTATCCGAAGATAACCTTGGATACAACATCGAACAGCAATTGATGCTCTGGCTTCAACTTCGTTCGCTGCATATTACTCCTCAATTTTTCTGAGGTGATGAGAGCACTCTCCAGAAATTGATCGGCTTCCGCATCGGTGATGTTCTCAACTGTGTCTGTGGCGGTCAAGTTCGGTAGGATGATGGAGCGTAGCAAATCAGAAACTGGAATGGGGACGGTGACACGGCGAATCGTTCTGGCAGGAACGTTGCGTTGACGACAAGAGATCTCTGTAACGAGGCCATCTCGGCTGTCGATTGGAGATTGCAGGTTTAGGTAGAATTCCCCGACCTATCACCTGAGAAGGTGGGTGGGAAAGTGCGTCGCCCAGTCCAGAAGGCTGTTCTCCCTGAGTAGATTGGCAAGGGGAGACAATACCGGCGAGTCCAGTGTTTCGTCCGACAGAATCTGCTCAAAATGAATCTTAGAGAGCAATATATCAAAAGATTCCTCGTAAGATGAAGGGACTAGAGAAAGTCCTGAAGAAGCCATCTTCTTTCCTTGAGTCGAAGCTTTTGGTGCCATTTAGAGTTCTGTGAAGATTAAGAGAGAGGAAAACAAGAACTTGCAGAAAATAGTGAGACAAAATCGGAGACGAAGATGAACAGTTACTGCATATATACACAAATGTAGAAGGTAAGAGATCACTTCCTGATTTTCCACCTTTTATAGGTTATTGGGTCGTTTGAAGTCGACGGCCAGGGTTGAATGGCGCGAATCCATCAACGGTTGAGATCTCGCGACTGTTGACTAGCTTTGACTTGACGTTGAATTCCGAGTTCCAATATCCGCGTGAGAAGGTGAACTGTTTTTCATGTCAGCCCAGTCGCACTATAAAGTAGGGCTATTGATGTTCAGCCGTACTTTACATTAAATGCGCTATGATGGCTATTTTAATCTAACTGACATGCTCAGGAATGTTTGAATTTATTTCAAACATTCTCATTTAAGACACAAACACCTTCAGCCATAAATGATACCTGCCAGCTGATGTCGGAATCAGCTGTGTACCTGCCAGCTGATGTCGGAATCAGCTGTGTTCCAATGTTGCGGCATACCATCAGCTGACTCGAGTTCGTCTGTTCAGCTGGCGTCTGATCCAATATTGCGGCATACCATCAGCTGACTCGAGTTCATCTGTTCAGCTGACGTCTGATGTCTTCGGTTGGCGATCCGTATCTGAGATTTCCCCTTCATTTGAGCTTCCCCCTCAGATGGATATCTATCTCTTCACCTCGGCTGACTCTTCATCTGATGGATCCAACAATCCAAGGAGATAGCATAACATCTTGAACCGCGCTTCGGCTAGAGGTTTGGTGAAGATATCGGCTCTCTGAATCTCAGTTGGAATCTTCTCCATAGATACATCCTTCTTCTCAATATGATCTCGGATAAAATGATGTCGGATGTCAATGTGCTTCGTCCGAGAATGGTGAACAGGATTCAAAGAGATAGCAATGGCACTTGAGCTATCACAATGGATGGGAACCTGTCCAGTTGCGACTTCATAATCTCTCAGCTGCTGCTTGAGCCACAACACTTGCATGCAACAACTACCGCCAGCCATGTACTCTGACTCGGTTGTAGAAGTGGCAACACATGCTTGTTTCTTGGAGAACCATGAAACTAACTTGCTTCCCATGAACTGACAGTGTCCAGATATGGACTTCCTGTCCAACCGATCTCCGGCTAGATCCGCATCTGAGTATCCGGACAGTTGGATATTGTCGTTGGTTGGATACCACAATTCAACATTAACTGTACCCTTCATATACTTAATAATGTTCTTTGCTGCCAACATGTGTGCTTCCCTTGGCTGAACTTGGAACCGAGCACACACTCCAACCGCGTAAGATATGTCTGGCCGACTGGCAGTTAGAAATAGCAAAGAACCGATAATCCCTCTATACTTATAGGCATCCACGAGTTTTCCCTTAGATCCGGGTTCAATCTTCCAGTTAGTATTCATTGGGATCCGTGTGGTTTTACTTGATTGCAAACCAAACTTTGTGATAAGTTCCTTTGTATATTTGGACTGATTAATGAAAATCCCTTTTGATAACTGCTTCACCTGTAGCCCAAGAAAATAGTTCATCTCGCCCATTATTGATATCTCGAATTTCTCCTTCATGAGAGTTGAGAATTTCTCGCACAGCTCCTCCGACTTGGAACCGAATATGATGTCGTCGACGTAGATTTGCACAACAAGTATATCTTCTCCAACTTTTATGGTGAACAGTGTTTTGTCAACTGACCCTCGTTTGAACCCCGAGTTCAGAAGAAAACCACATAGAGTGTCATACCATGCTTGCTTCAAGCTATAGATCGCTTTCTTCAACTTATACACTCTTCCATCTCCAGTCTCAAAACCGGGAGGCTGTTCAACATAGACATCTTCCTTGATATCACCGTTGAGGAAGGCACACTTCACATCCATCTGATAAACCTTGAATTTGTGAAATGCGGCATAGGCTAGAAATATTCGGATGGCTTCTAGCCTTGCAACAGGCGCGAAGGAATCTTCGTAATCAATTCCTTCTTGTTGGCAATATCCCTGAGCTATCAACCTTGCCTTATTCCTCACGATGAATCCAATGGCGTCTCTCTTGTTCTTAAAAATCCATTTTAATCCAATGACTTTAACACCATTTGGTCTTTCTACCAACTCCCATACACAGTTGCGTAGAAATTCATTCAGCTCTTCTTGCATGGCGGTTGTCCAATGAACACAGTTGAGAGATTCCATAACATTCTTTGGTTCTGGCACATCAGCTACGAAACATAAAATCATGGCAACATCTTCTGCCTGTTCGAACTCTTCCAGAATTGCCAACTCCTCAGCGTATTGAGCGTAAGTGTTGGAATCTTTCTCAGCTGAGTCCGGATTTGCAACTCTGCTTCTAGTTTTCACACCTTTGGCTGGATCTCCAATGGTGTTGTCCTTGGAATGATCTTCATACCATCTCTTGTTGCGTCTTCCTTCTTCTTCCAACAGTGGCTGTTCCGTGATTTCAACTGATGGGATATCCTGAGCTGTGGGAGATGCTGGGATCTTCAGAGCTGGTGATTTATCAGTTGTGGAATCTGGATCCTCAACATGAACAATATTTTGAACCGGGCTCGGTTGGGCTTCGGATGCTGATGCAGTTGGAGTGACATCAGCTATAGTTCCCCCTTGAGATGAGCTGGGGTCCTCACATTCATCTTCAGAGGAACAGGGATCATCATCCTCAGTTGCACATACCAATGGTTCAGCTAGATTCTTCTGCCTTAGAACCTGCGATCTGGTGAGAGCTGGTGGAACATGTGGATCAGCTTGTTGCCCTTTAGCCTGTTCCCTGCACTCAAAAGTAGATTCATCAAAACTAACATGAGGTGTTATCTCCACAACACGAGAACTATTGTTGAAAACTCTATAAGCCTTGATCCGAGCGGCATATCCGAGAAATATGCCCTTCGAAGCCTTGGCGTCAAAAGTTTTCAACTGAGTCTTCTCATTGTTGTGAATATAACACTTAGAACCAAAAATGCGAAAATATGAAATATCAGGCTTCCTGCGTCTCCATAGCTCATATGGAGTCTTTCCCAACCGCTTGGATAGAAGAGACCGGTTCTGGGTGTAGCAAGCTGTGTTGATTGCCTCAGCCCAAAATCTCTTTGGCAGAGATGAGCTTGTCAACATGGATGTTGCAGCATCCTTCAGCGTTCGGTTCCTTCGCTCGGCTACTCTATTCTGTTGTGGAGTACGCGCAGCCGATGTTTGATGAGTGATTCCGTGCTTCTCGCAGTATTCGATGATGGTTTCATTGAGGAACTCGGTTCCACGGTCTGATCGGATGGAAATGATTTTCATCTCTTGTTGGTTAGATATCCGATCCATCAGCTTGGGTAGCTCATCTCGGGTTTCACTCTTGTGGCGCATGAAAATGGTCCATGTGTACCTAGAGAAATCATCAGTAACAATAAGTGTATATTCGTTACCATTCATGCTCTTGGGTGTAATAGGCCCGAAGAGATCCATATGGATCAGCTGCAATACTCGGTCGGTTGAGGGAATCGTTTTCAACCGAAAGGAGGATCTAGCGAGCTTTCCCAGCTGACACGTACTGCAGATATGTGTTGTTGAAAACACTCGGTTCGGAATGCCCTTTGCATGTTCCTGTCTCGCAAGTCGGTTCATTGTCTTGAAATTCAGATGGTTGAGCCTTTTGTGCCACAGCCAGCTCACATCTGAACTGCTCTTCGATAACAGACAGGTTTCAGGAGGACTACTGTTCCAATCTGCATAGTAGATATTTCCGGTTGGGGATCGATTTTCCAACAATATGACCTGCTTTGTTTCAACATTTTTAACCCTGCAGCCCTGTGCATCAAACTTGACAGAGAAACCATTATCACAGAATTGGCTGATGGAGAGCAAGTTATGCTTCAATCCATCAACATATGAAACATTGGAAATGGATACATGATTGGTTTCAAGGGTACCGTAGCCTTTGGTGTGACCTTTTGAGTTGTCACCAAAGGTAACTGATGGTCCTTCCTTCTCCACGAAACTTCCAAGCAAATCTCTCAGATTTGTCATGTGTTTCGAGCATCCACTATCCATCACCCACATGGTATGTGATGCTTTATTCTTCCTTAGCTGTTCCTCCTGCTCCTGCACAGAGAAACACGCTTAGGTCCCCAATTTTAGTTGGGTCCTGGAGGGTTAGAACCAGTTCCCCCTTGAACTGTGGGTCGCTTTTCCCTGTATATTCGGATAGATTTATTATTCCAAATTATCTTTCCTTCTTCATCAACTATAACAACACCTCGGTCATCCTTAGGCTTGTTGTTATTGTTGACTTTCTGATTCTTGGGAGGAGATTGATTTCTCCCATTGTGGGCTCTAGAAGGAGAGGCGTTCCCCCTGTTTTGTTGATGTTTCTGACCCATTTGATTTTGCCTATGAGGTCAGACACGTGTTTGGAATCTGTGTGGCTGAGTCTGATTCTATTTTCTTGACTGTTGACTACAGCTGTTCATGCTCGGCTGTTGATTCATGTTGTGGCATGAATATTCGCAGCTGTTGGAATTGTTCCACATAGGTTGACTTTGATGGAACCTCTGGTTGTTCTGATGATGGAACCGATGTTGATTCTGATGGTTGAATCCCTGTTGATTCGGTTGATTCTATCCCTTCTGAGGTCGGTTCTGAGGTCGGTTCTGAGGTTGGTTCTGAGATCGGTTCTGAGTGTATCTTCGACGTCTCTGATTCCTCTTCTGAGTCTTAGAACATTCCCCCTTGGTCGTTGTCTCAACCGATGAATTCTTCAGTTCTCCAACCACAGCTCCCTTTCCTTTGTCAGTTGCAGTTTTCTTGGCAGGTTGTGCTTGCTGTGACATGGAGGTTGGATTATGTTGGGGAGTTGTAGACTCAACTGAATTTGGTTTGGCAACCGTGACATCCACAGCCTTGACAAAGGTTGCGGGTGGAATTCCAGAGTCCTTGACCATGTCGTAACCAAGTCCAGACACGTCATCCATTTATTTTTGGTAACTGATGAGATTCTCGATGATTTTGGATGATTGATATAGTTTTATCAGGTTGTTCTTCTCAGTTTGCAAATCCTTGAGGAGAACAACTATATGCTCGGTCTGTGCATCTGACTTATTCATCAGCTGGTCGATCTGTGCCTCTTGCTTGTTCAACTGCTCTTGCTGCTCCTTGATCTGCTCCTTCAACTCCTCATCGGTTGGAGCTTTAGTCTGGTTGGCCTCATACAGTTTACTTTTGAGATTATCAATCTCTTCGGTTTGACTTTTAATCAGATCGTCCTTTTCAGTTAAGGATTCTTCAAGTCTGGCAAACTGTTCTTGAAGATTCTTAAACTCAACCGATTGCTGATGCAGTTCCTCACTGAGTTCTAGGAAGTCACCCCAGGAGGGTTCCAACTCTTCCTCTACTGTTTCCTACATGTTAGTAGCAATAGAAGAATTTAAATTAACTGAACTAGAATGTACCTCAGCATCATCCTGGTCAGTTCCAAGTGCCATGAGACATTGATCCTGTCCGATAGCGTTGTTGGTGGAAGTCAGCTCGTCCTCATCTTTGGTGTCGGTGAAGATGTCCATGTCGTCAGTTCCTTCTTCTGCAACCATGGCCTTGTTCTTTGCATTTTGCTTGGCCCTCAACACTTCTCTATCTTTCTTCGACAGATCTGGACAATCAGCTTTAAAGTGTCCCTCTTTGCCGCATTCAAAGCAACTATTGGTCACAGGCTTTGAGTTGTCTCGAGTTCGGTTGGATTTGTAGAACCGCTTATATTTTCCGAACCGAGTATCCATGTCAGCTAGCTTCTTTGACAAGGCGGCTATACTCTATTGCAGCTCTTCTCTGCTTGGCTCCTTTGAAGCTGTGTCCGCAGATCTTGTTGCCCTTGATGTTCGCAGCTTGGAATAGTCAGCTCGAAGTGCTACTGTCTTTGTTCCTGAACCAACATCCTCAAGTCGACTCGTCTGCCCCAAGGACTGAGTTGATCTTCGTCGGTTCACCTTGTATTCATTTCCTTTCAGGATTGAGAACAACCTGTCCGTTCTCATCTCTCTAAGATCAACTCGGCTTTCATGAATGTTGGTAAAGGTGTCCCACTCAACTGGTAGCGCTTGTAATACTTTGAGATTGATCTCTCTCAAGGTATATTTTCCTCGTCGGATAGACTGGATCCTTCGGATGATATCCATGAACCGAAGCTCCAACTGATCAATGGTTTCATCAGCTCTTAGACAGAAGTTGTCAAAATCTTGACAAGCATGGGAGAATTTGTTCTCCTTGGTTTCATCACTCCCTTCACTAAGAGATGCCAAAATGTCCCACATCTTCTTAGCTGTGTTGCACTCTTCTATCCATGGAAGATAGTCTTGTCCAACTGTGGACATGATGGTGCTCTGAGCCCAGATATCCAGCTGGCTCACTTTCGCTTCCTCAGGAGTGAAGTCTTCTGGCTTTTTCTCAACCATCACCTCAGTTGCATCCCCATCATTGGGATTTGTAGGAGTACGAGTAACCTTTTCCATGATGGTGATCGGTCCGGATGAAATCACTTGTTGCATTCGATGATGCTTGGACAGTAGGATCTTCTTCATCCGAGTCTTCCAGGATGTATAATTCACAACCAAGAACATGACAACAATCTTGTCTTTAACATCCATCTGCACACAACAACAGACAACAGATGCAAGCAGATATGCACTAGCGTGAAAAAGATCTATTCACTTGACCACTGAAGAAAAACACCTCGATTCACACCTCGTAAAACAGAGTCAGCAGTTTTTTGAACCACTGCTCTGATACCACTTGATGGTTCCGATACGAGTTCTGGTGTATGGGGGGGGGAGGAATACACCAGTTAGGAAATTTTAAAACAACCCCCTGAAAAATATCATAACCGAGTAAGAGGACTCAGTTGGAATTACAACTGAGTAGGAAAACTCAGCTGTAAGAGTGGTGCTGTGCGGAATGTGGTGGATAAAAAATAACTCGTATAAAATAACTCACGCTCAGATGCAAGGTCGGTCAATAACCAAATCAGTTAAGAATGCAAAGATGCAGTTTTGAGTGCTGGTTAGTTGGTCAGTTGGATATGCAACAAATAACTGAACAGAAAATACAAACACACAAAGATTTACGTGGTTCGGAGAGAACTCCTACGTCCACGGGGAGTTGTGAGTCCACACAACTCAGTCCAAATTCTTTAGGACTGTAACCACAAAGCTTACGCGGGCTTTGCAACCGTTAAGATAAGTTTGCGGGTACTTATCAACCTTACAGATAAGTTTACGGGTACTTATCAACCTATCTACTCAATTTCGGGAAGAGTAGGATCCTAACAACCTTTTTAAGGGTGTGTAAAAGGGTGGGGTTTCCAACTACTAGCTCGAACAAGAAGTGAGCTAGGATCTAAACTTGAACAAATGAAGACTCAAACTAAGATCAAAAACACCAAGACAAATTCTAACACTCTATGAACCCTCAACTAGTGATGTTCTTAGAGATTGAATGCAGTTTAGCTTGTATGCAGTTTTTCGTTCTTTCGCTCGTTTAGACTCTTATCGCGCTTCTTGGTCTCTTGGTGAATGAATGAAGGCCTCTATTTATAGGCGGAGAGAATCAACTAGCCGTTGGATGAATCGTTGATCTCTGTTCTGTGAAAGTGATGGCTTGTCTCTCATCTCTGCAGATTTTCCCGATTTGGCAACTGTGAACTTCTGCTTTCCATCTGAGACAGCCTTGTGTTGGGCCAAATGAGGTAATGACAAAACGTCAAACATTCACGTGACTTCCTTTTTGAAATTCAAATCTTCAACCTTAGTCTTTCAACCTTGTTTAGTCGGTTGAGAAGTTTTGGTCTTCATCCGAGTGGTCTTCAGCTGATGTTCCATCTGATCGATATCTTCATCTGATCTTCTGTCTGAATAGGAACAGTTGAACCCTCAGCTGCCTTGAACTTCATGTTGTCGATCTTATCAGTTCGAGTCCTATAACTGATGTTCCATCTGAACAGTTGACTTGAACGCTTAGTTGTTTTTCTCACATCTGATGTTCCATCTGAACATGTGGCTTGAACGCTCAGTTGTCTTTCTCACATCTGATGTTCTCTTACATCTTCCTCCTTGAACGCTCAGTTGTCTTTCTTACATCTGATGTTCTATCCGAGTGTAGCCATGTTACCGTCTTCAGCTGGAGACCTGTAAAGATAAAATCTCAACATTGCTCAAACAGCGAGCCTAAATACTAACATTAGGATCTGGCAACATCTACTCGGTTGGGGTCAGTTGGTTTTGGAATCAATCAAAACTTTACTTAAATTTCCCAACACAGTTCATACTTCATAGTTTAATTGGGACGAATTTTATTTTATGGCTTAAGTTGGTACCTTGAATTAATATACGATATAAAGTTGTTTCAATTTTTTGTTCATTTTTTGGGATCACCAAATACAACCAAATACACCATAGATAGGGCTAAATTGGCAGTCAACAACGCGTCCAACAAAGCCGAACCTTTACCCTCGTCGTGAAAATGATAGGTAGTAAGCTCGCTCGTTATGAGGAGCAATGCAACGAAGATCTTGGCTAGAAACAAACGAATGGCCATAGCTTTAAACGAAGAAAAAGTAGTATCTTTTTTTTTTTCCTAGAATTGGGCTTAAGCTTACTCATGTTATACAGTAAGTAAATAATTTTGAGTTACAAATTCTAAGTATAAGATAAATATTTAATTATTACTGTTTAAAAATAACTCTTTTGGAGGTGCAGCTGCACCCCATTCCAAGCTGGATCCGCAGTGAATTTATTAATTACTGGTTCGTTTGGAACTATGAAAATCTCACTCACTTTTTGCCCACCTTATTACATATTAAACTTATTAGTTTACAGCTTCTCTCAACTCGACTCGATTATCAGATCTAACAATTTTTGGAGAAATCAAACCAATGGCCTAAGATTATTAGCTAATCATTGTTCTTCGATGCAGATTTTCCTACCTCAAACTCGCGACTCATTTTCTGAACTCATTTACAATCATGTTCTTCTTCGCCTTTGCATGCCTCGTTGCCATGAGAACTTTGATCACCTCTGCAAACAAACATAGAAACTCACTCAACAGATGAAACAGAAAATAAAAATCAAATCGACATCAACCACAAATTATAAGAACATGCATACCAAAAAAAAAAAAAAAAAAATCAAATCAACGACAACCACAAATTAGAACAACATGCAAAAACATGAAACCAAATCATACTTAATGAAGCAACATGTCAGAGTAAAAATGATTCTATCAACTTCCGATCCATATGTTTTACATAGAAGGATTTATCCCTAAAAAACAGATATTGGGATGCATGGAGAAGTTCCTACCGTAATAGTAGTTAGAGAGTGATTATTTCGAATAGGGAGGGAGTCACAAATATGTCATGCCACCAATAACAATAAGCAATCTTCCTTAGGGTACCAATTGATGATGGGAACGGCTAATGAAAGCCGAACCAACTTGCCCACGGATTCTTTTTGGATATCTAACTCGACATACAAGAATCTTACCCAGCATGCTCCTATTAATTTAAAGCAACTATACAAGGATTAGAAATACCTTCTTGGATTTGGAGTTCGTTGAATGATTCCACTAGACGATCTTTTAGAATGTGTCATGTCTTGATCTCGGATGCCACGTGGTTAGCAATCCTCCAAGATCCTCAAGCCACTCCAAACCCACTCACTACTTCCTCTCTAACCTCTAATTATGTTAGATGCAAGATTTAGGGTTTCAAGAGAGCTTCAAGTATATATAAGACCATCCATGGGCTTAAGCCCATTATGTCTTGATATGTGGGTTGAGTTTGAGTGTAAGAGAACATTTGGGCCATTCTAGGGATCTGCTAGAAAACTAGAGTTGGGCCTCCTATATACTTGTACACCATTTTTCAAGCCCAGAATAATTACAAGTATATAATCACTAATTCATTCCACTAAAAGATTAGTGATACATTGCCGTTCTAGTCCATTGATGAATAAGGACTTCTAGTTTTGACTCTGACAATCCCTATGTTTAAGATGTCAAACATCCATTAATTAATTAAAGTTTCTGACAACTTAAATTAATTAATATCTTTAATTTCTTGAGTAGTACCACTCAACCTTATTATCGTACCGGATACAAAATCCACTGAAGGGTTTAGTACGATAAACTTAATAAGCTCCTTAAGGGAATGTTATCAACATGGGGTCACCAGGACATAGTTTCCTAATACAGTTAATTAAGTGTCGAAATAAATATTGTTGTCACCCAAGATACAGAACATATCGAGTTAACACATAACTCTCACCCATAGTAAGTCAAAGTGACACACAGATATTTGATCATACTTAATCACCTATTAGGATTTAGATTTATCGAGCCACTGAGACCTTGGTTCTTATCAATCGGTCAGAATAGAACACATCTCACTGCGATCCATTCAATACATAAACATATATATTAGCATAAACTAGTCAAGACAAACTACTTTCTGTTATATGCTACAGTCTAAACCGATAACTTGTCCAGAGTTATCTCGACTATGAATAACTATTAATATCTCATGAGAAACTGATCAAATGATCTTCTGTGGTCTACAACACACCATTTGATCTATAACATGAGATAAAGGGACAAAAGATATTATGCGACAAACAATCAAATCAGATATGGGAGGAAACAACGGAAATAGAAATCGTGTATACAAGCACAAAACATTTGCTTTATAATATACACCAACAATTGATATATAAATGAGTTAATCAATGCTGTGCACATTTTTAGTAATACAAATGGAGTAAATAAGAAATTTTCAGTAGGGTAGAAAACAATACTCAACATAGACTTCGTAGAGAATTTCCAACAATAATAGTTTGAATTATATATTCACTAGAAAGTCGATGTTATTCGGATATAGTATGTCCGGATATAATCGGTTCGATCAAGAAAAAATCGGCGGTATTCCTCCACATTCACTACCCCTCAAAATTTTTCCTTCCATCCCCCAAAGAAATCTCTTCCTAATTAAAAATGTATTAACTAAAGCCATATTTCATCGACAAAAACATCTTCTCTTCTCTTCTAATTAAAATTCGAAAAGGATATTATTGTACATTCATAAATGGCCGAAATTAATGAAAAACAATATTAATTAAAAAAAATTATGTAAAATTAGTTTTTTACTTGGTCGAACCAGTTATGTCCGGACATACTATGTCCGGATAACTTTATTATTTATTTTATTTGGAAAATATATCAGCTTATTAATTATTGAAATGCCAAATAAGTTAGCATTATGTCCTCAGACATGTGGCGGTAGCCAGTAGGAGCAACGTCATCACAGGCGGAAATGTTCTACGTAGGACAAAGACTTGAATAGCATTATCTAATTCCAAATCTCGTATAAATCTAGCACTGAGAAAGAAAATCAATCATTTATTCCTAATATACTACAAACCTCATAAAAATAAAGGACCTTGTTTTATTTAAAAATGGGTCGGTCTTATGTGGAGACATCTGCACCATGCATATGGGTTGACCCGTCTAGATCCTCCCCAGGTCCGACCCGAGCGCTGACTTTTTTTTTTTAATTTCAAGATTTTTTTTTTCGACGGGTTTCGATTTTACAGCTCCGCATTCACTCCGATTACTAATATAACGATAATCGTCGGGCAATAATTTAAATTTTTTCGGCTCGCTCCGCAGCCATCGACTCCCGTCGCTCGAATCTTGACCGAAGAAGAAGCGGCAAACAAAAAAATGAAGAGGCAAACAACAAAAAAAAGGGGAAAATCTGGAAAAAAAAAAAAAAACTGGGCGCGTGAGATACACGCGCCGTGCGTGGATCTCACGCGCTACATGAGTTTTTTTCTTTAAAAATTTGTATATGATTTTTATCAAGTGAAGAATGATCCCCTCTTAAAGAGTGAAGAATGATTCCAACTTTATCGTTGGCTTCAACGCTTAGTTGTAATCGTTTTTTCAATTCAATAAAATGGTTATAATGTTTTTTTTTACTATCCATTCAATAAAATTAACATTTAAAAATTATTATTATTTATATTCTTAAATTAAAATTAATTAAAAATCAAACTAAAAAAATGTATAACGATCACCCAACTTTGGTGATCGCCATTGTAAGTGAGAAATGAGTGATTATTGTGAATCCCAATAAATAATTGAGCGATTACCCAAATGGCAATCACCATTGTGGATAGTCTCACAAGGTCGTATTTATACACTAAAAAGAAGTAAAAGATTCCAAATTTCTTTAGGCATCACAAAAGGAATTATACTAATCTTGAAGAAGAAGAAGAAGAACTGAAGTCAATCGGCCTATAAAACTTACCCACAGTGGTAGTATTTTCATGGGTGTCTCGATCTCCTTGACATGCAGATAAAGACAGTCGCTTGCAATGGGACTGTCTCTATGATGTCTCCATCTGATTAGTTTCTTAATAGTCATTTTGCATTAATTTTAATCAGAAAATTCTAAAATTTCATTAATTTAAATAAATACTACTCCCTCCGTTCGTGAATAAGAGTCCCATTGTGTGCTGGGCACGGGGATTAAGAAAGTTGGTAAAATAATTGTTAGTGGAATAAGGGTCTCACTTATTGAGAGTGATAAAAGTAACTTGGAATTAAAATTATTGTGAGTGGAATAATGGTCCCACTTGTTGTGAGTGAAAAAGGTAAAATAAAGTTGAAGTTGTTGTGAGTGGAATAAGGATCCCACCTATTTTGAGTGGAAAATGTAAAATGAGAGTGGAAGTTGTGGTAAATGGAAGAAGGTCCCACTTGATGTGATTGGAAAAAGTGGAGTAGGACTCTTATTAGTGAATATTTGAAAGTGGGTAAGTAGGACTCTTATTCACGAACGGAGGGAGTAGTACAATATATTAATAAAAAAAATTACATCAATTGAAATATTAAAAATAAAATACATCCTACTCGGTAAGAGGTCCAAATCGGCTCGAAAAATGCTCAATCAAATCATTGGTGAGCCGGTGGTGCTTCCTTGTATCTTAATGCTTCGTCCCGTTAGAGATAATTTTTTTCGTGACAGCAAAGTGGGAAGCCGGTGTACATCACTCGACGTCGATGTTTCTATATCCTCCCTCCAATTCTCAACATCTTCTCTCTCTTCTTTAATGATCATGTTGTGCAAAATAATGCACGTAAACGTGATGTTGTAGAGGTGTTTCGTATACCAGTTCCGCGTCAGATTCCTGATAATTCCTCATCGGGCTTGAAGAACTCTGAACGCCCGTTCGATATCCTTCCTCGCCGCTTCTGTTAGGTCTTGGCCAACAGGGATAGATCCCATCGGTTAAGTAGTAATCCCTGTCGTAGTGCTTTTTGTTCACCACGAATTCGCGTGGCGAAACCCTATCTTCAAGAACGTCTTTGAATAAGGGCGACTGGTTGAGGACGTTGATATTATTTTTCGAGCCTGCTACTTTAAAAAAGGCGTGTCAGATCCATGAATATTGAGACGCCACAACCTCAAGAATTAAAGAGGCACGCGCACATCTTCTCGTGTGTGGGCAGCCGCCCACGCCTTCGGGTAATTCCTCCATGCCCAGTGCATACAGTCCAGGCTTCCGAGCATCTCCAAAAAGTCGTGCCTCTCCTCGTGCATCTGCAGCAGCCGAGCGGTGTCATTCGCATTTGGCTTCCTTAAGTACACGTCACCGAACAACTCAATAATAGCTTTGCATAACTTTCGGAGGGCTCGTCGGCCCCTCGTATCTCCGATCTTCAAGTATTCATCGAAGACATCCGGTGCACTACCGGTGGCTAGTTGGCGAACGCCTATTGAGCATTTTTGCACTGACGTCAGGCCCCATTTGCCAGTTGCATCTCGTTTCTTCTTGAAGTAGCGGACATTCTGCTCGAATGTGGTGCAAATCTTCAAGAACAGATGCTTCTGCATGCGAAGACGCCGGCAAAAAAATGTAGGGCCATACGTCAGGTTGTCGACGAAGTAGTCGACCATCAACTGCCGGCACACCGCCTCCCGATCGCGTAATACCACGGTCTTCTTCCCCTTATATTTTTTTTCTGGGTGGAGGCCCGTCGAACGACAACACCTTGCAAGTTTGTGAAAAGCAAGATAATCTCGTCGTCGGTGCCATGAGATGAGTAGTTGAGAGAGGATTCTGACGAGGAAGACATTTTTTTGATGGAAAAATAGAGAGCAAAAATAGAGAGAAAAGAAAAATATGAATTTTGTGTGGAGAATAAAATGGAAGAAAGGGGTATTTATAAGTGAAAATAAAAATAATTTAAATATCGATTTATTAGCCGTTCAGGCTTATTTTTTCAAAAAAAAAATCCTTTAGGGCCGTGCAATGCATGTCTCGCACGAGCCGTATTAAGCGCGTGTCTCGCACGAGGGGTATTTTTATTTTTATTTTTATTTTTAAATTGAGCGCGTGTCTCGCACGAGCCGTATTAAGACAGTCTCAACGCGGCGGGACATGCTCGAGACCGGGGGCTTGCAGCAGGGTGTCTCGACGGTCGGGCTGTGTCGATCGAGCCGGCCATCAAGACGCTGTTATGGCCAATCTAAGGACCATATCTTTTCACTTATTGGCAAAAAAGGCTTTTTTTCAATGGGCCCTGAGGAAAATGGCCACAATTTTTTTTCCGCATTTTTATACCTATTTTCGGCCCGAAGTCAGTTACATGGACTTTTTGACACGTGATGTGCACATGATAAGAGTGTCTGTATATGTGTGTGTATGTGTATGTGGAGTGTGTGTATATGTAGTGTGTGTGTGTGTGCAATGTGTGTATGTGTGTGTGTGTATATAAGTTAGAATTGATGGAAATAATTCCTCAATTTTTTTGGGTATATAAATTGACAAAATCATAAAATATATGAGGACAAAATAGTCAAAGTACAAAAATATTAGCATTAGGAATGACTAATACCATGTGTTGAGGAAGGAATGGCTAATCCCATGGAGAATGGAATGTTGATCCAGATGGAATAACGATTCCTGATCATAAAACGTACCAAGTAAAGGAATAGAATAGAGGAAGGAATGACCATTTCATTCTACCATCCATTTCATCATACCAATCACCACCTTAGAACTTTGATTGTTTGATTTGTTTCATAAGCCATGTGGGACTCACGTGGACACAACCGTTAATAGAAACCGATGAGAATATGTACTCTTTTCGTCCACAAAGAAGTTACCAGTTTTGCCATTTTCGTCTGTCCACGAAGAAGTTACCAGTTCTATATTTGGTAAGTTTTCTCTTAATAATTACCCTCTAGTTGATTAATTATTTACATAATTGTCATCATCGGGCCCACCAAAATCCAATTAACCTAATATGGTTAACAATTAAATAAACCCTTAAAATACCACTAACCTAATTATACTAACATACCCATCCGCCACCCCACCCACCCCCCACTCCCAATTGTTGAGGCATTCCAGATTTCTCAATTCTCCCATTTTCCCAATTTTCCCAATTCATTCGTCTCTTTGATTCTTCGCAAGCCTCATTAGATCCCTGTAATAAGTGGTTCTACTAATCCACCGTGGCCAGAATCATTTCCTTCGATTTTCACGGAGGTCACTCGAGAATCTGAAACTTGCGTACCTGAATCTGAATTCGTGGCGTGTGAAATGGTGGTGCCAGATTCGGAGTCGCCACTCGATATTGATCCACCGCTTGATTCTTCCATTGATTACTGTGAGTTGCCTCATACGGAATGAAAAAAAGGTTGTGCTGGAGTCTGAAATGTTGGGATTGGATTCACCACCGAAGGTGTGGTTGTCCGACGAAAAGGAGTATCTAACCTGGCTTGGAATCTTCTTCCCCTCAGTGTTGAGGCTTCTTAAACCAGGTTCCCTCTACTTCATTTCAATTTCAGTCTTAAGGATGAATTAGGTACAAAAACCCTAGATTTGATGAATTTTATTTCTGATCTTTGTGTGCGCCTATTCATTTCTATGGGTGATTTGGGGTTTGGATCTTTGCGTGTGCCTGTTCATTTCTATGGCTGATCTTCGCGTGTGCCTGTCCATTTTTTGGAACAGATGATGACCTTTATTTCTGATCTTCGTGTGTGCCTGTTCATTTCTATGGCTGATTTGGGGTTTGGATCGTTGCGTGTGCCTGTTCATTTCTATGGTTGATCTTCGCGTGTGCCTATCCATTTTTTGGAACAAATGATGATTTTTTTTTTTTTGATGTTAATGGTTTCTTATGCCACTGTTCTAAATGATGCCACCTCCAGGTATGAACATTCCTATATTAGGAGGTTGAGTTAGATCAGTTAGTTTGTAAATAACCATTCTTTGAGTCAATGATGCAAACAAAAAATAACTTCATTGCTGAGACATTACAAGCCAAAATATACAAAATGTGACGGTTTACAACCTAAACAACAACTGATTATGACTGAAATTGTTGCTTATACTGTAAACATAGCAAAAAAGTTTACAATTTTCTGATCCAATCCTTCTAAATAGAATGTGATGCATAGCTTCCACTACATTATCAACGTTGTAGTTGCTCTCTTCCTTAGTTCCAAGTCTTTCTAGATGTTTCAAACAGTCCTTTACTAGCTGCTCCTCTACCTCTAAGCATTCTGGTAGAGTCCCCTCTCTGATGTGTCTTTCTTTGTCCATATGTTGGATTTTATAGTTGTTGCCTTCCCTCACCTTCATTATCTCATTCATGCAGCCTTGTAGGGTGAGAAATACATTGTTTATTTTGTATGCGGGGAATTCTTCAAATGCATCAATCACATTCTGCATTAAATCAGTCACATTCTTTTCCATAACATGCCGAAATATAAGATAAAGCGGGGATCTATTAATCTCATATCCTAATAGCTAAATCTTTGAGGGTTTGTATTTCTTTGAAGAATCCTAAATCATTGATGTTGGTGTCTGGTGAATTTGCTGGTTGATTCTGTAGTGTGATATTGAAGCCATCTAAATTTGCTGCATCCAAGAAATCTGGATCAGTTGGTTTTATATGGGGTTTAGCATTGTCTTGTTGATTTATGATGTGTTTGCTTGCATGAGTTGGCCATTTTCGTTTGAGCTGATGTAGAATCTACAAAACAACTAAGTGATGAATGAATTTGAACACATTCTGATAGTTGAAAAAAAAGAAAGATTAACCTGTTTGATTACAATGTCCTTCGTCACTGGTATATTGATTGATTGAATGGGTTTGTGTTCAAGTGTTCCTTTTACTCTGTTTTTAGAATTCCTTTGAGCTGGCTCCAATGTACAAAATGGAAATATCCCAATTTTTCCATCAAATATGCATGTACCATCACTTGCATAGAGTGGTCTGCCCACAATAGACATGGACATGATCTTCTCTACAAATCTCTTGGACTTGCATGTTCTGTGAGGTTCTTCCTCATCTGGTGCTAGGTAATACCTATCTGTTGTCTTTTTGAGAACGAACCATTTTCTAATCAATGTGAACTGTGTTGTGCATAGTCTGGAATTTCAAATTTCCTTCTCTAATTATTGGATCCAAATGCTTGAGACACCATTTCAAGCTATTGAACTTATTTTGCTCTGTCAGAAATGACTTATTGCAGAGGTATGTGGCCTGATTTTCTTCTGTTTCACCCATGTTCCCATCAATGTTTTGCTCACTTTCAACTTGATTGCAATTTTTTCTATAGGAAGATCTTTGTAGAACTGATATTTATTTCAACAATTGCACATCCAACTCTTTCTTATCTTTATGTTTTATGCCTTTCATTGCTGAAATAAGCTGGACAAGACCTCCCTCTTCCAGCTGCTGAAGAGTAAGCTTGAAGATATTATGCACTGTTTTTCTGTAGATTCCAAACTTTTCCATTGCCTCTTTTATTGCTCCGTACCTTAATCGCTCGGATTCCAGATTTTGAAGAAGAAACTGAGCCACCATATTCCTGTGTGCTTGGGACAAATTTGGTCTTGCTCTTGCATCTGCCATGCTGCTCTCTCAATCCTATTTATGGTGATTTTTTTTGAATGCAGCTTTTGGTTGGTGGAATTTGAAGGAATTGTGGTGTATTTATGGTAGAAGAATGTAGTGTAGTTGGAAGGCTTTGAATTCCCTCTCTTGTATTTTGATCAAATCAATGAACAACTTTTGTACATTTGAATTATGTGTGATTTCTAAGGCAATTTTGGAGCCTTTTTAATGTAAAGTTGGCGCTTTTTTTTTTTTTCAATCCACAGCTTCAGTATTTTTTTTTGGGGAGGGATAGTTTTTTTCTTTTCTTTTTGTGAGGGATAGTTTTTTTTTTTTTTTGGATTTGAGCATACAATTGATGGTTTTTATTTAGAGGATGATTAAGTTTCTTAATTATTCACTTAAACCCACTATAACATGGGATTCATACTCCACTCACCACACAAGCCACCAAAATTATTAAAAGCCGTGCCGAAATGAAATTGGTAATTTCTTTGTGAAACTGTAATTACGTTAATGTATTTAATTACGTTAATGTATTTAATTAGCTCGGCTGTATTTTACTTAGATAACTTTATATCAAATTTGATTTCAAAATTGATACTGAAATTAATTTGCACTTAATTGTGGATTGAAAATGATTTTTTTACATCTCGCGGTGATATTTTAAGGTCGGCCCACATCTCGTGGCGATATTTAAAAGATGTTATTGGTGATTTTGCTTTTCAAAATGCTAGATGATCAAAATTATTTTAATAATTATTTGATCATTATTTTTGGTTTATTGCAAATGTTGCCAATATTTTCTTTACAGTTAATATTGTAGTTGTAATTATGAAGTAATGCAAGCATGGATGAAGAAAAACGATGAAGGGTCTATTTTTCTTCTTTTCATTAAGGATGTCACCTAAATGTCAGGCCGACCAATATTTTTACTTCCAATAATGTATTAATATACAAGTATTGTGTTCTTGGTATATTTGTACTCACGGTCAAGTAAAATAAACATAATTTTATTATTTCCGGTGGTGCTTTGTTCTAAAAATACAAACTGATATTCATAGTGGACATGACAAAATAACAAGAGGAAGAGTAACATATGTCAAAGGACAATAAAAACATAACAAAGTGCAACACAACAATATTGCAGTACAATTAAGGGTTAATTATTCCACCACCTGACCCACAAACACATGATCATCTACACAAACTGATTGAGGTACTCATCAACGGAGGTGTATTTGACATCGGGATAGAGCTCGGAAGCCTCGTGTCCGACTGTTGGATCGATCTCAAAGTAAGTTTGATCTCCCTTAATGAAAACGGAGTGGTTGATCGACAACATCAGATTCAGTGGCATTGTTGCTTCTGCGATGCCAATGCATGTGAGATATGCTATACTATATGGTTAGAATTAACAACAATGCCAATACATTATAACCTCATAATACAGCCGGGACCAGAGAAAATTATTATCGTATAGATGTTATTAATTTATTGAGTTAAAATTTAATGTTAAGTATTCATGTCGAGACTGGAAAGAGTTATTATTTTAGAGAGATTATCAATTTACCGAGTATTAATTTAAAGAGGTTATACTATATATGCACGCATAGATCACCATTCTCAAATTTCGAAAGCATCACTTAATGTTTATGGAAAACAAAATTATACTCCCTCCCTGCCTCCCAATTCAATAGACTGAATTCAATTGCTATGAGACGGATGTTAAGAAAATGAATTGTTTATAATAGAACTGCAACTAAGAAAAAGTAGTTGGGATAGCAAAATAAGAAAAGTGAGACAATTGAATTGGGACGAAGGGAGCATATTAATTTACCTTGAATCTGTTTCAAGAGTTCTTCCTCGGAGACGTAGATTTTCTCGAGGGTGTTGCCGATCTTCTTCTCCCAACAAGCAGCAAGGTCATGGAATGAGTAGATATTGTGAGGAGGCTTGATGTAGAGGATCTTGTTCAAAGTTCTTGGATCAACCGATGCTTTGATGGTGTATGTTCCAATGTCATGTTCTTCGTTAAAAACAGCTGCATAGATTTGCCACCCAAGTCAACTTATTAATAATAATAATTCAAAATTGTTCACTTTTGAAAGTTATAACGACAACACAATCGTCTCTACTAGCAATTTGCCATCTTTCATCACTTTGTCAAAATGGTTGATCCAAACTGCTAGAACAGTTTATTAAATTCATATATAAAATACTTAAACATTCATTATTAATATGATGTGGGATATCACAAAACTGTCTAGGTTTTATTTTGATTTTATCATCAAAGAAAGCCTCGTCTAAAATATATATATATATATATATAAAAGAAGAAAGAAAGAAAAAAAAAAGTGACATTTTGACCACACCTTTCACCCACTTGTATCCAAATTCCAACTATTTTTCAAAAGGCATACTAAAATGGCTATTTTGAAGTGACGAAAGCTTGCTCCGATGTAAAATTCAAAAAAATTAAATAAAAAATAAACTAATTTAATTAATTTTCAAAAGTCAAGACAGTTTTAAGACAACGTGAAAAGAGGGGACAAAGATATGATAAACTCAATCTCGAACCACTAGCATGAAGCGCAATTGGTATATATCGTATTTCTTTCATTTGTAAAGATGAAGACGTTACAATACGAACCTCAATCTCCCTCAAAAAAAAAAAAAAAAAAAAAAAAAGTGAATTTAACTAAATTATTATACTATACCTTTAACATTTCCATCTCCAGGGATAACCATTTTATCTCTAGGAGGTGAGGTGGCGCCTAGCTGCATCAAATTGGAGAGTGCATATCCATCAAACATGTTGGATACAATGTAGGTGTAAGGAATTCCTTCTTTCTCTATTGTTCTTCGAAGTTGCACTTTTAGTTGGAAATTTGCGTTTATGGGATCCACAGCACGAGAACGATCAATATCATTCCCAAATTCTGATGGTATGAACCTCTGCATTAAATAATTCACCAAAAAAAATTACAAATTCTTGCATCCTTGCAGGGAAATGGATTAAGACAAAATGGGTCATGTCCATATTCTTAAAATTTAATAATTGGTTAAATAACAAAATGACCCATTATTCATGAGATAACTAACAATAGCAATTACTAATATGAGGCCCCACCACGTGCTAAACGAAATTCAATTTCACAAAAATAGTAATTTTTTGGTCCACCAATCAGTGACTCACTTTACTTTTTGGATTGTCCCACTATTAATGTCCTCATTCAAATAACAATATTAATCCTTTTAAAAGTGCCGACATTACCATTTTTTTTTTAAATTTTTTTATTACACATTCTTCTTAATTTATAATGCTCAACAGCAACGAGCCATTAATAGTGGAACGAAAGAAGTATTATATTTGGGAAACGAACCAAAGACCACAATTTTAAAGCCATGGACTGTACCGACTAAGCTATTAAGTTGAGACGTTTGGAGATATATACTCCCTCCGTCCAAGTGAAGAAGTTTTATTTGAGAATTGCACGTAAATTAAGAAAAAGAGAGTTAGATGATAAAGAGTGTAATTAGAGTAGTATTTTATTATTGATGTAAAGTAGGTTGAGTGAAAAAACACTGTAGACTAAAGTAAACTACACTATTAACCTAGGTACTAAATGAATAAAATAAAGGAAATTGGTTGGATTAGTGTGTTAATTTTTGCCAAAAAAGGAAATGAGACTTCTTGAATGCGACACCCGAAATAGTAAAATGGAACTTCTTGAACGGGATAGGCGGAGTAAAAGATTTAAAGAAAAAAACACCGGATACATGAACTTAATTTATTTTGGGGCGTTTTTTTCTCGCTATGCGGTCGCCTACCCCACACTGCCCAAAAATTGTGTTTACTTTCTTTTAAGTTAGGGGAAGGGGGATGCAATGGGGTCAAAATAATACCTTGGATCTCATTAATAAAGAAATTAATCACCGCTTAGATGTTCTCGAGAGAAAAGCTACCGTGTTCACTCTTTAAGTTATATACTTCTAGCTTTCTTGACCGACATAATGCAAAATATGCATGATCTTACCCAAATCATAATCTTATTGCAATTGTGATTCCGAAAATAAATAGTATCACACAAAATTAGGGGTACCTTGACATTTCCAGCCTCTTTAATTGCAGCAATAATCTTATATTGATCAGCAATTTGCATGAAACCCACGGTTGATATAACCACATCCACTTGCTTAATAGCCTTCACCAAACTCTCATGATCGTTCATATCACCCTGCGAAATTTCCCACACACCAAAATCATCATCACTTTAACTTTTCACACACTAAAACACTAGGAAAACACACACATACAGTTAGGATGGTGACACCAGATTTCTTGAAACCCTCAACGAGCTGGGCTTTGATTGGATCAGAAAGAGTGCTCTCTCTCAACAAAGCAAAAGTGGGATGCCCAGATTTAGCACTGGCTTCAACTACGAATTTACCAATATACCCTGTTCCACCGATGATCAAAATCTTATCTGCCATTTTTGTTTCTTGAAAATCTTACTAATCTTTTTCTATTTGACAATCTTACTTGACTTACAGTTGCTGAATTTGATGATGAATTACAGAGTCGATAACATTTGTATTTATAAGAGAAAGTAGAATTTGTTTTCGGCATTATAAAATTCCTCAGTCAAAGCAGATAACATTGATGTTGAATAGTTTATACATTTTTTTTTCTTGGATTTAACCACAAATAGCGGATAAGTCTTTGCTTGATGAGTTCATCATAATTTCTTAGCCGCCCCTTCTTATTTAATTTATTTTCTTATGGTGAATATTGGGTCCTTTTTTTCCACTTGCATTAAGATATGTAAATATTATTATATAGTAGTATTATTTTTATGGTTATATTAAAATGAAAGGAAAAGATATCATATGTTCATACTCAATCATCAAGACTAGATGTTCTAACTACTGAGGGTAATTACACATTCTTCCAGACAAATTATCCTATCATTTCTCGTAAATTGTAACATAGTTTAATTTTGAAATTATTATTTTGGATTGAGTATATCTAATCATAATTATTTCTTAGTATTGAATTTCAATTATTTTGTTAATAATTGATTATTAGGATTGATCATTATTATTATTATTATTATTATTATTATTATTATTATTATTATTATTATTATTATTATCTCTAATCATTTAAGCTTTAAGTTTTTTGTAATACTGTTACCTAGAGTCTTAATATATGAGTGTTAAATTTTAGTAAAATATGGGTGGGACGCACGTACATGTTGGGAACATAGGATGCAAACCGAGGTTCGTTATGTTATTTTTCTCCAAAAAAAAAAAAAAAAAACCTAAAAAACTCCTTCCGTTATAAATGGATCCTAAAAGTCAGTTGATTGGCTCCTAAGTCTAATATGACTGTTGCAATTTTTAAATAAGGAGTCAAGTCAAAATAATAATAAAAGAAAAAAAAAATAGGAGTGAAGTGTGATCATGTTCAGAATAGAGTAAATTGTTCAAAGGAAAAGTTTCATACTTTTCTGCTTGACTTTCTAGAACTCTATCACTGAATAAAGCACATATGACTTCCTCGAACTTACATACTACTTCCTCTCTCCGCATTTTAAAGTCTCGTTCGGGTGCTGACATGGAGATTAAAAAAATTGAAAGAAAATAAAGTGAGTGAGAGAAAATGGTAGTATTAATAACATTGAATTACTTTTGTTAATTATTATATTAAGAAAAAAGTGAAGTGAATAGGAGAAAAAAAGTAATATTAATTAATGACATTTGGATGGGTCCTTTAATACAAGGGGTAGTAAATAAGAAAAAGAAGGGTAAGTAGTAATATCCAAAAAGCAGAGTGAGACTTTAAATTAAGAACAATTTTTAAAGAGCAAATTGGACTTTAAAACAGGAACGGAGGGAGTACTAATTATGATCGTGTAATAAGTTCTTAGGAGGGAGTGACACAAGAATTAATGCAAATGTTATTATGAGTGGAGAAAAAGTAAGAGGAAGAAAGAATATTTTATTGTATGGTGTGGCAAACAGTTAAAAAATTATTTGGGGACCGTCTTAAAGAAGAAAAATACTCTCTATTTAGGAGTAGTAAGTTATTTGGGACCGGAGGTAATATATTTATAAGTAAACCGTATTTACATTTAAGGGGTGGGTGATTGATATGAAGGAATGATTTGGGAGTGGAATAGTCATTTATACAGTCATTCCAATTCTATTAGTGGTATTATTTTATTGGAAGGATCTCATGAGTATGAATTCAGTTATTCCTTCCATCCCCGTTGGTATTTGTTAATCTTCATCTTTTGGAATTATTATTACTCTCTCCGTCCAGCGATTGTTGTTCTATTTTCTTTTTTCTTTGACCTGCTATTGTTGTCGTGTTTTCAAAAAGGAAATAATCTACTTTTCAAAGTGTTGTGATCTACCTATTTTTTTTTATTTTTTTACACTTCTTAAAATCTGGGCCCAAATGAAACATGACAACAATAATGGGACGAACGGAGTATTATTATTATTATTATTATTATTATTATTATTATTATTATTATTATTATTATTATTATTATTATTATTATCAAAATAATGCTAATATTGTTATTAAAAATATTATTAACTTAATTATAATAAAAAAACAATAATATTTAAACAAAAATAATAAATAATTATTATTATTAGTATTTATAATTATATTATCATAATGAAAATTATTAAGCTAATTATATATTATAATAATAAATGTTAAAATAATAATAAATAATATAATAGTTATTAGTATTAATATTTTTATTTATATCAATTAATAATAGGAAAATAAACGGTGCTCTCTCTACGATGTTCCGTTCCGATTTTCCTTTATTCTCATTTTTTTACATTATTAATTCATGGTAATATTATTAGAGACAAATGGTGATATGTCATTAGGGTACATGGTAATAACAATTTTTGTCAAAAGTGAACTTTTGACAAAAATTGGGTAAAATTGTACCCTATTTGACTGAAATACCCTTATAGAGTAGTGGGTTTGTAAACATTAAATGCAGTTTTCTCTCTCTTCCCTCTCATTCTCTTTTCTCGATTTTCTCTCTCTTCCATTTCCTCTGCGACGCATCCTCTTCCTCTCAAAATCCTATCTCCGCCTCACTCCGCCGTCACCTCTCTCCTCCTCTCTACATCCATTTGCTAGATGACGTCGCGCACTAAAGAGGCGAAAAACGCCGAACCAACGATGGAGAAATCAACCGCCGCTTGGACGAGCGAAGCACCAAAGACGGCGGCTACGACAATCAAAGCACCAAAAACGGCCGCGACTAAGCCAAAAACCGCCGCAACGAAGCCAAAAAAGGCGGCGACGAAGCTAAAAACCGGCGCGGTGAGACCGAGAAGTAAACACACCGAAATGTCGTCGCTGCCGCGCCAAGAGGAAGAAGTATAGTCGTCGCCGCCGCACGAACAGAAGGAAACCGGTGACCAAGACGTTTTTGCAGATTTGCCGGTAACTATTCTCAATTTTTAATTTCCAAATTCCAGATCTGAAAGTTAGGGCTTGTTGCATGTTTGATTACCACTTGATTTCTTCAATTTCGCGGGTTTAGAATGTTTTGAATGTTCAATTGCGTACCTAGTTTGTGGAGTAGAATATAAATTAGGGTTCGGACAAGTTTGGGGGAAAATTGTACTAGGCGTACTGGTACGTTTTGTGAAATACGTACCGGTACACAGAGATCTACAATTTGTTTAATTGAGGATTGTTTGATATTGATTTTCTGAGATTATGTTTGATAAATTTTGTATTCGGTTGATTTGAATATGTTATTGTATAATTAAAATTGGTACGATTTTATAAATATTTACCCAGTTCCAAAGTATATAAATTGCAACATGGTAAGCATTTGCAAATACGTACCAAGATAACTAGTGTGTTCCTAATACACTTGGTATGCATTGTACAAAAAGTACCGAGTGTACCAGTATTTCATTGTCATTTAGGTACGTATTAGCAAAGCGTAACTACTTTTCTAGTACACTTGATACGCATTGTAAAAAACATACCGAGTGTACCAGGATTTTATTGTCATGTAGGTACGTATTTGCAAAAGCGTACCTATTTTACTAGTACACTTGGTACGCATTAGCAAAAACGTACCGAGTGTACTAAGAATTTTAGTACGTATTTGTAAAAGTTTACTACTTTTACCAAACAGATTATTACTATTTTTGATAAATATTAGCATATGCTACTGATACTATGTATATTTTTTTATCTTTATTGGTATTATCCATAAGATAACTATGTACTTGCATTATGGTACGCACGGTACGCAAATGTAATTTCGTTACAGTTTTTCTAGTACGCAAGGTAAGCAATTAAACAAAACGTACCAATATTTCCTTACCTATCTATTACAATATATGTAAAAACGTACCAATATTTACAATAATATTTGACACAATATTAATAAAAACGTTAAAAATTTCAAACAAAAACCATGACAAACAGTACACATCTAATAGAATTCAATAAATCTCCAATTATCAACCAAATTTATGTGGATTTTGACATGTTTGGCGAGTATGACCCGCAACACCACAAATACCACATTTCTTGGTTTTGCGGGTTCTCGTTTTGATGCTTGGTTGGTTGCTACTCCCTTCTTCTTCCGGATTAATCAAGTAGCGTCTTAGAGGGCATGTACTCATATAATGACCTTTCTCATGACACCACAAACACCCTTGACTGTGTTTGGTATGAGATCCAGTTGGAATCCTCTTTGTACGCGGTCGTCCAGCTTACTTAGGTTCCTTAGGTGTAAGAACAATCCTTGAAGCAACATGTGGCGGCACACACCACGAATTTTATACGGAATAGGCATCAGATCATCAGCATAAATCTCACGCCATGTCACAGTAGAATAATATTCATGAATATATGACAGTGGGGATTCCTTCTTAAACCTAAAAATATGTAAAAATTAAAACTTCGTCGAAGGAAAATATGGTACGTAATTATAATTGCGTACCAGGTGTACCGCATCAAAACTTGAAAACTTGGTACACATCGGGTAATGCGTAATGGCGTACCGAGTTCGGATAAGAAAACTTGGTACGCAATTGTAAATGCATACCAAGTTTGCTCATCCGAACTTAGTACGTCGGTACGTTTTTAGCCAAAGCGTACCTGTGTACCAAGTTCTGATGAGCAAGCTTCGTAAGTAATTGTAACAACGTACCAAGTGTACCACATCGGAACTTCTTAAGCTGGTATGCATTGATAAAAGCGTACCTGCATACCAAGTTTTCATGCGGCACATTTAGTACGCATTTACAATTGCTTACCAGGTGTACTAAGAAGTTTTGGTAAAATAGGTACGAATTTGCAATTAATCCCAACACATAAAACTTCAACTTCACCTGATTGCTGCTGTAGCGTGAGAGCAAGGTATTAAGTCCAGATCCCATCCCCGACATGAACACTTCCTGGAAGCAACATCAACAACATTGATCTTTACTCCAGAAATGACATTAAACTTATACCACTAGTTGGTATAGGAATATACTCTTTCCTACCACTCTCATAAATATTCTCTTTCCAGTATCCTCATACGCAACCACTAAAAAAGATGGCTTTACCTGCACCAAGTAAACTTCGTACGCATTAATGAATACGTACTACGTACCCAGTAAACTTGGTACACATTTATCAATACTTACTGAGTACTAAGTACACTTGGTACGTACTGGTAAATATGTATTGCGTACCAAGAAAACAAATTAAGGTACGTAGTACGTATTTATCTATATGTACTGCGTACCCAGTAAACTCGGTACGCACCAGTACGCAATTGTAAAAACGTACCAACTCAGAACCAAAAATCGAAATCGAAAATCAGTATTCAGTCGCCGGAAAACTACCTCCATAGCTTCGACGCCACAACCAAAAATCGCCGAAAAATTACAATCGAACACACGTAACACTTTCTAAATGAATATTCAAACATAAAACACAGCAAAATCGCTTGCAGAAAAAAAAAGCAAATTCCGCACAAATAGCAACCAAAATGCTGCAAAATCACAGCAAAAAATTAATAAAGATAGACATCGACGACGAAGCAACGTCGCTAACTAAAAAGCAGCGGAAACGACGACAACGACAGAGAATAAAGCTGCAAAATCGCAGCAAAAACAAATGAGAGAGGGCGGCGGCGACAACGACTACGGAGGCGACAGCGACGACAGAGAGGACAACGACGACAACGAAGAAAAAAGATGGAGGAGATCACAGAAGTCGAGCTGAGGGAGGAAAATCACAGAAAAAAAAGAGGGAGAGAAAGACGTGAGGTGAGGGAAGAGGAGAGAGAAAGAAGAGAAGAAAATAAAAGTAAAAAAGTAGGAGAAAGAGTGTCAAAAAATGGAATAAAGTAGAAAAAATAAGGGTATAAATGTCCAAAAACCAAACATATGACTAAAATTGATAAAATTTGAACAAATAACCTTTTTTTGATATTACAATTAGACTAATGACATATGAGTCCATTTCCTCATATTATTATGTATTTCATATTTTTCATCAATAACTCTATTTTCCTATTCTCTCGGGCATCTATCCTCAAAACAAAACTTATATATTCATGTATATTAGTATTAAATTTTGTGCTTTGTTAATTCAGATGTTGTAAATATTATTTAACTCTTTACATATATATATTTATATAGAAAAGAGATCATATGAGAATAAATATTATCCTAAGAAATGAGAATAGATTTTCACCATAGATCTATGGGTGATGGAGGGTCAAGATTTGGCCTAGTCAAAGCGGGTCAAACTCGGGTCAACCGGTTGACTTTTTTATTTTTGATTTTTTTATTATAAACTGTCACCCAAGATGCACTACTTCACATATTCGGATGCACCACTCTTTATAATTAGATGCACCACTAAGTGCATTTAGATGCACAAAATTTTCAGTTTTTTTTTTCATTTTTTTTTAATAAACAGTCACCCAAGATGCACCACTTCACATATTCGGATGCACCACTCCACATAATGAGATGAACCACTATGTGCATTAAGATGCACCGAATTTTTCAATTTTTTTAAAATTTTCAGATTTATTTTTCCCCATTTTTTGTTTGCCTCTTCGTTTTTTTGTTTGTCGCTTCTTCTTTGGTCAAGATTCGAGCGAGGGGAGCTGAAGGCCTCGGAGCGAGCCAAAAAAGTCCAAATTGTTGCTCGACGATTATCCTTATATTAGTAATTGGAGCGAAGGCGGAGCCGGGAAAAAATATTTGTAAAAGAAAAAAAACTGAAAAACAATCTGTAAAAAAAATGAAAAAAGAAAATTGAAAAAAAATCGGATGCACCACAATGTGTAACCAGATGCACTACACAGGGTAACTAGATGCACCACATAGTGTAACTAGATGCACAACATTTTACGAAAAAAAAAATGAAAACAAATCTAGTTTATCTTAATGCACTTAGTGGTGCATCTCATTATATAGTGTGAAGCATATTAATACATGATGTAGTGCATATGACCTGACCGTTAAAAAAAAAAAAACTTAAAATCTTGTGCATCTCAATGCACTTAGTGGTGCATCCGAATATGTGAAGTGTTGCATGTGAGCTGAAACTGAGTAATATTGTACCATATTGGACAAAAGTACCCTTAGGCTATCTGCAACCCAGCACCCCTTTTTCCACTAGAGACACATGTTGTCTTTAACTTTAATATTAAATAATTCCCCATTTCTATTAATTGATAAAATTCTATTAAGAAGATAACATAAAACATTACATTAATTCAAATAAATAAAATATTACATTAATTGAAATAAAAAACTTTACATTCATTCAAATTAAGTAAAAAACAATACTAATTAGGCCCCGTCGGCGTGTAGACATAAACATCGTAGGACATGTTGGAAAGCCACGCCGACGAAAATTTCTTGTTGGGATCCATTTTCACAAGAAAGAAAGAGATTAAGAAATGAGAGTGAAAGAACTCATTTTCACAAGAAATGAAGAGATGAAGAAATGAGAGTGAAAGTGGTGAATAGTAGAGAAAGGATAATAGTGCTCTAAAACTCCATATCGATGTCATCATCCTTCTCCTTATCCATATCAATATCATTACTTTCGATATCCATTCCTACACTTCGACAAACAAACCGAATTTAGTACAAAAATAATGGAAAATTGAAAACTGAAAATTAATTGCTGAACACTTGGACTCTCACCACTAAGAAAATTATTAGCTTACTGTGCAAAAACTGCAAAACACCTAGCTATCTAGTAAATCAATTTTAGAGTTATACTTTATTATTCTAATTTATTAAATTTACTTTACTGTCAAGTCTAATAACTATTTCACTATAATATAAATTTATTAAAAATCCATTTCACCTATGGAGAATTAACCCTGGTTACTCTAGTCTTATCTTATCATCAATAAATAGTCCATTTTGATCCTTTGATGTCTTAAAGGGGACCAAATTAATAATTAAGAAAAACAACATATATCATTTAATACATTTTTCAAGCTCACATTAATTCAATAGTTCAGAAGGGAAAGAGAGAGATATGTGTGAATTGTGGTGAGTGCATAGTGCCCGAATGGATTCTAAATAAAGCACAACCAAGTCAAGAAAAGCAAATAGAGGTGGGAGAAGCCAAGAAGGAGAGAAGAGGAACAGATCCTCTCACTTGCAATCATACCAAATCCTTATTCATGTTGTCCCCATTTTCCTTATAAACATTCACATTCAATTGGGCAAAACAAAATGAAATGGAAATCACGAGAAAGAGATCGAGAGAAAGAAGAATAAAATAAATAAAGAGAGGTGAAACCTTACCTAGTCCTTGACGATGGTGGCAGGCCGGCAGCGACGGGCGGTCTGGCGGTGAGTCGGTGACGGCGGCAGGAGGAAGAGAGGAGGAGTGGTCTGGAGTGGATGGAGATGCAGATGTGGAGAGTTTTCAATTGTTGCGGGGTGCGGCTGGAGTGTTTTTTGAGGCTAGGGTTTTGGAAAATAAGTATATAACTTATATTATATTATATATATATATATATATATATTATAATTTACAATTAAAATCTGATCGGGCCAATGGTGAGCGTCGCATACTCCCAAATAATTTCTGCAAATCCTACTCAGAATCAAAATGAGTATAGCAATAAGCAGGGTCGAACCATAGAGAACGGGATATAACTTATTTTTCCTATAAATCAATTTTGGTGTAGCCACCACGCCTTAAATTTGGGGTTTTTAATTATTAACTAAAGAAAAATAAGAATAACTAAATAACAAACTAGATATAAATCAAAAGAAAGTAATTCGGCTTCGAATAAATCCACACTAGACTAGGCTCTGATCGTCGACGCAAAGATTAATTAATTATCTAGGACCAACCAGTTATAGGGTTCCGTGAATGCAACGGACATATCTCAATTCCTACGTACTTTATTGATAGTTAGCTGTGGACGCCAGACATGACTATTTCTTTTATTAAAGCATAACCTAGCTGGAAACGCCAGTTCTAGATTTAACGCTCTAATGGCCTTTAGCCTTGAAGGAACCCAATTTAAACGAATTACCCAAGAACGCAAGTAATAATCTGTTTACCAGTTTATTCCTACTACGAAATGGTAGCTTTATCACTAATTAGCCTTATTCCAACAATTACGGATTGGGAGAACTAATTGACTGTAATCCAATTTAATCTAAGTTGATCAGGCTTAAATAAAATCGTAATTAACTCTAAACACAAGGAATAAATTGAAACCCAAGAAAATTAAATATACGAACAATTCGATCTCACAGATTTAATAGACTAGTGCTTCATTATTCTCGTCGACTCGGAAAACTAACTACTCATAATATTAGAACCAAGCATAATTAAATAATAATAAGCAAGCATTAAAGCAAATCGAAGACATAAAAATAAAAATAAGAACTTGTCACCAGAATCTCCAAGATGTATATACGCGGTTCCTCCCTCACCTAGCGGCTGGAAATTAAATCAAGGTATATGGAATGTAATGTCTATTTGGCGGCTGAATCTAACTAATATATATGTAAATTAATAAAACTAATCCTAAACCTATTATATTTCCTTTAGGTGATTGGAAAGTAAGTTTTTTTAAGCAAAGGAAATCAAATCCCTTTTTAAGGGTCAGCCGCCCAAAACCTAAATAAGTATACATATGGCCTTAATTAAGGCAATTTAAATTAGCCCAATACTAAGAAAATATTAAGTATAATTAATATCCACAAAGAAAATAAATCCAGTCCATCTCTTCCATCAATTCTTATAGTCCAGTTCGGCCCAAACATCGGACGGGTCAGGCTTTTTCGGGCCCGTTTTGATAGCTCTAGCCCTGCTGAATTCAACCCATACATGCACCACACTATCCCACACTCTTCGTTGTACACCTAACTCTTCCGCAACGAAATGGTGACCCCTGCAAGGGTCTGGACACCATTTACGGTAAAAAATTTTGTGCACAACAACGTTGTTCTCCACGTGAGCGACGAAGACTACATGAAGTTAGCAAAAAAACTGTTGGCGACGTCGTACGTCATGATCTACGAGAATGCACGGAAAAAAAATCCCCGAATGGGTGTGAGTGTTGCTCGAGGACGAGCACGCGTGAGAGAATTTTCCATGGGGCAGTTTATCCTTTCAAATGGTTCTGGAATCTTTTAAAACAATCAGCACCGAAGATAGAGAAAACAAATTCGGCATCGCTTACCACATTCGAGGCTGCAGTTTCGCTTTATTGGTAAATTCAAGACTGGTAAAATTGATACGCATTATCTAAAATCGTACCAAATATAAGTATAAGAAAATGGAACACTTGGTACGATTTTATCAATGCGTACCAAATATAACAGTTTGATGCTTCAGAACTTGGCACGCATTGATAAAACGTACCAAGTGTACCACGTTAACATATTCTATCTTCTATTTGATTACATACTAACAAAGTTTATTTATCAAACAGACTTGGATATTTGAGGTTGTACCTGCTATTGGAAAGAATGTTTCATTGAGGTCGACGGAGCTGAAACTGCCTCGCATGTTGAGGTACAAATACATCAGAGACACGAAAATCCCCCAGAAGAAAAGATAAAAGCGGTAAAATTTCTTAGATCTAATAATATTATAAACATAGTATGCTTTTAGCAATGCGTACCAAGTGTCGAAGTTCAAAATTAGTAAACTTGGTACGCATTGACAAATGCATATCAATTTTACCAATGTCAAACTGGTACATTTGGTACGCACTGAGAAATGCGTACCAAGTGTGCATAAATAAATTGGTAAACTTGGTAGCAATTGCCAATGAATAACAATTGTATTAAGTTTACCAGTAGTTTAATTGTTACACTCGGTACGCAATGCCAAATGCATACCTAAAGTGCATAAATAAATTGGTAAACTTGGTACGCTTTTGTCAATGCGTACCAAGTGTAACAGTTAAACCAACAGTTTAATTGTTACACTCGGTACGCATTGCCAAATGTGTACCGAGAGTGCATAAATAAATTGGTAAAGTTGGTACGTTTTTGTCAATGCGTACCAAGTGTAACAGTTAAACCACATTTTAATCAACCATATTGTATCATTTTCAAAAACTTCGGCAGGTCCTCAGGCCATCTCAAATTAAGAAGGAAGCCTACTGGCTATCTCTAGAGCAGAACTCAAAGTTCGGCAAATTTGCATTTGTGCACAATCCCAATGACGCAAAAAAGAGAGAAAAAGAGACGTACCCGACGGTGAAGAAAAGCTCCCTCCTCCGCAGCGTGCTACCGAAACCAACACTGCATCCACCTCTGCCTTTCCTCCTCCGCCTGCTCCGCAGACCAACATTGCATCCACCTCTACTGCACCTCCTGCCGCTGCTCCTTCAGCTCTCCTTTCTAACTTAATGCAAGGTCCGGAGAGAGTTGTTCTAGTGAGAGAGATAGCGGAGGCAGCAACGAGTCTGCTAATCTCCTAGATCAAGAATGAAAGGCAGTAGCTCGTGAAGGATGTTAGGACCTACGTTGTGAGCCAACCTTAGCAAGAGGGATAGTGCATCCCTTCATGAGTGGGCATTATATGTCTCCCGACTTGTCTCCACCTGTCGAGAGCAACCCCTCAGCAGCAGCAAACACTGGCACCATCCAAGTCGAGCAAAGGCTCACATAGGAGGCAGCAGAGGTGCACAAGAGCGCGGAGAAAGAGGCATCGGAGGTGGCAAGGAAGGAAGCAACAGAGCCAACCATGCAGAGGACGTGAGGAAGGAGAGGCAGAACAGGAAGAGCTCATCCAGCCTACTATCACTGCTCACGATAAGGTATAACAAGACATGCAATATTTCATCATGGGGTGATTATAACAATTTTATTTTTAAATTTTCATGACATGAACAATTTACATTTATGTTTGTGTTTGTTCCCGATTGTAAATGAATTTTTAATGTATGTTGGATTGAATATTTTACATCTGTTGGTATGTATTGTAATTTAGGTACTCATGGTACGATATATATAATTCGTACCAACATTCATCTAACTATTGATACGAAATACATAAAATTGTACCTATTTTCTTGTGTACGTACAGTACGTTTTTTTTAAATACGTTCCTTGTGTACCAACAAACATTTGTCGAAAACATACTGAGTTTGCAATACAAGTCTGGTATGCAAATGGAAAAACGTACCAATAGTACTCTTTCTCCAGCAGGCCGATGAACAAGAAAGCGAACTAAACGAGCCGTCAGACACCCAAATCAACATGATTTGGGACAAATTTCTGGAATCTGGTGAAATTACGCCTCCACAATAAAAGATTATTCAAGCAAATGCACATTCAGTTGGACCATTCGAAGCAGGTCCACAGGTTCAAGCTCCACAAATTGAAGCTCCTACAATGCCGATGCGCGTCTTGAATCCCAGGCCAATCAGAAGAAGATTTCTCGCTCCACCGTTACGCAGTTCGTTTCTCCGCGAATCAATGTTTACAAATTTAATACTTGAGGCTTTGGTACACTCGGTAGGATTTTATCAATACGTACTGAGTGTACTATTATTCAAATGGTACACTCGGTACAATTTTGTCAATGCGTACCAAGAGTACCATTTGAATACTGGTAAATTTAGTACGCATTTAGAAATACGTATTAAGTTTACCATTATTCAAATGGTACACTCGGTACGATTTTGTCAATGCGTACCAAGAGCACCATTTGAATACTGGTAAACTTAGTACGCATTTAGAGATGCGTACTAAGTTTACTAGTATTTAAATGGTACAGTCGGTATGATTTTCTCAATGCGTACCAAGAGTACCAATAGAATACTGGTAAACTTAGGACGCACTTCTAAATGTGTACTAAGTTTACCAGAATTAAAAATGCAATGTTTGTACGAATTTATCAAGGCGTACCAAGTTTATTTAATATAATATAAAAACAAGAGGAATATTGGAAGTTTATGTGGTGCAGAGAAGTCATTTTTTGAGGGTATCATATCATGGATCCAAAAAGCTGGCTAGAAATGGAACACATTGAGGCCTACCTTGTTGTTCTCGTGGCGAATCTTACATTCGCTGGATTGGGAGAAGTTGACCCTAAAATTGCAGTGACGTCTTGCTTTTTTATGGTAATTTCAACTATATAAACTGATTTTAATTGTTTACATTCTTACTTCTAGACGAATAAGATATATATTTTATGTTTATTTGTAGAAAACGGCGAGAATGTGTTTGACTCGATAAACCAATCTAAGAGACCCAATCCATTTGATCCGTATGATCATAAGATATTTGGTTAATCCCCAAAGAAGAAATAGATAGGTTCTGCTTGCCGAAGGAGTTTAGCCAAATTGGAAAGAGAACATGAAGCATTGGATTGACTGCAACAAGGTACGATTTTCTTAATACGTAACAATACATTGTGGTACACTCGATACGCATTGAAAAAATCATATTAGTTTTACCAGAAGCATACATGGCAGCTACAGTACTACATTACAATTACATTTCGAGTGTACCTGGTTTGTCGGTACACATTAACAATTACGTACAGTGTTTACTTGGATTTGTAGTAAGCATTTGCAATAACGTACTAAGTTTAATTACATTTTTCGGTCATTGCGTCTTGCTTCTACATGGATCACTGGGGCACGTTGTTGATCGATCTGAAAAAGTAAAAGCAGACTATCTATTATTCCAAGGAATGGATATTTGAAGACCACCACAAGGACAATCGACGAGATCTCTTCCTCCCAATGGTGAGAACAATGCCGCAGATCATCAAGGCAATCGAATACTACAACGAGAAACGCATAAAAACCCATAATACAGCCAGTGGGAATTACGCTTTCTACCAAAAAAAGGCTAGAAAAGAAACACATTCAAGAAAGAAAATGGTTACAATTGTGGCATCTATGCGCTCAAGTATGTCGAGCAACTACTTTCAAAAAATCAACTCGAAAGATGTTTGCAAGAGAGAGAAGAGCGTGAGCAGTACCGTGACCACATTGCGAGGATCATTTATGCCTACAACATGGAGGAACAGACGTCGACAATCCTCATGGATGTGGATCCAGGGAAGCAATGAATGAATGGTGAAGTACAATTGGTTTTTTTATGAATATTAGTATTTTGTGAATGGTTGAATATTGGTATTTTGTGAATCTGTATTTTTGATGATGATGCAATCCATGGAGGCCCAAGATCCGTCGCATATGTGGACTGATTTAATCGAGTCTTTTATTTATTTTTTATTTTAATATTTGCATGGGTTATGTTAGGGTGGCTGAAATTGGGCCTTAGTTAAGTTCTATACCTTGTTTAGACTAAGGTTTTGTTTCCTTATTAGATTAGGAGTTATTTTCCATGTTTAGTTTCCTAGTAGGGTTAGGATTTGCACACCCTATATATAGGGTCTTATTATGAACGAAAAAGACACTTTAGATCATTAATAATATTTTCGTGAGTTTATTTCTCTCTTGAGAGTTTCAAATTCTTCTTGATTGTTCCAAGACAAGTTCAATTATTAACGAATTGGTGAGTCAGCCATCTCTCGTCCGTGTGTCATTCATCGTTCCCGAATTGTTGTGTCAACATCACGTTGGATTTTAGGGAATTCCGTTCGCCTAATTCATCAAGTGGGTTAGATTTAGAGGTTTTGGGATAATCCATCCATCCGTTGTTCAAGTATTCAGTTTGCTTATTGAGGTTCATATCATTTGGCATCAAGAGCCACGTTCGTATCCAAGTTCCGTTTTTCTTTCTTTGTATCAAGGGTAGAGTTTTAGGTTTCGTCTTTCTGTTTCAGTTTTTGTTTCGTCTTCCGTGTCCAAGACCGCGCCCAGATCCGATTCTTTCCATACCTTCCATATATCTTTACATATCTTCCATATATCTTTCCATATCTCATATCTTCCATATTTGTCCATATCTTCCATATATCTTCCATATCTTATCATATCTTACCATATCTTTCATATCTTTTCATATCTTCTATATCTTCCATATCTGTCCATATCTTCCATATATCTTCCATACCTTTCCATACTTTCCATATCTCTCATATCCATATCTCCCATATCTGAATCTACATCCTGTGAGTAAAAAAAAAAAATCCGAAAATCAATTGTTGATTTGTCTTTTGATTAACCATTATGAGTATGGTTGGATTCGATTTGACATCATATATGGTGGAAGAGATGTAGAGATTTGTAAAATATGAGATTAAGCCTTTCCATGAGAGGTTAGATCGAATAGAGCAATCTTAGAAGAACGAAACTCAAAAGTTGCTTCATCCACGTAGGCATCCTTACATGAGTTTGATAAAAGAAGAGAAGAAATCTTATTAGGAAGACTGCGAGAAAGCGTATCGACAATTTTGTAGCAGTAGTCAAAGGCGTAGTGGAGCAAGTGATTGTGCGGATATCAAGTTGCAAAATATACCATTAATAAAAAAGAAATACGATCATAAATCATATCTTGGAGGAAAGTGGGATAATTGGATCGTTGAAGAGAATCAGTCCTTGCCAAAGCAGGTATCCGCAGACATGTCCAATTCCAATCGGAGAAATCATTGTCTGAATCAAAGTAAGATGGTGATTGAAGTTGATGGCATGGTTAATCCCAAAGATGAGGAATGTCCAAGGGAGTTGGTGCTCGAAGTTGATGTAGGTGTTGATGTGAAAGATGATGAGGTTGATTCTGAGAAGCCGAAATTGGAGAATTCATGTGATGATGTTCTTGAAGTATCTAATCAAACTACTTTGGAGGCAAAAGGTTCAACGCAGACTAAGTGCATTGAAGAGGTGCAGCAAGAGAAGGTTTTCATGAGTTACCATGTCAACGACAAGAAGGTACCATAGTTGAATGATGAAGTAAATAGTATTATTGTGCCAATACAAGTTACATATGTACGATTGAAGCAATCTTGGTTGTCAGCTAGAGAAGTGAAGCACGATGATAATTTCAACAAGAACTTCTTCATGTTCAAGGATCACGAAGAGTTAGAATCAAAGAAGAAGAAGAAGGTGGCACAAAGGAGAATAGATTTGGTCCAACATTCGTTTCTTGCAAGGAGAAAGGATTTGATTTTTGATCTCGACATTTCGATTGGCGACATGGATTTGAAGACAAATGCCTTTTAAGAGTAGGGGAATGATGCAATACATGGAGGCCTAAGTCCTATTGCATATGTGGGCTGATTTAATCGAGTCTTTTATTTATTTTTTATTTTAATATTTTCGTAGGTTATGTTAGGGTGGCTGAAATTATGCCTTAGTTGAGTCAGATTTGAATTTTATACTTTGTTTTGACTAAGGATTTGTTTCCTTATTAGATTGAGAGTTATTTTTCATATTTAGTTTCTTAGTAGGGTAAGGATTCGCACACCCTATATATAGGGTCTTATTATGTACGAAAATGACACTTTTAGATCATTAATTATATTTTCGTGAGTTTATTTCTCTCTTTAGAATTTCGAATTCTTCTTGGTTATTCCAAGATGAGTTCAATTATCGATGAATTGGCGAGTCAACCATCTCTCGTCTGTGTGTCATTCATCATCCCCAAATTGTTGTGTCAACATCATGTTGGGTTTTAGGGAATTTCGTTCGCCTAATTCATTTCGTGGGTTAGATTCAAAGGTTTTGGAATAATTCATCCATCCGTTGTTCAAGTCTTCCATTTACGTGTCGAGGTTCATATCAGATGACTATTAGCATATGCTACTCGTAGTCTGTATATTTTGACCTCTGTTCGTATATGTATGTATTTGCATATTGGTACGCACAACACGAAAATGAATTCGTTACAATTGTTCTAGTACGCAAGATAAACAATTTTACAAAGCGTTCCAATATTTACTAATATATCAGGTACACCATATGTAAAAACGTACCAATCTTTACAATAAATATTTGGTACGAAATACATAAAAACGTACCTAACAATAGCACAATTAATCAAATTCAATACATGTCCATAATACAAATTATACATGTTAGGCGAGTATGACCGACCACACCACAAATACCACATTTCTTCGTTCGCCGGTTTTATTTAATTCTTGGTTGGCGTCTACTCATGTTTTAAAGGGCATGTATTCATATAATGACCTTTCTTATGACACCACAATCACCCTTAAGGGCGTTTGGTATGAGATCCAATGGGAATCCTCTTTGTACGTGATCGTCCAGCTTACTTAGGATCCTTAAGTTTAAGAACAATCCTTAAAGCAACATCCGGGCGCACACACCACGAATCTTTATTTGAAATAGGCATCACATCAGCAGCATAAATCTCACGCCACGTCGCAGTAGAATAATATTGATGCACATATGATAGTGGGGATTCCTTCTTAAACCTAAAAATGTCTTAGAAATTAATACTTCGTCGAAGGCATATTTGGTACACAATCGTAATTGCATTCCAGGTGTACCATAGCCGAACTGGTAACTAGGTACGCATTGGTTAATACGTACCTTGATGGTCCTGGTAACAAGTAACTCATGTATGGGGGGAGGGGGAGGGAATACACAAGTAGGGATTATTAAAACAATCAAAAATCAAGTTAATGATTCTTCAAGAACTGGGCAGTTCAATTGACTCAACAACTGTAAAGGACAGTTGGAGGATTCACACAGTTAGGTGGGCAGCTGACTTCTTTGACTGAGAGTCAGCTGTGTAATACCAACTGAAGTTTTATCAGAGTTGTTTGTTTGAAAAATTTGGTAGGTTAACTCGTTACTAAACTGAAAACCTTTTCGACGGAATGTCAAGTTCCCTAAAACTGTTTTAGTGCAAATTAAAGGTTTGTATGCATGTCAGTTAGTTAGATAACTGAAAGTAAATGACACAGTATTTTAACGTTGTTCGGAGATCAACCTCCTACGTCCAAGACTTCCTTTTTGGGGAAGGAATCCAGTAGACAAGCTTACGCGTGCTTATCAAACGTACCACTTGGTTTACAGGTACCAAACAACCTAACTAGTTCGATTACGGGTTCAAAACAAACCTTACAACACTTTTATGGGCAAGTGTGACGGCGCCATGATTTGTCGTCGGGAACCCAAACGCGTCAAAATACTATTTGTATTTCCTGATTCCCACTACTAAGTACAGTTAGGGTAAGTATTCAGGGTCGAACCCAAGGGAGGTAGGTTGTGATGACCTCGGTGTCACTGGACAGGAGTTGGGTTATGGTTTGGGTCATTCTCAACATAAACTAGAAGCACTACTGAAATAAAACACGAAATAAATAAGATATGGAGGGCATGCTTGATTCGGTCTTGACTTGGTTCGATATGCGTGTGTGTGCGGCTAGATCCCAGGCCCTCGAATAGTCACTGTGTAGGCACGTCTCTTGGTTATAGGGTCTCGACACTCACGCCCCTTTACTATCACCATGTCACGCACGTGAGCATCTCAATCCTAGCACTTTCTTTCAGTATTGAGCCCTCCAAGTCACCAATTGAGCCTCCTTTCACCATGTCACGCACGTGAGCATCTCAATCCCACCTTACTATCCACATAATTAGCTCGCATCTGGAAAAGTCACCAATTGAGCCCTCTGCGTTAGCAGCCTTTGGATCTAGGAGGCCCAAGATGGCTAGAAGCATAGCTTGCGCCATACACCACTCTCCAGCACCCGCAACACGACCAAAGCTGAGGGGAACCCCTACATCTTTGCCCAGTATTATAAGGGATTTCGCCTCCGCCGCTCATCCGTTGGCCACCGCAGGAGTTGTGGAGACTCCACCATTTTGGAATCAAGCCCAGCACGTCGGGAACGGGTCCAGTAGCTCTCCGGCGAGCTTCTGGCCTCACCTTTCTCACACTCAACACTCACATCTCACCGCATCTCAACCAACCCAAGCACAAACACTTTAGCTAGACATAAGGATAAAGAAACAAGCAAAGAAAGAAGTAAATGAAAGCATCCTTAACAATAAAAACTGGAAATAAGTGTTTGCCTCACAGAGGTCTTGACAGAAAATGTAAAGAGTGATTTGTTTGTACTGAAATCTAAAAGTGTAGAGAGAGTAGTGTGTGCTGGTGTTCTTTGATAATGGGAGCCCCCTCCATGATGGAGAGAAGGGATGTATATATATGGCGGCTCCCCTAAGTTAGTAGTTGCTTCCTTGCCTTTTAAATCCGCATTTTATCTCATTTGGAGCCCAACATCCCTTGGGTAGGTCAAGCTTCACTTTCAGTCCCATGTCGTTGCTCTCACCATTGGTCGTTGTTGTTGTTGCTGTTGGAGGCTACCATTGAAGATGTTGTGGCCCTGTCAAAACTTGTTCTTTCTTTTCCGGCAAAGATTTGACTTTCAGCGCACAGAGTCTTCGTAGCTTTGCCATCTGTAGTCGTGATCACCAACAAGCTCCTTAGGACCTCCAACGCCCTGATGCATTTTTTCCTCTTTTATGCCCTTTATCCGCTGCAGGAATTCAGAGCCCCTTCATACCGATGTGTCCACCCAGACACAAAAGACAAAAAACAAAAGAAGAAAAAATTCGATCTAGACCTCTACAGACACTATAAAGAGCACGAAAATAGGGTTCGTCAAAGGGCACAACCTACAGTTCTTTTCCGGGCAAGAACAACGCCTACAACACTTTTACGGGCAGTGTACAACCTATCCTTAGATTATGAGTTCTAAGAGACCTAGCTTTTTGATTATGGGTTCAAAGAAACCTAAGGGCGGGTTGGGGGTTTTTCCAACTAAGTTGCCTTCTACACTGAGCACAGCGGAAGCAACAATCTAAGGCTTAGAGACTCGATCTATTACACAGAATCTGCTTAGAGAAGCAAGAACTATCTAATCTAGACACAATCAAGAAAAGGCTTTTTCAAGATGCTAGACTACGAAACTTGAGGAAGGATGGACACTCTACTTCTACGGTTCCTTCTTCTGATTTTTGCTTGGACGAGAAAGAATGTGCTCTGTATCGACTTGATAGTTGTTTTTACGTGTGTCTGCTCTCTCTTACTTCTTGCAAATGGGGAGACCTCTATTTAAATAGAGCGAGGTAAACTAGTCGTTGGAAGTAGCCGTGCGACCTCTGCCAAAAGGTATGGCACTCCACCTACTTTTCTGCAACATTTTCTAAAATAGTAACTTCGACCCTTGCTTTGTGCAAGTCCTCTTGGTCGGTCCATTTATGGAAAGTTTCCAGCCTGTCTTGAGTAGATTTGAATTTCAAATTCCAACTCTATTTCTTTTTCGGTCTTCAAGGTCTTCTCTTCTTAACTTTGCGACGTCTGACTTTAACACACGATCTCAACATGTACGAAGTGCACGGACACTCAACTGTGAAGTCAACTTGTGTAGGGTTGAACTTGGCCATGACTCTTCTTAAGTTGAATTAGCCATCTCCGCCTTCTCAGTCTAACTGATGTCTTCTACTTGAAACCTGTAACGATAAAATCCCTACGCTCAAACAATGAGCTCTATCTAAGTTTAGACTGCTGGCTTCATCTACTCGGTTGGGGTCAGTTGGGTTTTTGGATAAATCAAAACATTTACAAATTTTCCCAATAAATTCCCCTTTCTGATGATGCCAAAATCCTAAACTGACATCACCTAACTTACAAAAGAACTGAGTTCTAGTCTATATAAAAATTAACTCCAAACTTGGATAACGAGATAGTGGTCATCAAGTGAAGTTAATAAATCAAGACTCTTTAAAGACCACAACTCATTATTATTTATGACAAGTTGGGAGAGTACAATTACTACTGAGTGTTTTGACAACACAGTACAACTGAATACCCTACACTAGGTCTTCGTCTTCATCTTCGTCTTCGTATTGATCTTCATCTTCAGGCATCTTCAACAGCTTCATTCGTCTTCAAAGGTGTTTGTTTTCACTTTTTCCCTTTTTTTGCATCAACAAAAAGGAAGAGAAGGATAAGCTTCGCATGAGGCTGATAAGTCCATATTTTATGTCGATTTAGTGTCCGTTTTAGGTAGTTTAGATCGAGTGTTTGTGTGTGTTTTGTTTAGTTTTAGCGTCTTGGAGGACATATTCTGGGCAGGATGTGTTCTGTTGCCTTGCAGGTGGAAATTGGGCAACACAGGGACGAAAAGCTTCATTTCTGGAAGGAGGTTGGGCAGAGCGATATTGGTCAAGACAAGCGGAGTGCTTTGTTCAGCTGGCGTGTTTCTCTACTAGGTCTAGAATGATAAGGAAAAGATGATCTAACTTAAATATCTTTCCTTCTCCGACTAGATTTAGGATCCGCAAGGGATCTCTTAGAGATAGATGTGACTTGCCATGTTGGGGTCGTGCTTATCAAGTATTACTTGTATTCCATGGTAGCTCGTAGATTCCTTCCATGATAAGGACCGGGGGCCCAAACCCTAAGTACTCACCTATAAATATTGGAGCCTAGCTGCTGCGAAGGGATGCCGACTTTATGCTTTCATTCCCTGTTTTATATTGAGAGATTGTGAGGAAAAGAACAAGTCCTACGGGCAACGTTTTATTTGTGTTTTGTTCATACTATTTCCAATCAGCACTTTTGGACGGATTTACTTTCAAGTACTTCGTAAGTTTTTAAAATAGTTCTTATTATGAATTTGTCGATTCATTATGTTCGTGATTTTACTTTCATGTCAAGCTAAGTTTTTATACTTGATCTGGGCAAGACAGTTAAGTGATTACTTATGGTTGAGAGTTCTAATTTGCGCTAGATAATTGCATGCATGTGTTCCCGATGTGTTAATAAACTTGTTTAAATACGGTGTAATACAATTAAGAGATTAATAGGCCATTAATCGCTTAGAAAATATTAGATCACTAATCAATTGGGAAGTAGGAGTGTTTTTCATAACTTATCTCAATTAAGATCGATTAACATAAGAGGAAGGTGTATACCGTGCTGGGCAAGACGTGATGATTCCTTGTTAGGCCTTTCTAGTGATTAATGCTCCTTGGGTAAGAAATTGAACGATGACTCCGACAGAGGTATTGCCGAAGGTAGGGAGCCGGAGGTGCATCGCCAACTAAGTAAGGATAGGTCAGGGAAGGGTTTGTGGAGAGCGTGATGAGTAAAAATGGATCTCAGCATTCAAGCCCTATAACCAACGCTGCATGCATGTGATGAATATATTTGAACCAATGACCAAGCTAGAGTTTTCACTTAACGATGTCTTTGTCCAAATTAAGTCGTTTTTGTTATTAATCAAGTTATCTGTTTTCTTTTCAGTGTTTATTTAAGTTCTCGTGCTGGGCAAGAGAGTCCCAGTTACGAAGATACCAAAACCAAACTTTCTTAACATGTGGAGGAGGTTTCAAGAGATAGTGACAATCAACTCCTTGTGGATCGACCATGTACTTACTTGCTAACTATATAGCTGCGAGGATAGGCTATAAATTCATTTTGAGAGTGCAAACGATAGCCTCGTCAAAATTGGCACCGTTGCTAGGAAGCTCATTTTGTAACTGTCTCTTGAGAGAGAGACCCTGTGCATGTTTGGCTCCGATCCTGTTTGGATCGATGGTGAATTGAAGTATCATCCTGAACCGGAGAAGTACATCAAGGAGGAGAAGAAACTAAAGAGGGAAGCTAAAAAATGAGTACGAGAGGAGGAACTGGCGAGTGACAAGGAGAGGTCACTATCACAAACTTTAGATTGCGAACATTCAGAAGAAGAGGAGATGGCGCGACAAGCTGATCTTGAGAGGACTCTGAAGGAAATCATGTTTCCAATAGATGTCAACTTGAATCCAGCAGGCATCACTTTGCCTGCTATCACTGAAAGTTAGGAGCTGAATCATTCTCTGATACATATCTTGCCCAAGTTCAGTGATTTTCCCGGAGAGCATCCCCAGCGTCACTTGCAGGACTTTAAGATGGCAATACGTAGTGTGCACACTACCGCTGCAGAGAACACACTGAGGGAATATATCCGCCTCTTGATGTTCCTCTTTTCACTACAAGATGGAGCAAGGGAATGGTTGCACCAACTACCTCGGGGCAGCATCACATCTTGGCAACAGATGCATCAGAAGTTTCGTGAGCAATATTACCCCTTTGCCCGTATCCAGAATGCAAGATCGGCGATTTAGAACAGAAATATGGGCAATGGAGAATCTATCTATGATTACCACTCTAGGTATAAGAAGCTAATTGCAAGGTGTCCTCAGCATGTTTTGGGTGATAAAGATTTAATCACTGCCTTCATGAATGGATTAAGGCAGTCTGAATGAGATTGGAAAGATGCAGCTTGTGGTGGAAACGTTATCAACAAACCACCAAGTGAAATATTCAAACTATTCGCTGAGATGGCAGACAGGAAAAGGAACCAAGATGAGACCATCTTGCCCAGGATGCATGAGCCAACCAGCAGCGATCCCAAATTCGATATCTTGTTGTGTATAATGAAGAAAATGATGAATCAGAACAAGAATAACGCTGTTGGGAATGAAAATTCAGGTCCAATCATGAACAAATGAGTAACGAAGTGTGAGCTTTGTGTTTCTAACACTCATCCCACTGATAGGTGCCCATCGTTGTACGAAGATGAAGAAGTTAATGCTGTTGGGCAACCGTACCAGCAAGGAGATGTTGGGCAGCGAAGGAACTTTAACAATGGACCTTGGAGGCCCAATAACAATTTGAGATATGGAAATAACAACTATCTGAATGCACCTCAACAAGGGCAACTACCACAACAGCCCTATGTACCCCACATAATAGAGATCAACCAAGAGATACCCTGAGGAGTGAAGTGGAGAGACTTGCAGCTGAACAAAGGAAGGGGTATCAAGAGTTGGACAGTTTTCGTATGGAGACAGGGGGAGGCATGAGAGATATTAATGGAACATTGAGTCACTTGGTAGAATTAATCTCTTAGATTAAGTCGATGCTAAACGGAGGGAAGGGAGAACTACCATCTCAAGTTGAGATAAAGAAAGCTCAAGTGAATGCTATTACATTGCACAGTGGAGACAAGTTACCTGAAGTAAGAGTGCCTAACCATTATGTACCTCAAGGATCTGTATCTGGGCAACAACAGTCTCTTGGGCACGATGCTGACATTGATCAAGAAGGTAAGACTAACCCAGAAAAGTATGAAGAGGCAACCATGGGTTCAGGTGATGTTGAGGAGCTATGGCAAGAATTATCAGTTGAGAAAAGGGCACAGATTGAAAGGGAAGCAACAGAAATAAGGAGGAAAGCTGAGCTCGATGCTACTGAAATTAGAGCTAAGGTAATGAAAGAGGTTGAGAATGTGACTAAGTCAAAACCTTATGAGCCAAGAGCTCCTTACCTAGGTCGATTTGCAAAGGATAAGAAAGCATGAGAGATGAAATAATTGACCAAAATGTTTCAAAAGGTCGAGGTCAACATACCCCTCTTGACCGCCTTACAGTCTATGCCCAAGTGTGCCAAGTTTTTGAAGGAATTATGTACAAGAAAGATCAAATATACAGATGATGCAAGGTTTCAAGTTAGTAAGAATGTATCTACAATGTTGCAAGAACCCACATGCTGACCAAGTGCACTGACCCAGGGATATTCTATATTCCCTGTATCATTGGAGATATGAAGATTGAAAAGGCTATGCTGGATTTTGGAGCATCGATTAATGTCATGCCCAAGTCGATGTATGATGATCTGAGGATGGGGCCACTCAAACCTACAAGGGTGGCTATCCAACTAGTTGATAGGTCGACTGTATGACTTGAAGGGATTTTAGAGGACGTCTTGGTCAGGGTAAGGGACCTAATTTTTCCAGCAGATTTCTATATTCTGGACATGGAGAGATCGCCGCACAAGGCACCAGTAATGTTGTAGGGCAAACCATTTTTGAAGACCGCTCGCACAAGGATTAATTATGATAGGGGGAAGCTAACATGCGAGTTCAGAGGAGAAGTAGTGTCATTCGACATCTACAACATAATGAAACAGCCAAGTGACACGGAACTGGTGCATAGCATTGACCATATTAACCAGATGGTGGATGAGCTCTGGCCACAAACAATTGAAGATAAGCTGGATGTAGTTCTTCAAATTGGCCTAATAGAGGTCGTTGCCCAAGACGGATCCATTGAGCTGATTGAAGTAGTGCATTACCTGAGGTCGGATGCAGAACCCTTACAAAGGGTAGAACCATTGGTGATTCTCACACTGAAACAGGAAGACAGGTTGATGCCATCGATAGAACAAGCACCAAAAGTTGAAATCATTGCCTATGCACTTGAAGTACATCTACTTGGGAGAAAACGAGACACTACCAATAATCATAAGTGTAGAGTTGTCTATTGAGGAAGTGGAACGAGTAAAAGACGTTCTTGTGAAATATAAGCTGGCCATTGGATGGACATTGGCCGACATAAGAGGTATTAACCGCACTGTGTGCAGGCATCACATCTTGCTCGAGGAGGATGCTGTGCCCATTAGAGATCCTCAAAGAAGACTGAATCTAGCAATGAAGGAGGTAGTGATGAAAGAAATCCTGAAGCTGTTGGATCTGGGGATTATTTACCCAATTTTTGACAGTAGATGGGTTAGTCCGGTACATGTTGTGCCCAAGAAGTCCGATATTCAAGTGGTAGAAAATGAGCAGAAAGAGATGGTGGCAATGAGGCTACAAGCAGGATGGCGAGTATACATAGATTATAGGAAGCTGAACTAAAAGACCAAGAAGAACCATTTTCAATTACCTTTCATCGATGAGATGCTCGAAAGGTTAGCAGGCAACAAGTACTTCTATTTTTTCGATGGTTATTCGGGCTATATGCAGATCTGGGTCGCGGAGGAAGACCAGGACAAGACCACTTTCACTTGCCCATTCGGTACGTTTGAGTATAGAAGGATGCCTTTTGGTCTATGCAACGCCCCTGGCACATTCCAAAGGTGTATGATGAGTATATTCTCAGATTTGCTTGAAATATGCATATAGGTGTTCATGGACGACTTTTTAGTCTATGGATCAGATTTGACAAGTGCCTAAGCAACTTGGAAATGGTTCTAAAGAGATGTGTTGATAAGAGTTTGGTGCTAAACTACGAGAAATGCCACTTCATGGTCAAGGAGGGCAGAGTCCTTGGGCATGTCAGATCAGAACGAGGAATAGAGGTCGACAAAGCAAAGATTGATATCATAGCTAAGTTGCTCTACCCGAGCAACGTGAAGCAGCTGCGTGGGTTCCTTGGGCACGCAGGATTTTACCGGAGGTTTGTTAAAGACTTTGCTAAGATCGCACAGCCTATGACCAAGCTATTATAAGGAGAACTGGAATGGAATTGTGATGAAGACTGCAAGAAGGCGTTCCATATATTGAAGGAGATCTTGGTATCAGCACGTATCATCCAACCACCAGATTCGGAGATGCTATTTAAGGTGATGTGCGATGCGAGTGGCTACACTGTGGGAGCTATTCTTGGCCAGAAAAGAGGGAAAGTGAATCATTTTATATACTACACATCGAGGACTCTCAATCCTGCTCAATGCAACTATTCCACCACTGAGAAGGAATTATTAGCTGTGGTGTTTGCCTTTGAAAAATTTCAATCATCCTGCTCGGGGGCAAGATCATGACCACTTCGCCCTAAAGTTCCTCATAACAAATGAAGGAGACCGAACCCAGATTGATAAGGTGGATTTTGTTACTTCAGAAAATCAAGGATAAGGCTGGAGCCCAGAATTTAGTAGCTGATCATTAGAGTGGCATCATCCAACAAGAAGAGGCGGAGCAGATCAAGGAGACTTTCCCGGATGAACATCTAGTTCTTGCCCAAGACAACCCAGATCCGTGGTATACTGACCTGAGTAGCTATATTGTGTTAGGACGACTTCCAGACAACCTCAGCCTATACAAGAAGAATAAGTTAAAGGTGGAGAGTCGATTACATCTAGGATGAACCGTATTTGTGGAAAATGTGTACTGACCAAGTTATTCATAGATGCGTTGATGAGAAAGAACGAGAAAGTATCCTTGCACATTGTCATTCAAAGGTGTGTGGGGGCATTTTGGACCAAAAAGGACGGCAAGGAAGATATTGGATTAGGGGTTTTATTGGCCCAATGTGTTCAAAGACAGCTTCGAATAGTGCAAACGCTGCGCTCAATGCCAAAAGGAGGGCAACATCGGTAAGAGAAATGAGATGCCCATAACCCCGATCATGCCTGTGGAAGTATTTGATATATGGGGAATGTATTTCATGGGGCCCTTTCCCAACTCAAGAGAAAATCTATATATATACTGTTGGCAGTCGACTATGTGTCGAAATGGGTGGAGGCTAAGGCAACATCAACAAATGACTCAAAGGTAGGGCTGGACAAAAATACTAAATATGCCGTATACCGAAATTATCGAACCAAAATTTACCGAAATTACCGAGATTTTCGATATACCGAAATTTACGGTACGATATGATACCATACTAAATACACACGGTACGGAAACGGTATAATTTTTTGTATACCAGCGGTATACCGTA